>OZ023150.1:5780910-5798559 GCA_963675895.2 Styela plicata
TTCCCAAATTTCAACTTCGCCTAAATGATTGTTTCATTTTGTGACAGGGGTATGTTTCAGATGTTGTTGTTGCAAGGCATGTACAGATGTTCTAAACATTTCAGCGAACCAGACTCAAGTTGGGTTAATTCGTCAAGAGAATAGTTGTTATCGTCCGACTTTTACAATCGAAAATGTCCAGGAAGAAACCAATTTTCAAGATGAAAGGTCCTGGATGTCCCTGTTGCTGGCAATGCAAATGTAGTGATTTGAAATTCACCGTTTTTCGCCCTGATGGTGTCGATCCTGTGGCTAGCATATCGAGAACATACAAAGGTTTCATGAATCTGACATCAAATAATTTTAAAATTACATTTCTCCAGAATAATTTGGATACAACTTCAAAAGCTTTAATATTTTCAGCAACATTGATGATCAGTGCAAAGTTATTCGAACACGTAGCAGACGATAGAAGACGAATGTAATTGATTTAATTTATATATTGGTTGCTCTTAGTAGTGGTAATATAATATTTCTAACGATTTAAATAAAAACTTCTAATTAGCTATAGTCGCCCAATGATATATAAACTCGTCGATTTATATCATCCAATTCATAGTATGAGAATATTCAGTGGGGTATTTAGAGCCTTGAAAAGTGAGGAGGATTTGAAAAATTTACGTAAGTGCAATCACGACGTCATATTCGACCAAGGAGGTACGAAAACTTTTTAAAAATATGATTTCGAGGTCTAAAATGAGCTAATCACTACTGTGCGCCGAAGGCGTGCGATGATTTTCGAGATTTTCCATATTTTGAGGCACTTAAAAGCCCATTTTAGGATTTTTTCCATACGACATCGAGGAATCATAGCAATTATCCCTACAAGGTCAAAAATTTGTATTTTTCTTCGGAAAACTAACAACGCCCAGAACTCGTGAGTACTCGTAAATAGTGCAGGCCGTTGGAAAGTACCAAATTTTTCTATTCTAAAATTTCATTCTCTCAATTATGAGTGGAGCACATACTTTACAGAGCTTTATAACCCATTTTTCCGATTCTCTTCAGTCTAGGAATATATAATTTGTCATCTCGAAAGCGATATACACTTGTTAAATTTAAGGTTGGTGACGAATCAATATATACAATGGGATTTGTCCTGAAAGGCATAATTGAAAACAGAGAGGTTCTTCTAAAACATATTTTCAAAACAATCATCCTCAACTAGAATTTTATTACTGTAGCGTAATCCCACGTTATACAACCCAAATTGCGCATCGCCCGTATTTCGACGCACAGCGACGTCTAGCTTTACTCCTATAGCTTTATTGTTACCCACTTTAAAAAAAACTGGTAAAACTGCATGCTACTGACAGAATTCATAATAGTCAACACAAACAGTCTACCATGCGTTATCACGTGCACCAAAACAAAATGCGGTAAAGCCACCGCTGTTCGACAGTAATTTTACTTGCTGATGTTGAAATAAAACTAGAAAAAAAATCGACTATTTCGGCCGATGATGGGCTGTTCATGGAACGCAACGCCGAGGTGCGGTCAATAAACAGCTCATACTTGGCGTAAATCTTGAATTTAAATAAGGTAGCCTACAATTTTGCCAGTTGCTGAAAATGAAGAATGCATTTACTCTACTTTTGTTACAATCGTCATGTCTTTCTAAAAGTAACTTAATTTGCAAGTTTCACGAAGTATTTCCACCCACTATGGCTAGTATATTTACAACGGGTATGTATATCTTTCATCCAATAGACTTATTCATGGTCAGCTATCCTAGATCCATTACTGGGATGAAAGAATCTGAAATTTGCTCATAAGAAGTTGTAGGCAGACATACAATGGTAATCGTTATTCCATGAAAATAAAACAAAAACACAAAAGATCAACCTATAGCTATTCAATCAAGCAATTTTTTCTAAATTGAGACTTAACAAAACGTTGGAGAATATTTATGACGTAACAAGTGATAAAATAATTTTTAAATAAAATGTTTTACACCAAATATCTTCGAGTCCCTAGCTGCATCGAGTGTTATCTGCAACACATAGGTGAGCATGGAGAACGAACCAAACTTCATGGCACCAAATTGCATGAATGGACTTGAACACGTTGCGCGGATGAATGAGATATTTGTTTTTCAGCAATTTAAGAACGACGGAAGCATCAGTTTAGGTTGTTATAACGTGCTTGATAACTACAATAGAACTTGGTACACAGTGAAGAAGGAAGTAACTCCACGACATGTCGAAATATATTTGCTTGATAGTTCGGAAAGGGTAATTTTGAAAATGGATCCAGTTTTAAGGTATACAGCGTCTAATTACGTGGAAATAATATGCGGTTTGAGTAATTTTTGTTTCGCAAAATAAAATTTTCTGATTATGTTGAACATTCACTGGGTGTGTTTCCAATGCTTAACTTAAGTTTTTTTTTTAATTGGATTTTTCCGACTGGATGGGAATAAAAATTAGCATAACCAAGTGGAACTTAAACACAACTACAAGATATATAGGACTTTAATATAGGATACTATCAAAAATTTTAAAAGGGAGAAGGGTTATTCATTAATTAGGAGGAATCAGTGATTTGATTTGATTCGAAAAAAACTATCCGAATTATATTCGAATTCCAAAGTATGCGGTTTTGCGCAGTCCTACCTGTCAGTGCGGGATTTAGAATTGCCTGCCTCAGCGTATTTCCTCTGCATGGTATAAATGGCGACAAAATACAAAGAAGTAGACTGGACCATTGTTCTAATCTAGGCGGATACCGTTCACTACACTTTATTATAGCTGATCAGTCAGCTCTATTTAAATTGCAGTTGCTAGTGCTGCAATTTGAAATATCTTTTTACCATAAAATGGTCGCTGTGTTTGGTTGCCACTTACCGCAGCTTGCGGTCTCGCCTAGAGCGAATTGTAAAAAAAAACTTACTTGTAATTTTCTCCCCTCGATCTAGAGAATCAATGCAATTTTCAACGGAAGCTATATTAATCTATTTTAATACACTGTAACAAAAATACTTGTTGCTGTTGAAATAAAAACTATAAAACCGACTTTTTTGGCTAATTATGGTCTGTTGATGGAACGCACCGCCGAGGTGCGGTTGAATTTTTTTGAAATATACAAATACTGCTAATGAACAGTGCTAATGAGGATGTTTCGATCTCTTTATGATGTCATGAAATAAATTTATAAAAAATCAACCACTCAATATCTTTGGGTGTTCAATAATTCATACTCATACTCTCCCGATCTGCTTACTGAGTAGTATTTAAATCTTGATTTTTTTGCAGTGCATGCTTTGGATTTTGTTTCTGCTACGATGAATGCACAAACGTTTTAAAAATTGCTTCTCTCAACTATACTCCTCTCGGATTAATTCGCCAGGAACACAATTGTTCTGATCAGGACTTTTCTATCGAAAACGTCGAAGGACAAAAAATTTTCAAGATCAAGAGCCCCAGTTGTCCGTGTTGTTGGCATTGTAAATGTAGCGATTTCATATTTAACATCATTCGCCCGCCCTGGTGGTGTTGAACCCGTGGCCTGCATAATAAAAATATTTGGGGGATACATGTATCAAAGGACGAATAATTTTAAAATTGTATTTTTCCAAGAAAATTTGGATCCGACTTCGAAAGTTTTAATATTTTGTGCAGCATTTGCATTAAGTATGCAATTATTTGAACATGTAGAAACAGGAATCTAATTGTTTTGTTATTTTTTGCGGTTTTAGAAATATTTTTACTGTTGCATAGGAGATTGTGATTTTGCTACAGTCTGCCAGTGACCTAAAGTCGCCACTATGTGTGATTTTTGCCGGCAAAAAGGTATATATTTTGCACTCGCTCGATTATCAAAGGTATTCCACCAATATATCATTTACCAATCTAAAGCTACACTCTGGAAAAATTAATCATTTTAACCAACCGTAATTCGATATTTTTTCAAAATTTAAAGACGCCTTTGTGCTCGCGAGGTATGGGTATGGCTGTTGGTGGACTGCGACTGTTGGTGCGTTCCATCAGCAGCACATAATTGACTGGAAAATTGATTTTGTAACTTAATTTCAATATCATCGTGTTAAGTTACTGGCAGTACGGCAATTGCACCGTATTTTTTCAGAGTTTTGCGAAGGAATGTGTGAGACAAGGGGGGTCGATGAGCTAAGAACTTGCTTTCATATTGACTGATCGGGAAGTTAGTATTATAGGGTGGATTGGGTTCTCCTATGTGGACAAAATTACAGTATATTTGAAGTTCATTGGTAATAAATAATTATAACGTTCCAAAACTCGGAACCACGTGGTTGTTAAATATTTATGCCAAGTATGTGCTGTTGGTGGACCGCACCTTGCAATTTGACGATAGTGCTAAATTATAGAAATATTTTGTATATTTTTTGATGATTAGCATGTTCATCTCTTTCCAAAACTTGGGGAGAGGAGCATGCTCATGCAAGCTTTCAAATAATCTCTGTCTTTTCGCATAAACAAAGTAACGAGACGCGAAACTAGAATTGGAAAAAAACGAATTCTTTGGAACTTCAATCTGATCCGGAAATTTTTTTCGAATCGGATCGGTTTGCTAACTCTATATTAACTGCAAACGTTGCCGTTTTTACCATTACAATTTGTCTCGATTATCAGAAAAAAAAATTAATCAAAAACTATACAAATCGAATTTTTCTTTGGCCGGTGAGATATGTTAAGTTCCGCTTTATTTTGTAAGTTTTTGTTCCCATGGTTGATTCAAGACTGATTCGAATCAATCGTGCTTTGAAGCGATTCGAATTACCGATTCGAGTTGCCCAGCCACAATTTAAACACATAAAAAAAATCTGCAATTGAAATCGTTTGAATTCGTAGACACAACATAAATTAAGACGTAAATGCGATAACCAACATCATTTCAAAATGTGGTTTGTGCTTTAAATGTAGGAATTCTATTTTTTTACTTTTTTGAGTATCACTCAATCACTATTTTGTCAACCATGTGCCACAGATGTACCACGTTTCATTGAAGCGATATACCAGTGACTCATACTTAACAAAAGATAGTTTGAAAATTTTTTCCCGATTGGGCAAAATCGTCTTTGGCCATGGATATTTATTTTAATGTTCACATGGTCTCTAATGCCATCTTTGTAAAATATTAGGTTCATATGAACAGACACTTGTAATGACCTACATTTACTTCCCTCATTTATTGGTTAAATATACATTTATGCAATCAGTAAATATAGCCTTGTATACGTTTGAAAAAGTAAAGCATTGATGAAAGTAAAAGTAAAGGGGTTTCAATGCACTCATTCAAATCAATCCTTTTTATGAATAAAGAATATTATTTTTCTCATCAATCAGCTTGCTAATTATATGGATTAGCATAATCCTTATTCTAGTGTAATCCAAATATAATCTTACGTGATAAAGACAAATTGCACTTGGCCACGTATGGCCTACAGGTGGATCGCTCCTCAAAGGCGCGCTTCCTTTATAGGCCAGGCTTATTTGTTATCTGCCCCATCACATAACTGAGTGAATTACGTTTGTAATTACAGTATAATATATACTTTTTAACAGCCTTCGACAATTCTGAATCAATGATATGAAAAAATATAAATATGTACAAATGTACAATTTAAATACGTGTACAAATATGGGTTTTGGAATACTTGAAATAAACGCAACAGTGATATTTAATTTAATGATTTCTAAATAATATGCTGGCTTTGGATATATAAATCTCGCGTGCTCGACAATGGATTGCCGACCTCTACATACAGAAGAGGCAGCAGATTTTTTTTCCTCATACAGAGTTTTATGCCTTGGATGAAGGTTTTAAAAAAAAATTATTGCAAGTTACCGGCACGCATAGCACAAAATTGTAAATTTTAAGCTGATCTTTCAATGGTTTTCATATCATTTTGAAGAATAAAAGATAACGAACATTATATTTTTACAAAATGCGGGCAATTTGTGACATCATAATTTACGTCCAATTACTTGTCCGTGTCCTCCAACGAAAGAAAAATAATCTTTTGCGGCAAATGCTCTAGTGTTTGCATGACATTTTAGTTATCGTACTCGTAATATCATATCAAGTGCGGTTAACATTTTGTGTTCTCAGACAGTGGAATTTGGGAGTACAGAACTTGATGTTATGTATATTTGTATAATGAATACTCGTTGTATAAAGATACAGTTTGGTTTATTGAGAATTTTGTTTTCACGAGTATGATGCAATAATACAGCGTATCTGCACGTGCAATTTTAGATTTAGCAATGACCCTGGCCGTTGACACCCTATCAAACTAGATTCGACTGCAATCGCTTAGGAAAAGCAAAGGTATTAAACAGCAGAAGTGAAATGAGATGTGAAAATGACGGGGTTCGTTACTTAGATACGACTGTGGTCTATGCAAGGATAAACAGAAATGTGACTTTTCGACTCATCAGTCAATTTTGTCTAATTTGCTAAACACGTGAATAGTGTCATCAATAGAAAAAGTCCCCCTTTTATAATTTTGCAACAAAATAAATATTTTTGTTGCTGAAATTCACTCCAGGCACCTAAAACGGATCGATTAGCGGCCAGTTATATAGAAAAGAGTTTCATGAATAGCGAGTAGGACCAGAAGCAGTTGTACTCCAAGTGAAGCATTTCAAACAAAATCTAAGCTACTACAATAGAATGCATTGAGTGGCATCAGCTCTAAACAATGATTGAACATTATTGCTACCACGTCTTCTTTTATTATTTCGATTCAAAAGTTCGGTATGTCTTACTGTGCACAAAGAGTCCGCCCTCACACCACAATATTCACTGTGGATTCAGACAGGACACACGGCATTCCATGAATTTCTTTTTAAAATATTATGTTGATATCACAATAATAAATAAGTGCTATTTCGTTCAAGGCAATATTGTTCATTTTGCTTTATAATTTATATTTATATTTGTAAATAAAATTTCATTTTGAAAGTATATTTAACATTTATCGTATATTTCCTTTTGAAAATGATTCCCGTTGTGCATAAACGTGCGAAAAGATCACAAAATCAGCCTGTTACTCTATCAGTGGAATACGACGTGTATTTTCTTGAGAATGCGCTGAGTCACATTTTATATATGGCTCAAATGTTTGATAAGAAAATGCCATTTTTAGGATTTGCAAATGTAGAAAATTTAATTAATATGGAAAAAATAATAGAAGTTAAACATGCACTAATATAGACTTTCATTTCGTAAAATGTTCAGTAAAATAGATCTTTCAAAAAATAGCTTTTCATTCTTCGACACTGTTGAATATCATACTCCCACAAAATTAAAATGGAGGACAAGACAGAATTCCAAGCTATGCATCAAACACTTAAAGAAATAATAGCGAAAAATCAGGCAGTGTCAAGAGAACCTGAAGACTGGAACGGTTACAAGTTTCTACCGGGTATGGGCCTCGATGCAGCAAAATATGCATTCAATGAATGGGATGTGCCAGAAAAAACGGTATTTGTTTCATCATTCCCAAAAACAGGTGAAGTGAAATGTTAATCCTTTTTAGTGGTACTCATTAGAGCTGACCGGATTCACAAATATCAGGATCCCGTTATGTCCGAAAATTCGGCAATTTCACAACCTGATTTCGGCCCAAATAAAATCCACAAAAAAATATATATACGCGATCTTTTTCAAGTCATTTGGTCTTGACATTGATCTAACCTCGGCTTTTTTCATAGGCACTCCTTGGAGTAGATCACCAAGGCAAGTATATTTAGGCATGTCTGCTTCCACAATGTCGGTATTCACAGGTCAATTTTGCCCAACTCCTTTTAATCTATCTCAAAGACTTTCAGACGTAAAATTATATATATTTTTGTGAAGGCACAGCATGGTGTATGGAAGTTGTGAAGCAAATACTATTTGGCCGAGATCCAAAACTGATGGGCATGTATCAAGCTCTTCCAATGCCGATGTTCTTACTGGAAATGGGAATTCGTAAGTAAAGATATTATTTATAACAATTATTCAAAATGAAGTCCCTAACTTTTACGTCCAAGTGACAATAAAAATTATGGCTCCCGAATCAGAAATTTTGTTTTGTCAGCATACCCCACAGATGGACCGCGTCTCGTCGACGCGATCCATCAGTGACCCATACTTAACAAAAGAATCTTTGAAAAAAATTTTCGATTGGATATTAAATTTCCCTCATAGTGCCGTATATTCTTATCTCATATTTTGATAAGTATGGGTGGTCACTGATAGATTGTGACACCATGATACGGTCTCTGAGTGGCTCATGCCTAATAAAATACAGTTCGTTTGTCGCAATAAATCGACTATACTGACGTTTTCACAATGCAAAACATTTCATTTGATCGATCATATAGGTCGCACTACACGTTGGCGTAGGTTACGTTTCTTCTAGGTTTGTTTTATTTTACCCTTGCCTTTTACGTAAGCGCAATGCTCTGCATGCATTTACTTACGTTTTCCAATGAAACAGAACGGCTTGCTATGAAAGCTAACACAGGGTGCTCGTTTCGTTTTTTGCGTTTGTGCATTGTGGGCGACATGTGAACACGATTAACAAAAATCAATGCAAGCGTGTATTGCCGTTTTTATTTTATTACCCGAAACGTAATGCAACGCATCGGTAAGACAGCTTCAGTGTTTTGTGGCCTTCAGCCACCGTTTGACTTTTAGAAAATCGCATTTTTACCAGTAAATATCTTATACTCCTGTCCTGCTTCTCTATTGATTTAATATTCCGGATCTGCTACCGTTTTCAAAAATTTTATTTTTATGATATGCATGTTTTTTTTCCCAGCTGGAAAATTTGAAACTATAAAAAAGTTGCCACATCCAAGAAAGGCTCTTGCCACTCACCTACCACAAGAACTTTTTAATTATGAAAAAATGAAAAGATCAAATAGTAAGGTAACGTAGAAGTTATTATAAAGATCTCTTGGAATAAGTGAATCAGTTGGTCTTTCAATAACAAAGGAAAAGGAAAATACACTAAGTACCTGTCAATGCCGGACGGCAAAAATAATTAACATTTTTATGTCTTAAAATTCGCTCATGAAAATCCGGGAGCCACGCTCCAGTTCAATGATCCAATTAAAGGCCACTTAAATAGAGAACAGCTACTGAAAAATGGAGTACCAGCAATAACTCTTAAGGGGAAAGTACACCATAGAGGTATGAATCGTGCTATATTAAGGTGCAGTAAGTGATATCTCCCCTGTACGATAGTTAAACCATCTATCACTTTGTAAGTGGTACATTACGTGGTTAGTTTAAAATAGTTTTTACACCATTTGCTCATTATAAAAGGATATAACTATATGCTGTAACCTCATGCAAGGATTTTGAATTGTGTAAGTTTTTTCGTGGAATGTGGAAAGCAAATGCTGGCCTTTCCTGGTTTCCCTCGCAACACTGTGATAAAAATACAGTAAATTCATCGTTTATTTGCAGCCTAATTGTATATTTTGACATTTGCAACCGTAACGTAATTCAAATTTATACTTATGCCAAGTATAAGATATTGCCCGCACCTCGTCGATGCGTTCTATCAAAACCACATGTTTAGACATAAAGTCGATATCGAAGTAGTGTTTGGATCACCCGGTAAAATTACCTGCAAAAAACAGCGATTTTTCGCATATTTGTTACAGTGTGTCTAATCCATCTAACCGGAATAATTTTTATTTGGTCAAGCATGAGTCACTGATGGATCAGAACAGGATCGAGGAACCGTTGCCAGGAAACCCAATTAGAAATTTTATTCTGTCAAGCATGGGCCACAGACGAACCGCGCCTTGTCGGCGCGATCCATCAGTGGCTCATGCTTAACAAAACGTGTGTGGACAAAAAGTACAATGCTCTGACATTGTATTTGATCACCTTGGTATTTCGACCCCTTTATTTCAGATGATATACGTCATGCGGAATCCTAAAGACCAGGCAGTTTCGTGGTTTCATTTTTTCAAGAAACTTCCAATGCCCGATGAGTTGAAACAACAAATAGGAGTAGAGTGGGACGAGTTTTTCAATAATTATGTTCAAGGTAATGAATAAAAATCACGAATAAGACTGTTCAAATGATTTGTAATGCAATAACCTATTTTTCATTGGAATTTGAGAAATGTGAGCCCAAAGAACGCCACGTTCCTTGAGTTTAAGGGAGCTAAAACAGGCATACTTCAAAAAATTTAGGATTTGCTCTTGGAAAGTAAAAAGAAGGTCAATGTTGGAGGCTTACCATCGCCATTGAGACAGGTGTATAGGTATCGCCATATGGATGGATATTGGTTTTATCTGACGAAAAAATAGAAAATCCGTTACAGCATAGCATTTGGCTGTCAAAACATCTGATCGTCTTTTTGTCGTTTGTGTTTTTCAAGGTTTCGAATAAATTTATTCCGCGTTATCTTCAATTCTATATATGTGGGTCAAGGATAGAACTTCACATGGCATTACTTTTCAGATAAAATTTTTAAATAGGAATAAAAATTATTTCTTTGATTTGAACAAGTAAGTAATACATGATTTCATTTTAACCGTTCAGGAAAACATCCTCAATGCAATAAAGAAGGACAATGGTATCCTGATCATATTAAAGAATGGATGAAATATAAAGATGATGATAATTTTCTCGTTGTTGTATACGAAGATATGAAAAGAGTAAGTAGATTTTCTAGCTCAATCAAATTTCCACTTGAGTGTAAATTATTTCATCAAATAACTCCAACATCATGAGTTTATATTGGAAGTTTGCTTTAAAAATGGGTTTGTTTATAACCACGATAACCAGGTTTCAAAGCCTAACTCTAAATTGGGGATGAGAAGCTTAGTGCGGTGATTCGAATCGGTTCGAAGCAGAAAATATTTGAATCAATCACAAATCGGTCTATAGAAGAAAAACTTACAAAATAATGTGGAATTTTAATATTTGAATGGCAGAACACAATCGAAATATTTGATTTGGATCAATTTTTTCTGACCCTAAGTTTGGATGGTACTAACATCAGTTTTTCTATCATCATTAGTGAATTCGAAGCTATAGATATTTAGATTTTGATAATATAGACAAATTGTAATCGTAAAAATGGAAGATTTGTTATTTTTATGAAATTATTGATTCGATCAGGTTCGAAAAAAAAATTTCATTCAAAGTCGAATTGATTCGGTTTTGCCTACAGCTAGACACCTGGCATTCGTAATTTCTCCTCTTTTTTACCAAATTAAATATTTTCAAATAGTTTCTTTGGCTTTTTGCCATCACTGAAGGGATATAAATTCATTAACATCGTAAATATTACTAAAAAGCACGTGAGTAAATGAATAAATGTTTTCAAATGACTGAGCATTTACCGAACTAACCCTTATAACCCCACAATGTCCTAAGCAATTCAATCAATTCAGTAATTGGTTAAATGATCTCCAAAACCACGAACATTTTCATCTTGCTTATTTATCAATTTCTAGGATTTTCGAAACGAAATCAAGCGAATAGCGAAATTTTTGAACGTTGAACTTGATGACGATGCCGTAACAAAAGTGGTTGATGTTTGTTCAATCAAATCAATGCAAAAGAATGCGGAAACAGAGAAATCTGGATTTCTAAAAATGAACGTCCGAAAAGGTACGTTGTGATTTATATCATGCACTCAATGATATACCTAATCAGTAATTGTTGTTTGTTTAACAAAACTTATCTCGTCGAGGAATTTCTGTGTGTCTAGTCAGATGGTTTCACTATTGTCCAGGGCGTATATCACTTACTGCACTGTGCCATGACGGTTCAGTTCTATTTGGTATGTTTTCCGTTTGGGGCGCAGTTGCTGGTACTACATTTTTCAGTAGCTCTTTGCCTTGAGTGGTCGTTAGTTGGTTCCCCTCAAGAACTGCTTTCGGCATTGCTTAGAGTGAATTTGAATAATAAAAAAGACAAATTCAAAATATTTTGCATTGAAAAAATTTGCGCAATCAATGCAGATGCCACTTCAAGAATCAATATTTCAACCGACTAGGTTCGATTCGATCGACGATGGGGGTATAGCACCATGCCCCCCCCCCCCCCCCCCAAACTGGAGCTATTTTATCGTTCACAACGAACACCTTTCCTCTTTAACCGAATCCCCTAATATTCCGAACTACCTTTTCCATTCCAGGTGAAGTTGGCGGGTGGAAAAATTGGTTTACTGTAGCGCAATCAGAGCTTATGGATGCTTTGATATATGAGAAACTGGGTGATACAGGAATCGAGTTCACGTACGAGATAAACCAAAGACAGCCTCCACTTTAAAACTACCAACTGGCGCATAAGTGGATTTGTTCAAAATTACCCTGTCAGAAATGGTTGCATGGTTCACACATATTTTTCTCAAGCTTGATTCACTGAAGGATCGCGCCGGTCCGTCTGTGGATCATGCTTGACAAAATAATATTTCTGATTGGGTAGCCTGGCAAAGGTTTCTCGATCCTATTTCAATTGTTAAATTATGTTGTAATTTTAGTATTTTTTTCCGTCAATATTTATCATTAATTCATGCTCAGTTAATTTCAAGGAAATTTTTCAAAAATGCCTAGTCAAATTTCGGTCACTCCGTGACCCATGCTTGATAAAATTTATAAAATCGAACCATTAATTAAATGTATCGCAAAGCCGCATTTCAAATCTTTACCTTGTGTGAATTAAATGTAATACGTACAAGCACAGATACATAAGAAACGTCTACGGCGAATTCTTTACCTCGTAACTGAAGATGAAAAGGCAGTTCAATTATCTCACATTCAGTTTTATAGATTTTTGCAGTATTGACTTTGCTTCGAATTGAAATACAGAATTATTCAGTAGTATGTTTTTAATTACTCAGGGTGAGGAGATTTGGTTAACAGCAGCAATAATAAAGCGAAACAGGTGCTGCCAAATACTACTTGCTCTCGCGTATAGTCAGCGTGGGAAATGGCATTCACTAACCAAAATTCGCGGCTCGAGCCCAAGAGCGGCGCCCATCGGACTGTTCCTTGTGGAAATTTACTTAACTAATAGCGAGCCATCTAATCTCTTCTTTAGAAAATTTATCTAGTTTGTTTCACGTAGCCTTCGCCGCACTATTTTTTGTATTTTAACATGATTTGCAGTTGAAATGAAAAGTTGAGGAATTTTCATTACACCGCCAATTACATTAAATTCAACTACATACACACGCTGCCCTTCGTTCGGATTGCGTGTAAGCTAGTCGATGTCTAGACATCAATATCCGGCGACACGTTTTTTATTATTCGAACTACCTTCTATCAAGGACGTAATCAGCGCCCAAGGATCCAAGTAACATTCACTTGTATGCCTCAATTCATTCAGCAAGTTTTTGTTCCTGTGAACGTTTATAGTTTGATTCGCATTGATTCAAATCACCGAACTAAATTGCCCAGTCCATATTTTATCGTCTAACAGCAATACCACTTCAACACACAACACATATGGTGAAAATACATTTTTGCAAAAACTGTTGAATTCCACAACACTCCGCTACTCAATCATACAAAATATTAAATGTATTACCAAATGCTAAATCAGAAATTTTATTTTGTTAAACATGAGCCACCAATTGACTGCTTGTCAGTGACGAGATTCATCGGAACTTTTCTGTCAAGGCATGAATCATCGATGGATAGTGCCGCCGAGACGGGGTCCATGTGTGACTTTGTAAAATGATTCGTGATAAGGTATTACGTGAAAGTGACTTGGATATTAAAAATGCTTATTTAGCCTTAGTGAAAATTTATACAAATTTGCCAAAAAAATTATTTGGATCAAAATAAGGTAATTACGGAATAAATGATTGAATATTTAAAGCATCACGGTTCATCAAAGTCACGCGGTGTGAAATAAAATAATACCAAAAGTATTTTTACCGTAAAAAAGATCACCCAAATTTAAATTCCTTAAAAATCACTTCTCAATCTTTTAGTGACCCATACTCAACGAAGCTTAAAAACTTTCTGATCGAGAGTATTATGGTTTTTCCGAAATTGATTGCGCTAATTTTTCCCCAGCTGAAGGATGTTCCATTAAGAACCAGAAACCAGAAAAAAATATAGTTTAATTTATATTCACAAAAAAAATCTTAATTTGTCAACCATGTGCCATAGACCGTGTCATAGCACAATAAGCTAGGGGAGAATATTTCGCACTGGGGTTACTTTTCATGGAACAGATTTACTTGGCAAGCTACACCGAAAGAGCTTTGCCCTTGTCTTATCCACTTGTAATGAAATAGCAAGTATTCGACTTCATTTTGAAAATTCTGAAATAGCCAAATATTCAAAAAAGGGTCAAGCAGATTTAAATAAAATTCGTTCAACAATGGCGTTCCAGTAAAATCATTTCAGGAACCATTAGCGGGGGCATGGCGCGCATAACACACTACAGCTATTCACCTAATTTGGGTAACCAAAATCCCTTTTTCCAAAAAAAAATTGAACTGTTCCATAGTGGTATACAATAACAGCGCTATTTTCTACGCGAAATTTGTTTGTCTGCGGTACTCATGATGTCATAATAGGACCTCGAAAAGTTTACAAAAAATATAACCCCTTTTTCGAAGTTCACAGTCTTCCCTTATCTGACCCTTCTGCTAGGTATGATACTGCTTCTCGCGTTTTTCGGTCGATCCCCTAATAATTCACGAACAAAGTCCTGTTGGTTGACATTACTAAATCTTGTACTAACACTTTGATCCAGATGAGAAGGTCTACTTTCTATTGTTTCACTCAGCATTGATATTGTACTGTGATCGGCTCGGTTTATAGTTGATTGCTGCAATGCAAATATTGTTATACTGAAATTTGCCCAAAGCAAGCCCGGAAAGAGTATCTAAAACCAACTAAAGGCCACTTAACCACACAGAGCTACAATAAAATTTTGTGACAGCATACGCTTGAGTGGGAAACATATAAGAGTGAATGTACCAGTATATAAAAGTGACATAGAATTACTAAAATTCGTAGTTACTAAAACTGTTTGAGAAGTGAGCTGAGAAATTAAGCAAAATGTAAGCTTAATTTTTATTGAAGTTTAATCTTAGGAAGGTTCTGTTCATATACGAGCCGAGATAAAAACTTATTTTTTTCCTTTTGTTTGACTTTTTATGTTATTGACTTAGGGTGGTACAAAAGGCTTAATAATCAGAAACACTGCTATTTCATAGCTTATTTCATAGCAGTGTTGCTGATTATGAAGCCTTTCGCGCAACTTCACTATCTTCAGACACTCAACACAGGCATTATAATCTCTGCTGAAGTGGAAAATTGAAGTCTTTTTCTGGGTTAGTTGTCGTATATTGGCAGATAGTTTCGTTGGGTGTTTGAGTACAGAGTAGCTAACATCCTAACAAGTTAGTAGGTAAGCAGCAGAATATGAAACAGATATTTTGGTGTGAATATCTGTGACGACTTACGTCATTTCCTATTAACGTGCTCTCATGTCTTCTTTTCGGTGTGAATATTTTAGGATCAGAAGCTGATGGCAGTGGTAGACGACCTCTTGTAAAATAAAAAAAATTACAGCTGAATTGTATGAAATACAGAGCGTTTTAAAATCTTATCTTAAAAGATATTTTATGCAGAATGTTTTCTCAAGTACCACCGGACGTTAGGGAGTTTCCATCTGTTGAGCTATATAGTTGCCAAAGCATTATTTGAAAGCAGCACGATATATTTTATCAAATCTTTTGATCTGCGGGGACAAGGTATCTCAACTCCTAATGTTGTGAGACACCCAAAATAAACATAATTCCCATCTCCATGGCTTAAATAATCATCATTTGATTTTTCTTCCGATGTTGTGAGTTGCACAGCCTATGCCATTCTGACAACCATGTGCTTATTGTTACCATATGTGAGCTACGTCTCTCCCACCTCCACCAGCACACAGAATACAAAATAAAACATTACCGGCAAAATAGATAACATTTAAACCTGGCTTGTATGCCGATAGTTTTGGTATTTTTCTGATGTCTTGTCGTATTGAGCTGAGAGATTTCGATCGTCTTCTCATGTTTCGATCGCCAAACGATCCAGATCCAGAAGGTACAGCTAAATTATCTGTAGTGAGTGATGGTTTTCTATTCCCTGCATTTTTTTGAAAAATAGATTTGGAAGTTCAAATTTAAAATCATTATACACTAACCGTTTAAACACCTGGGTGGAGATTAACAATCAAAAACCAAAGATAGAGGATAATTAGTAAAGTGCATTAGTAAAGATGCCCATTCAAAACAGTGAGAATAAAAGTATGTGATAGGAAGGGGGTGAAGAATATCGTACGTCGTTATTGCAAATGTGGTTAGTCAATCTCGAGCAGAAGAATATTTTGTTCATCTAGCTTGCGCGTGTTATAAATCTGACGTTTTCGTTGAAAAATATCATCACTAGGGAGGAGGGGGAGAATATTAAAGTTGGCACGCAAAAATTTGATTTGTTATTTAAATGCGATTTTTGTATGAAATTTCAATACCTGGGGGTTGCCTTCTCAAAATTTGGAGAGACATGCGACTCCCCCAGTGGCATGCCCCACTAGTGTAACACTGCTTTATATATGTAGCAATAATCATAATTATATTTCTAGATGAGATGTAGTAATTATAGCAGTAACTTAAAGAGTACACCCAGCGCACTCACAGCAACTTTTGGTATACCGAGGCGTCGCCAAATGTCTTCCAACTCGGAAATAGTTTGACCGAAAATGCAATTTACTTCTTGCTTTGCCACCTCCATTACGACTGAAATGGTTAAATACCACAGAACTATTCAGACTATATTCCTGAAAAAAATATACGTCATATCTGTAGTATATTGCATCTATTCCAGCATCGTCTTTTTTTCCAATCTAGAAATGACTCAAGAAAAACTACCGAAGTTGTTTTTAGCACGAGTATACATTTGCTGGACAAGTCGGAGAAATAAATTTTTAATTTCTGAAAGCAAGCGTCTAGATCCGGAACTAGACCGACAGAGTCCGCCTCTAACAGAACTTTTCGTTTGCCAGGCGTAAACCACATGTGGTCCGCGCCTGTGTGAATTTATCTGATTGTTGTGGTACGAATATCTAGTGACGCAGTCACTGTATAATGAAGACGTACTGTTTGATTGGCTTCCACGTTAATCACAACAAAACATCTGGATATCCATAGTTAGTGCTAATAAGGTGAAGATTTCAATGTCACAGAAAGTTTTATGCAAGAAGTTTTCTTTCCAGGACCTTTAAAATGGGGATTTCCTTTTTGTCTTCCCACTTATGCATCACTTTGTGCATTATAATAGCTTCGTGATACTCTTATGTGTGGGATGTGCAATAAATCGATAAAAAACTTTTATATCTGAAATAACAACATAGCTACCTCCATACCAAACTAGAGTTTATCATGTCGACTTCCCTAATCAGAAGCTAGGCACCTTAAGCGTAGATGGAAAGCTATCTCAATAACAAACTAGAAGCTCTCAAACACTTTCCTGATAAAAAAAAATAGAGCACAGACGAACCACGCAATGCATCAGGGCCCTATTCCCACACATTTTTATAAGATTCCTCACCGAATCAAATATTTTATTTTGTTAAGCAATGGTAACGGATCC
>OZ023150.1:5798659-6207995 GCA_963675895.2 Styela plicata
TATTGCGAACAAGGAAATTCTGAGAATGGATCCAGCTTTTAGGTACGCTAACGTTCACTCAAACGTAAGTTAGTTAACACAAGTAGGCTATAGAGCCCACCGACACAGTCTGAGTTACCTAAGGCCTATATGCTGCATGGTAACAATGCTTTTTAATTAGGCCTGCAAAGAATCTAAAGTAGATCCAAGAAGCGCAGTAAATTAAGCTAGACTCCAGGTCCAACTTTATTAATGGCATAACTTAGGCATAAGTTATCTAGATTTCCTTAACTAATAAAACTAAGTAAATTCAATTCCTTTACCAGAAAAACAAACTTGACATGACATTTTTATTTAAGCCCCGCTTTTATTCTTACCTGATTGAGTAGAATAGTCTCACAATGGCAATAACTGATCAAGGTTTTTTTTCAGCACCAGATCAATGCACAGAAAAAAGAGAAGAAAAAAGCCAAAAACCAGCACCCCGATTTGGAAATGATGTCTGAATGGGAGGATCTGGTTTACCATAATATGATTAATCCGTAGTCTTGGCTTCCCTCTCCCGCAAGATAAAATGTAATCCTATCCTATCAGATTTACTTATTTTCGAATCAAATCATTCCGAAGCGAATCTTTCCGATTTTGATTCTACTTAAAAAATATTATTAAGTGACAATTTTTTCATCTTATATCAGAAATATTTGTGAAATTTCAACAGTAACTTCGATCAATAATTTTTTTCCCAAATTTCAACTTCGGCTAAATGATTGTTTCCTTTTGTGACAGGGTATGTTTCGGATGTTGTTGTTGCAAGGCATGCACAGATGTTCTAAACATTTCAGCGAACCAGACTCAAGTTGGGTTAATTCGTCAAGAGAATAGTTGTTATCGTCCGACTTTTACAATCGAAAATGTCCAGGAAGAACCAATTTTCAAGATGAAAGGTCCTGGATGTCCCTGTTGCTGGCAATGCAAATGTAGTGATTTGAAATTCACCGTTTTTCGCCCTGATGGTGTCGATCCTGTGGCTAGCATATCGAGAACATACAAAGGTTTCATGAATCTGACATCAAATAATTTTAAAATTACATTTCTCCAGAATAATTTGGATACAACTTCAAAAGCTTTAATATTTTCAGCAACATTGATGATCAGTGCAAAGTTATTCGAACACGTAGCAGACGATAGAAGACGAATGTAATTGATATAATTTATATATTGGTTGCTCTTAGTAGTGGTAATATAATATTTCTAACGCTTTAAATAAAAACTTCTAATTAGCTATAGTCGCCAATGATATAAACTCGTCGATTTATATCATCCAATTCATAGTATGAGAATATTCAGTGGGGTATTTAAAGCCTTGAAAAGTGAGGAGGATTTGAAAAATTTACGTAAGTGCAATCACGACGTCATATTCGACCAAGGAGGTACGAAAACTTTTTAAAAATATGATTTCGAGGTCTAAAATGAGCTAATCACTACTGTGCGCCGAAGGCGTGCGATGATTTTCGAGATTTTCTATATTTTGAGGCACTTAAAAGCCCATTTTAGGATTTTTTCCATACGACATCGAGGAATCATAGCAATTATCCCTACAAGGTCAAAAATTTGTATTTTTCTTCGGAAAACTAACAACGCCCAGAACTCGTGAGTACTCGTAAATAGTGCAGGCCGTTGGAAAGTGCCAAATTTTTCTATTCTAAAATTTCATTCTCTCAATCATGAGTGGAGCACATACTTTACAGAGCTTTATAATCCATTTTTCCGATTCTCTTCAGTCTAGGAATATATAATTTGTCATCTCGAAAGCGATATACACTTGTTAAATTTAAGGTTGGTGACGAATCAATATATACAATGGGATTTGTCCTGAAAGGCATAATTGAAAACAGAGAGGTTCTTCTAAAACATATTTTCAAAACAATCATCCTCAACTAGAATTTTATTACTGTAGCGTAATCCCACGTTATACAACCCAAATTGCGCATCGCCCATATTTCGACGCACAGCGACGTCTAGCTTTACTCCTATAGCTTTATTGTTACCCACTTTAAAAAAAACTGGTAAAACTGCATGCTACTGACAGAATTCATAATAGTCAACACAAACAGTCTACCATGCGTTATCACGTGCACCAAAACAAAATGCGGTAAAGCCACCGCTGTTCGACAGTAATTTTACTTGCTGATATTGAAATAAAACTAGAAAAAAAATCGATTTCGGCCGATGATGGGCTGTTCATGGAACGCAACGCCGAGGTGCGGTGAATAAACAGCTCATACTTGGCGTAAATCTTGAATTTAAATAAGGTAGCCTACAATTTTGCCAGTTGCTGAAAATGAAGAATGCATTTACTCTACTTTTGTTACAATGTTCATGTCTTTCTAAAAGTAACTTAATTTGCAAGTTTCACGAAGTATTTCCACCCACTATGGCTAGTATATTTACAACGGGTATGTATATCTTTCATCCAATAGACTTACTCATGGTCAGCTATCCTAGATCCATTACTGGGATGAAAGAATCTGAAATTTGCTCATAAGAAGTTGTAGGCAGACATACAATGGTAATCGTTATTCCATGAAAATAAAACAAAAACACAAAAGATCAACCTATAGCTATTCAATCAAGCAATTTTTTCTAAATTGAGACTTAACAAAACGTTGGAGAATATTTATGACGTAACAAGTGATAAAATAATTTTTAAATAAAATGTTTTACACCAAATATCTTCGAGTCCCTAGCTGCATCGAGTGTTATCTGCAACACATAGGTGAGCATGGAGAACGAACCAAACTTCATGGCACCAAATTGCATGAATGGACTTGAACACGTTGTGCGGATGAATGAGATATTTGTTTTTCAGCAATTTAAGAACGACGGAAGCATCAGTTTAGGTTGTTATAACGTGCTTGATAACTACAATAGAACTTGGTACACAGTGAAGAAGGAAGTAACTCCACGACATGTCGAAATATATTTGCTTGATAGTTCGGAAAGGGTAATTTTGAAAATGGATCCAGTTTTAAGGTATACAGCGTCTAATTACGTGGAAATAATATGCGGTTTGAGTAATTTTTGTTTCGCAAAATAAAATTTTCTGATAATGTTGAACATTCACTGGGTGTGTTTCCAATGCTTAACTTAAGTTTTTTTTTAATTGGATTTTTCCGACTGGATGGGAATAAAAATTAGCATAACCAAGTGGAACTTAAACACAACTACAAGATATATAGGATTTTAATATAGGATACTATCAAAAATATTAAAAGTGAGAAGGGTTATTCATTAATTAGGAGGAATTAGTGATTTGATTTGATTCGAAAAAAACTATCCGAATTATATTCGAATTCCAAATTATGCGGTTTTGCGCAGTCCTACCTGTCAGTGCGGGATTTAGAATTGCCTGCCTCAGCGTATTTCCTCTGCATGGTATAAATGGCAACCAAATACAAAGAAGTAGACTGGACCATTGTTCTAATCTAGGCGGATACCGTTCACTACACTTTATTATAGCTGATCAGTCAGCTCTATTTAAATTGCAGTTGCTAGTGCTGCAATTTGAAATATCTTTTTACCATAAAATGGTCGCTGTGTTTGGTTGCCACTTACCGCAGCTTCCGGTCTCGCCTAGAGCGAATTGTAACAAAAAACTTACTTGTAATTTTCTCCCCTCGATCTAGAGAATCAATGCAATTTTCAACGGAAGCTATATTAATCTATTTTAATACACTGTAACAAAAATACTTGTTGCTGTTGAAATAAAACTATAAAACCGACTTTTTGGCTAATTATGGTCTGTTGATGGAACCCACCGCCGAGGTGCGGTTGAATTTTTTTGAAATATACAAATACTGCTAATGAACAGTGCTAATGAGGATGTTTCGATCTCTTTATGATGTCATGAAATAAATTTATAAAAAATCAACCACTCAATATCTTTGGGTGTTCAATAATTCATACTCATACTCTCCCGATCTGCTTACTGAGTAGTATTTAAATCTTGATTTTTTTTGCAGTGCATGCTTTGGATTTTGTTTCTGCTACGATGAATGCACAAACGTTTTAAAAATTGCTTCTCTCAACTATACTCCTCTCGGATTAATTCGCCAGGAACACAATTGTTCTGATCAGGACTTTTCTATCGAAAACGTCGAAGGACAAAAAATTTTCAAGATCAAGAGCCCCAGTTGTCCGTGTTGTTGGCATTGTAAATGTAGCGATTTCATATTTAACATCATTCGCCCTGGTGGTGTTGAACCCGTGGCCTGCATAATAAAAATATTTGGGGGATACATGTATCAAAGGACGAATAATTTTAAAATTGTATTTTTCCAAGAAAATTTGGATCCGACTTCGAAAGTTTTAATATTTTGTGCAGCATTTGCATTAAGTATGCAATTATTTGAACATGTAGAAACAGGAATCTAATTGTTTTGTTATTTTTGCGGTTTAGAAATATTTTTACTGTTGCATAGGAGATTGTGATTTTGCTACAGTCTGCCAGTGACCTAAAGTCGCCACTATGTGTGATTTTTGCCGGCAAAAAGGTATATATTTTGCACTCGCTCGATTATCAAAGGTATTCCACCAATATCATTTACCAATCTAAAGCTACACTCTGGAAAAATTAATCATTTTAACCAACCGTAATTCGATATTTTTTCAAAATTTAAAGACGCCTTTGTGCTCGCGAGGTATGGGCTGTTGGTGGACTGCGACTGTTGGTGCGTTCCATCAGCAGCACATAATTGACTGGAAAATTGATTTTGTAACTTAATTTCAATATCATCGTGTTAAGTTACTGGCAGTACGGCAATTGCACCGTATTTTTCAGAGTTTTGCGAAGGAATGTGTGAGACAAGGGGGGTCGATGAGCTAAGAACTTGCTTTCATATTGACTGATCGGGAAGTTAGTATTATAGGGTGGATTGGGTTCTCCTATCTGTGACAAAATTACAGTATATTTGAAGTTCATTGGTAATAAATAATTATAACGTTCCAAAACTCGGAACCACGTGGTTGTTAATATTTATGCCAAGTATGTGCTGTTGGTGGACCGCACCTTGCAATTTGACGATAGTGCTAAATTATAGAAATATTTGTATATTTTTTGATGATTAGCATGTTCATCTCTTTCCAAAACTTGGGGAGAGGAGCATGCTCATGCAAGCTTTCAAATAATCTCTGTCTTTTCGCATAAACAAAGTAACGAGACGCGAAACTAGAATTGGAAAAAAACGAATTCTTTGGAACTTCAATCTGATCCGGAAATTTTTTTCGAATCGGATCGGTTTGCTAACTCTATATTAACTGCAAACGTTGCCGTTTTACCATTACAATTTGTCTCGATTATCAGAAAAAAAATTAATCAAAAACTATACAAATCGAATTTTTCTTTGGCCGGTGAGATATGTTAAGTTCCGCTTTATTTTGTAAGTTTTTGTTCCCATGGTTGATTCAAGACTGATTCGAATCAATCGTGCTTTGAAGCGATTCGAATTACCGATTCGAGTTGCCCAGCCACAATTTAAACACATAAAAAAAATCTGCAATTGAAATCGTTGAATTCGTAGACACAACATAAATTAAGACGTAATGCGATAACCAACATCATTTCAAAATGTGGTTTGTGCTTTAAATGTAGGAATTCTATTTTTTTACTTTTTTGAGTATCACTCAATCACTATTTTGTCAACCATGTGCCACAGATGTACCACGTTTCATTGAAGCGATATACCAGTGACTCATACTTAACAAAAGATAGTTTGAAAATTTTTTCCCGATTGGGCAAAATCGTCTTTGGCCATGGATATTTATTTTAATGTTCACATGGTCTCTAATGCCATCTTTGTAAAATATTAGGTTCATATGAACAGACACTTGTAATGACCTACATTTACTTCCCTCATTTATTGGTTAAATATACATTTATGCAATCAGTAAATATAGCCTTGTATACGTTTGAAAAGTAAAGCATTGATGAAAGTAAAAGTAAAGGGGTTTCAATGCACTCATTCAAATCAATCCTTTTTATGAATAAAGAATATTATTTTTCTCATCAATCAGCTTGCTAATTATATGGATTAGCATAATCCTTATTCTAGTGTAATCCAAATATAATCTTACGTGATAAAGACAAATTGCACTTGGCCACGTATGGCCTACAGGTGGATCGCTCCTCAAAGGCGCGCTTCCTTTATAGGCCAGGCTTATTTCTTATCTGCCCCATCACATAACTGAGTGAATTACGTTGTAATTACAGTATAATATATACTTTTTAACAGCCTTCGACAATTCTAAATCAATGATATGAAAAATATTAAATATGTACAAATGTACAATTTAAATACGTGTACAAATATGGGTTTTGGAATACTTGAAATAAACGCAACAGTGATATTTAATTTAATGATTTCTAAATAATATGCTGGCTTTGGATATATAAATCTCGCGTGCTCGACAATGCCGACCTCTACATACAGAAGAGGCAGATTTTTTCCTCATACAGAGTTTTATGCCTTGGATGAAGGTTTTAAAAAAATTATTGCAAGTTACCGGCATGCATAGCACAAAATTGTAAATTTTAAGCTGATCTTTCAATGGTTTTCATATCATTTTGAAGAATAAAAGATAACGAACATTATATTTTTACAAAATGCGGGCAATTTGTGACATCATACTTTACGTCCAATTACTTGTCCGTGTCCTCCAACAAAAGAAAAATAATCTTTTGCGGCAAATGCTCGAGTGTTTGCATGACATTTTAGTTATCGTACTCGTAATATCATATCAAGTGCGGTTAACATTTTGTGTTCTCAGACAGTGGAATTTGGGAGTACAGAACTTGATGTTATGTATATTTGTATAATGAATACTCGTTGTATAAAGATACAGTTTAGTTTATTGAGAATTTTGTTTTCACGAGTATGATGCAATAATACAGCGTATTTGAACGTGCAATTCTAGATTTAGCAATGACCCTGGCCGCTGACACCCTATCAAACTAGATACGTCTGTGTAATCGCTTAGGAAAAGCAAAAGTTTTAAACAGCGGAAGTAAAATGAGATGTGAAAATGACGGGGTTCGTTACTTAGATACGACTGTGATCAATGCAAGGATAATCAGAAATGTGAATTTTCGACTCATCAGTCAATTTTGTCCAATTTGCTAAACACGTGAATAGTGTCATCAATAGTAAAAGTTCTAATTTTGCAAGAAAATAAATATTTTTGTTGCTGAAATTCACTCCAGGCACCTAAAACGAATCGATTAGCGGCCAGTTATATAGAAAAGAGTTTCATGAACAGCGAGCAGGACCAGAAGCAGTTGTACTCCAAGTGAAGCATTTCAAACAAAATCTAAGCTACTACAATAGAATGCACTGAGTGGCATCTGCTCAAAACAATTATTGAACATTATTGCTACCACGTCTTCTTTTATTATTTCGATCATGCAATGTATGCAATTATTACTCTGTCAGTGGAATACGACGTGTATTTTCTTGAGAATTCGCTGAGTCACGTTTTATATAAGGCTCAAATGTTTAATAAGAGAATGCCATTTTTAGGATTTGCAAATGTAGAAAATTTAATTAATATGAAAATAAATAATAGAAGTTAAACATGCACTAATATAGACTTTCATTTCGTAAAATGTTCAGTAAAATAGATCTTTCAAGATTTTCCAAAAATAGCTTTTCATTCTTCGACACTGTTAAATATCATACTCCCACAAAATTAAAATGGAGGACAAGACAGAATTCCAAGCTATGCATCAAACACTTAAAGAAATAATAGCGGAAAATCAGGCAGTGTCAAGAGAACCTGAAGACTGGAACGGTTACAAGTTTCTACCGGGTATGGGCCTCGATGCAGCAAAATATGCATTCAATGAATGGGATGTGCCAGAAAAAACGGTATTTGTTTCATCGTTTCCAAAAACAGGTAAAGTGAAATATTAATCATTTTCTAGTGGTACTCATTAGAGCTGACCGGATCCACGAATATCAGAATCCAGAATTCTGTACGATAATCCGTAATTTCACAACTTGATTCCGGCCCAAATAAAATCCACAAAAAAAAATATACGCGATCTTTTTCAAGTCATTCGCTCTTGACATTGATCTAACCTCGGCTTTTTTCATAGGCACTCCTTGGAGTAGATGACCAAGGCAAGTATATTTAGGCATGTCTGCTTCCACAGTGTCGGTATTCACAGGTCAATTTTGCCCAACTCCTTTTAATCTATCTCAAAGACTTTCAGACGTAAAATTATATATATTTTTGTGAAGGCACAGCATGGTGTATGGAAGTTGTGAAGCAAATACTATTTGGCCGAGATCCAAAACTGATGGGCATGTATCAAGCTCTTCCAATGCCGATGTTCTTACTGGAAATGGGAATTCGTAAGTAAAGATATTATTTATAACAATCATTAAAAATGAAGTCCCCAACTTTTACGTCCAAGTGACAATAAAAATTATGGCTCCCGAATCAGAAATTTTGTTTTGTCAGGATACGCCACAGATGGACCGCGTCTCGTCGACGCGATCCATCAGTGACCCATACTTAACAAAAGATTCTTTGAAAAAAATTTTCGATTGGATATTGATAATATATTATATATTTATTGTTAAATTAAATTTCCCTCATAGTGCCGTGTTGAAGGATTCGAAAAAAAATCAGACAGACCAGAATTTTTTACCAGACGAGATTCCATTTAGAAATATATTCTTATCTCATATTTTGAAGTATGGGTGATCACTGATAGATTGTGCCACCATGACACGGTCTCTGAGTGGCTCATGCCTAATAAAATACAGTTCGCTTGTCGCAATAAATCGACTATACTGACGTTTTCACAATGCAAAACATTTCATTTGATCGATCATATAGGTCGCACTACACGTTGGCGTAGGTTACGTTTCTTCTAGGTTTATTTTATTTTACTCTTGCCTTTTACGTAAGCGCAATACTCTGCATGCATTTACTTACGTTTTCCAATGAAACAGAACGGCTTGCTATGAAAGCTAACACAGGGTGCTCGTTTCGTTTTTTGCGTTTGTGCAGGCGGCATGTGAACACGATTAACAAAAATCAATGCAAGCGTGTATTGCCGTTTTTATTTTATTAACCGAAACGTAATGCAACGCATCGGTAAGACAACTTCACGTGTTTTGTGGCCTTGAGCCAAAGTTTGACTTTTAGAAAATCGCATTTTTACCAGTAAAAATCTTATACTCCTGTCCTGCTTCCCTATTGATTTAATAATCCGGATCTGCTACCGTTTTCAAAAATTTTATTTTTATGTTATGCATGTTTTTTTCCCAGCTGGAAAATTTGAAACTATAAAAAAGTTGCCACATCCAAGAAAGGCTCTTGCCACTCACCTACCACAAGAACTTTTTAATTATGAAAAAATGAAAAGATCAAATAGTAAGGTAACGTAGAAGTTATTTTAAAGATCTCCTGGAATAAGTGAATCAGTTGGTATTTCAATAACAAAAGCAAAGGAAAATACACTAAGTAACTGTCAATGCCGGACGGCAAAAATAATTAACATTTTTATGTCTTAAAATTCGCTCATGAAAATCCGGAAGCCACGCTCCAGTTCAAGGATCCAATTAAAGGCCACTTAAATAGAGAACAGCTATTAAAAAAGGTAGTACCAACAATAACTCTTAAGGGGAAAGTACACCATAGAGATATGAATCGTGCTATATTAAGGTGCAGTAAGTGCCTGTACGATAGTTAAACCATCTATCACTTTGCAAGTGGCACATTACGTGGTTAGTTTAAAATAGAAAATAGTTTTTACACCATTTGCCCATTATAAAAGGAAATATCTATACGCTGTAAGCTCATGCAAGGATTTTGAATTGCGCAACTTTTTCGTGGAGTGTGGAAAACAAATGCTGGCCTTTCTTTGCTTCCCTCGCAACACTGTGATAAAAATACAGTAAATTCATCGTTTATTTGCAGCATAATTGTATATTTTGACATTTGCAACCGTCACGTAATTCAAATTTATACTTATGCCAAGTATGGGATATTGATTGCCCGCACCTCGTCGATGCGTTCTAACAAAACCACATGTTTAGCCAAAAAGTCGATATTGAAGTAGTGTTTGTATCACAGAGTAAATTACCTGCAAAAAACAGAGATTTTTCGCATATTTGTTACAGTGTGTCTAATCCATATACCCGGAAGAATTTTTATTTGGTCAAGCATGAGTCCCTGATGAATCAGAATAGGATCGAGGAAACGTTGCCAGAAAACCCAATTAGAAATTTTATTCTGTCAAGCATGGGCCACAGACGGACCGCGCCTTGTCGGCGCTATCCATCAGTGGCTCATGCTTAACAAAACGTGTGTGGACGAAAAGTACAATGCTCTGACATTGTATTTGATCACCTTGGTATTTCGACTCCTTTATTTCAGATGATATACGTCATGCGGAATCCTAAAGACCAAGCAGTTTCGTGGTTTCATTTTTTCAAGAAACTACCAATGCCTGATGAGTTGAAAAAACAAATTGGAATAGAGTGGAACGAGTTTTTCAATAATTATGTTCAAGGTAATGAATAAAAATCACGAATAAGACTCTTCAAATGATTTGTAATGCAATAAACTATTGTTTTTGAAATTTGAGAAATGTGAGCCCAAAGAACGCCATGCTCCTTAAGTTTAAGGGAGCTAAAATAGGCACACTTCAAAAAATTTAGGATTTGCTCTTGAAAAGTAAAAAGAAGGTCAATATTTGAGGCTTACCATCGCCATTGAGACAGGTGTATAGGTATCGCCATATGGATGGATATTGGTTTTATCTGACGAAAAAATAGAAAATCAGTCACAGCATAGCATTTGGCTGTCAAAACATCTGATCGTCTTTTTGTCGTTTGTGTTTTTCAAGGTCACGAATAAATTTATTCTGCGTTAGCTTCAATTCTATATATGTGGGTCAAGGATAGAACTTCACATGGCATTACTTTTCAGATAAAATTTTTTAATAGGAATAAAAATTATTTCTTTGATTTGAACAAGTAAGTAATACATGATTTCATTTTAACCGTTCAGGAAAACATCCTCAATGCAATAAAGAAGGACAATGGTATCCTGATCATATTAAAGAATGGATGAAATATAAAGATGATGATTGTTTTCTTGTTGTTGTATACGAAGATATGAAAAGAGTAAGTAGATTTTCTAGCTCAATCAAATTTCCACTTGAGTGTAAATTATTTCATCAAATAACTCCAACATCATGAGTTTATATTGGAAGTTTGCTTTAAAAATGGGTTTGTTTATAACCACGATAACCAGGTTTTAAAGCCTAACTCTAAATTGGGGATGAGAAGCTCAGTTCGGTGACTCGAATCGGTTCGAAGCAGAAAATTTTCTGAATCAATCACAAATCTTAACTTACAAAATAATGTAGAATTTTAATATTTGAACAGCAGAACACAATCGAAATATTTGATTTGGATCAATTTTTTTCTGACCCTAAGTTTGGATAGTACTAAAATCAGTTTTTCTATCATCATTAGTGAATTCGAAGCTATAGATATTCAGATTTTGATAACATGTACAAAATGTAATCCTAAAAATGGAAGATTTGTTATTTCTATAAAATTAGCGATTCGGTCAGATTCAAAAGAATATTTCAATCAAAGTTGAATTCTGAATGATTCGGTTTTGTCTAAACCTAGACATCTGGCATTCGTAGTTTCCCCTGTCTTTTTTATCAAATTAAATATTTTCAAATATTTTCTTTGGCTTTTCGCCTTCACTGAATGGATATAAAATCATAAACACCGTAAATGTTACTAAAAAGCACGTGAGTAAATGAATAAATGTTTTCAATTGACTCAATGACTGAGCATTTACCGAACTAACCCCTATAACCCCATAATGTCCTAAGCAATTCAATCAATTCAGTAATTGGTTAAATGATCTCCAAAACCACGAACATTTTCATCTTGCTTATTTATCAATTTCTAGGATTTTCGGAACGAAATCAAGCGAATAGCGAAATTTTTGAACGTTGAACTTGATGACGATGCCGTAACAAAAGTGGTTGATGTTTGTTCAATCAAATCAATGCAAAAGAATGCGGAAACAGAGAAATCTGGATTTCTAAAAATGAACGTCCGAAAAGGTACGTTGTGATTTATATCATGCACTCAATGATAAACCTAATCAGTAATTGTTGTTTGTTTAGGCACCAAGCATGAGCCACTGATACTTAATAAAACTTATCTCGTTGAGGAATTTCTGTGTGTCTAGTCAGATGGTTTCACTATTGTCCGGGGCGCATATCACTTACTGTACTGTGCCATGACGGTTCAGTTCTATTTGGTATGTTTTCCGTTTGGGGCGCAGTTGCTGGTACTACATTTTTCAGTAGCTCTTTGCCTTGAGTGGTCGTTAGTTGGTTCCCCTCAAGAACTGCTTTCGGCATTGCTTAGAGTGAATTTGAATAATAAAAAAGACAAATTCAAAATATTTTGCATTGAAAAAATTTGCGCAATCAATGCAGATGCCACTTCAAGAATCAATATTTCAACCGACTAGGTTCGATTCGATCGACGATGGGGGTATAGCACCATGCCCCCCCCCCCCCCCCCCCCCCCAAAACTGGAGCTATTTTATCGTTCACAACGAACACCTTTCCTCTTTAACCAAATCCCCTAATATTCCGAACTACCTTTTCCATTCCAGGTGAAGTTGGCGGTTGGAAAAATTGGTTTACTGTAGCGCAGTCAGAGCTTATGGATGCTTTGATTTATGAGAAACTGGGTGATACAGGAATCGAGTTCACGTACGAGATAAACCAAAGACAGCCTCCACTTTAAAACTACCAACTGGTGCATAAGAGGATTTGTTCAAAATTACCCCGTCAGAAATGGTTGCATGGTTCACACATGTTTTTCTCAAGCTTGAGTCACTGAAGGATCGCGTCTGTGGATCATGCTTGACAAAATAATATTTCTGATTGGGTAGCCTGGCTAAGGTTTCTCGATCCTATTTTCTTTGTTAAATTATGTTGTAATTTTAGTATTTTTTTCCGTCAATATTTATCTTCAATCCATGCTCAGTTAATTTCAAGGACATTTGTCAAAAATGCTTCGTCAAATTTCGTTCACTCCGTGACCCATGCTTGATAACATTTATAAAATCGAACCATTAATTAAATGTATCACAAAGCCGCATTTCAAATCTTTACCTTGTGTGAATTAAATGTAATACGTACAAGCACAGATACATAAGAAACGTCTACGGCGAATTCTTTACCTCGTAACTGAAGATGAAAAGGCAGTTCAATTATCTCACATTCAGTTTTATAGATTTTTGTAGTATTGACTTTGCTTCGAATTGAAATACAGAATTATTCAGTAGTATGTTTTTAATTACTCAGGGTGAGGAGATTTGGTTAACAGCAGCAATAATAAAGCGAAACAGGTGCTGCCAAATACTACTTGCTCTCGCGTATAGTCAGCGTGGGAAATGGCATTCACTAACCAAAATTCGCGGCTCGAGCCCAAGAGCGGCGCCCATCGGACTGTTCCTTGTGGAAATTTACTTAACTAATAGCGAGCCATCTAATCTCTTTAGAAAATTTATCTAGTTTGTTTCACGTAGCCTTCGCCGCACTATTTTTTGTATTTTAACATGATTTGCAGTTGAAATGAAAAGTTGAGGAATTTTCATTACACCGCCAATTACATTAAATTCAACTACATACACACGCTGCCCTTCGTTCGGATTGCGTGTAAGCTAGTCGATGTCTAGACATCAATATCCGGCGACACGTTTTTTATTATTCGAACTACCTTCTATCAAGGACGTAATCAGCGCCCAAGGATCCAAGTAACAGTCACTTGTATGCCTCAATTCATTCAGCAAGTTTTTGTTCCTGTGAACGTTTATAGTTTGATTCGCATTGATTCAAATCACCGAACTAAATTGCCCAGTCCATATTTTATCGTCTAACAGCAATACCACTTCAACACACAACACATATGGTGAAAATACATTTTTGCAAAAACTGTTGAATTCCACAACACTCCGCTACTCAATCATACAAAATATTAAATGTATTACCAAATGCTAAATCAGAAATTTTATTTTGTTAAACATGAGCCACCAATTGACTGCTTGTCAGTGACGAGATTCATCGGAACTTTTCTGTCTAGGCATGAATCATCGATGGATAGTGCCGCCGAGACGGGGTCCATGTGTGACTTTGTAAAATGATTCGTGATAAGGTATTACGTGAAAGTGACTTGGATATTAAAAATGCTCTTTTAGCCTTAGTGAAAATTTATACAAATTTGCCAAAAAAATTATTTGGATCAAAATAAGGTAATTACGGAATAAATGATTGAATATTTAAAGCATCACGGTTCATCAAAGTCACGCGGTGTGAAATAAAATAAGGACGGCTACCAAAAGAGCATACAGTATATTTATTATTTTAAATTTATACCAAAAGTATTTTTACCGTAAAAAAGATCACCCAAATTTAAATTCCTTAAAAATCACTTCTCAATCTTTTAGTGACCCATACTCAACGAAGCTTAAAAACTTTCTGATCGAGAGTATTATGGTTTTTCCGAAATTGATTGCGCTAATTTTTCCCCAGCTGAAGGATGTTCCATTAAGAACCAGAAACCAGAAAAAAATATAGTTCAATTTATATTCACAAAAAAAAATCTTAATTTGTCAACCATGTGCCATAGACCGTGTCATAGCACAATAAGTTAGGGGAGAATATTTCGTACTGGGGTTACTTTTCATGGAACAGATTTACTTGGCAAGCTACACCGAAAGAGCTTTGCCCTTGTCTTATCCACTTGTAATGAAATAGCAAGTATTCGACTTCATTTTGAAAATTCTGAAATAGCCAAATATTCAAAAAAGGGTCAAGCAGATTTAAATAAAATTCGTTCAACAGTGGCGTTCCGGTAAAATCATTTCAGGAACCATTAGCGGGGGCATGGCGCGCATAACACACTACAGCTATTCACCTAATTTGGGTAACCAAAATCCCTTTTTCTAAAAAAAATTGAACTGTTCCATAGTGGTATACAATAACAGCGCTATTTTCTACGCGAAATTTGTTTGTCTGCGGTACTCATGATGTCATAATAGGACCTCGAAAAGTTTACAAAAAATATAACCCCTTTTTCGAAGTTCACAGTCTTCCCTTATCTGACCCTTCTGCTAGGTATGATACTGCTTCTCGCGTTTTTCGGTCGATCCCCTAATAATTCACGAACAAAGTCCTGTTGGTTGACATTACTAAATCTTGTACTAACACTTTGATCCAGATGAGAAGGTCTACTTTCTATTGTTTCACTCAGCATTGATATTGTACTGTGATCGGCTCGGTATATAGTTGATTGCTGCAATGCAAATATTGTTATACTGAAATTTGCCCAAAGCAAGCCCGGAAAGAGTATCTAAAACCAACTAAAGGCCACTTAACCACACAGAGCTACAATGAAATTTTGTGACAGCATACGCTTGTGTGGGAAACATATAACAGTGAATGTACCAGTATATAAAAGCGACATAGAATTACTAAAATTCGTAGTTACTAAAACTGTTTGAGAAGTGATCTGAGAAGTTAAGCAAAATGTAAGCTTAATTTTTATTGAAGTTTAATCTTAGGAAGGTTCTGTTCATATACGAGCCGAGATAAAAACTTATTTTTTTCCTTTTGTTTGACTTTTTATGTTATTGACTTAGGGTGGTACAAAAGGCCTAATAATCAGAAACACTGCTATTTCATAGCTTATTTCATAGCAGTGTTGCTGATTATGAAGCCTTTCGCGCAACTTCACTATCTTCAGACACTCAACACAGGCATTATAATCTCTGCTGAAGTGGAAAATTGAAGTCTTTTTCTGGGTTAGTTGTCGTATATTGGCAGATAGTTTCGTTAGGTGTTTGAGTACACAGTAGCTAACATCCTAACAAGTTAGTAGGTAAGCAGCAGAATATGAAACAGATATTTTGGTGTAAAGAACTGTAAAGACTCACGTCGTTTCCTATTAACGTGCTCTCGTGTCTTCTTTTCGGTGTGAATATTTTAGAAGGATCAGAAGCCGATGGCAGTGGTAGACGACCTCCTGTAAGATAAAAAATTACAGCTAAATTGTATGAAATATAGAACGCCTTAAAATTCTATCTTCAAAGGTATTTTATTGCAGCATGTTTTCTCAAGTATCAACGGGCATTAGGGAGTTCCGATCTGTTGAACTAAATAATTGTTAGGGCATTATTCGAAAGCAACACGATATATTGTATCAAATCTGTTGATCTATGGAGACAAGATATCTCAAAACACCTACACCTGCTGTGGGACACCCATAATAACAAATTTTCCATCCCCATCGCTGAATCAATCACCATTTAGTTCTTCAGCCTATGTCATTCTGACAACCTTGTGCTTATTGTGCGTGCTACGTCTCTTCCACCTCCACCAGCAAACAAAATACAAAATAACACATTATCGGCAAATTAGATAACATTTAAACCTGGTTTGTATGCCGATAGTTTTGGTATTTTTCTGATGTCCTGTCGTATTGAGCTGAGAGATTTCGATCGTCTTCTCATTTTTCTATCACCAAACGATCCAGATCCAGAAGGTACAGCTAAATTATCTGTAGTGAGTGATGGTTTTCTATTTCCTGTATTTTTTTTTAAAAAAATAGGTTGGAAAGTTTCAAAGATAAAATCATTATTATTTAAAATTCGAGTGAGGATTAACGGTCAAAAAGCAAAGATATAGCATTTTTTGCGTTAAAATTTACTTTTTTTTTATTGTTCATATAACATATTATGTTAATTGATAATTAAAGTTTTCGAATGTTTTTTTTTTTTATTAAAAATCATATTCCGCTGAGCGTTAACCACAGATAGGGCTGGATAATTTGATACGTTGATACGAATCTATCCAAAGTACATAATATTCGAATGAATTTAAAATCGTTCATTGGAACAGAAACTTGCTAAGCGGATTGGAAATTTCATTTTTAACGACAAAATACATTCGAATTTGGTGAATATTTGTGAATTTAGAATATCTGTTATTTATATGAAATTAGTTTCGATCCGATTCGAAAATAATTCCGTAATCAGATCCGAATGCCAAATGATTTCATTTTGCGCCCTAGTCACAGATGAATTGCATCTTCGTCACTCGATCATTCAGGGTTTTAAAACATAATAATAAGTAATGTACGAGCAACGGCTATTTTGAGGGTACCGATACTTTGCCAAATGCAACAAATATACAAAAATTAACAATTTTGCTTCGCTTCCATGAATCCTATTTCATTTCATAAAGAATTTCTGGATTTAAACTTGTTTACCCACAAGTAGAAACAATACGCAACATTTTCGAGCATATATTGTGTCAATATTCTAACTTTAAAACACGCCATGCCTTTGGACTGCAAAAATTTACGGTAGATAGCATTAATATCGAAGTGTAAGAGTTTTAGGTTCACGTCTCTTGATCAAAATAAACTTCATTCCCTGCAGTATACCTGACAACATCCGCATTACTAAAACAGATCTATTGGTTAAAATCTATGTTCTGGTGATATTTTTTTATATTTACTTCAAATTCTTTCGATATATTTTTTGGATTTTTGAATATAGAGCGTTGCCAACGTATTCACCCGAGCATATTGGTATCGAGAGAAAAGTGGTAAAGGTGTGAACCTTTAAGGAAAAGACATGTACCTTTATCGTTCTTGATCAACTTCGACGTGTACTGTTTTATCGCTGTTCCAACGGCTGTCAATTTCTTGGCTTTTGAATTCCTAGAAATGCTCATTCTTGGAGCAACTGGAGGTTTATTAGGTGAATATCGCATAGAACCCCATGGAGTTACTTTAACTTCCCCCAGCGTAGAACCATTCTGTGACGACGCTGTAGTCTCGCAGTCAGTAATTCTGTCGACTGTGATTTTGATATCAGTTTTAGATTTTTTCGCTTTGTTCGGGTTGGTGCTTCCGTACCTGCAATTTCATCAAATAAAAATTATAGAAATCACCTGCCGAAGTTAAAATAAGAATTAACAAATGAAAGATTAGGATGAGCCAGAGTTTAATTTTCTGTTGGTTAGTAAAATTCCTATGCTGCGTTTAAAAGGTTGGTCTTCAGTAATCGTGGCTAAATATTTATAGTGGTTATCGTGATGTAATTTACATCTTCTTATAAGTTCTCATATTCAATTATTTATATAAAAAATCAAATATGATAGATGTTTTAGATTTTAAATGTTTCCAATTTTATTTCAGATAGCAATTTATGGAGACATATTCGTTTTTTCTCGTGAAACGCAATCAACAACTTTGTTAAAAATATTGAACTTTGAAGAAATCTTACTTCATTTCTATTTCGGTTTCCATTTTCCTTTTTTTCTTTTTGTCATTTTGTTCTTGTTTCTGTTGATTTTCCTTTTCTTCCATCACATTTTTCCTGAATTCATCCACAGATGCTCCATCAATCAAAAACTCACCATGAAATTCTTCCCATGCTGCAATATCCTTCATCATCGCTGTCGTAATTTTTGGTAATGATTTTTCGAGCGCTTTCCTTTTTTTCTCCTCATTAAGTAGGTTTCCGCCTCTGTTCCACAGCCGGGATGGATCTTTTGCTTTGATTGCAAGTGCCTCCAACTCATTGACCATGTCTTTCCATGAATATAATTTCTCTAAAATTGGCAATCGCCCCTCAAGTAAGATTTTAGTCTCTTCCAACCGTTTTGTAATCAAATCAAGACATTCTTCTGAAACAGTCTGCGATTTAAAGTTTTCATTAACAGGGGGTGTTAAACGTGCTTTTGCTCTTGTCTTATCCAATTCCCGTAATGCTTTCTCCGTTAACTCTTGTAGAGAGTTTCGTCTCATTTCAGTCAGTTTATCTAGTTCATTGCGATAGATTAATAAATCTTTTTCCTTCAAGCTTGTCACCCTTTTTTCGACTTTTCTTCTCTCTTCTACAGGTATTTCAATTAGTTCCCACATATGCTTGACTTTTGATTTTAGTTCCAACATTTCCCTCTCCCGTTCGTTTCTAGTGTTTTCTGTATCTTTTTCAAGCTCTCTCAAACGTTCCATATTTTCATTTGTGACGCAAAAAGCGTCGTCAGGCTCCATCAACAAATTTATTTCAAATGTATCATCGGGTGATATTCCGAGCTCTGTCATCCATTTTGCTATGCGAGGTCGAATTTGTCCAAATTCTTGTAGTCTGAATGAAAAAGTGATAGATAGTTTTAAAAAGGTTTTAGCAAGCAAAGGTTACTGATGGATTGCCTCAGCGACGCATGCTTAGCAAAATAAGTTTTTTTATAGGGATGCTCTTGGTGGTGGAAAAGGACACGATAAGATACCGACTGTGCTAACTATCGTTAACACATGCAAATATAAAATACTTTGCCGAGAGTGAGTTCGCTAAGTTTTGTGGGGCAGTTTTTGACATTCCTGTAGAAATTCCAATTAAAGGTATAAAACAAGGCTGCAGTCTGCAACAGTTCTAAAGGATATTGTGTTCTGGTGGAACCGAAACGGCTCGTAAGAAAGGTGTTTTTGAATTTTCGAGGAGGTGCAGTAAAGGGAGAGATAATTTTAAGTACATTCTATTGTATAGTAGTCTTCTCAACAATGATTAAATAATGTTTTATCAGGCGTGGAGCAATTCACATTGCTATATAAAATACCACCTTTTAGATTTTTCTTCTTTCAATTCATTTACACATTCAGTCAATTCTTCAAGTTCTGGATTTGTAGGGATTCGAGTTCCGAATCGAACAGACGTAAGTTCGTGCGGAGTGGTTGAAACCTCGTACGCTAATGTCCGGCAATCTGTAATTAGTTGTGTTGCTTGTTCTGTTCTTTTTAGTTTTAATTTTTCTAAAATTTGGACTGAGTCCTCCAGACGTTGGTCCTAGAATGTAGATGTGAATAAATGAGATGCGGTGATTATAAGAATTAATGCTACGAGAACACTTGCGCATTTCATATAAAATAGTTAATATCCGTTGGTGCTCACCTTGCGTAAAATTGTTTCATTCGAAGACTCTGAAGGTGTTTGTTGAAACAAGCGTTCCTCTTGTTCACTGAGTGACCCCAGATTCTCTCGAAGTTTTGCAATTTTTCTTTCATTTGCTTCAATATTATCGCATATTCTTTTCTCTGTCCCTAACTCCTCCTGAAGCATTGTTTCTAGCATATTTCGAATGTAACTCACGCAAGCACGTCGTCGGTCTTCCACCTAAACGAGATGCAAAGAATTCGTTGAGCGCAAAATTTGTAGAGAATGTGCATTTTATAGTTATATCTCAAAAGATTTATTATTACCGTCATTATTATTTATCATTACCGAATTACTGTTTCGTTGAGCACAAGCCACAAATACCAATGAACAGCGTCTTACAGACGAAATGCATTAGTAAAGACCAATGCCTATTCAAAACAGTGAGTATAAAAGTATGTGATAGATGAAGGGGGAAGAATATCGTACGTCCTGATTCCAAATGTGGTTAGTCAACCTCGACCAGAGGAATATTTTGTTGATCTAGTTTGCGCGTCTTATAAATCTGGCGTTTTCGTTGAAAAAATCATCACTAGGCAAGAGGGGAGGATATTAAAGTGGGCGCGCGAAAAATTGATTCGTTATTTAAATGTGATTTTTGTATGAAATTTCAAAACCTGAGGGTTGCCTTCTTAATATTTGGAGAGATAAGCGACTCCCATTGTCATGTCCCACTAGTGTAAGATCACCAGTGCATCTGTTTTATATATGTAGCAATATTCAGAATTATATTTCCAGATGAGATGCAGTAATTATAGCAGTAACGTAAAGAGTACACCCAGCGTACTCACAGCAACTTTTGGTATACCGAGGCGTCGCCAAATATCTTCCAACTCGGAAATAGTTTGACCGAAAATACAATTTACTTCTTGCTTTGCCACCTCCATTGCGACTGAAAGGGTTAAATACCACAAAACTATTCAGACTATATTCCTGAAAAAAAAATATACGCCATGTCAGTAATATATTGCATCTATTCCAGCATCGTCTTTTTCCAATCTAGACAGAACTTTTCGTTTACCAAGCGTATACCACACGTGGTCCGCGCCTGTGTGAATTTTTCTGATTGTTGTGGAATAAAAGTCTAGTGACGTAGTCACTGTATATTGAAAGTGTACTGTTTGTTTGGCTTTCACATTAATCAAAACAAAAAATCTGGATATCCATAGTTAGTGCTAATAAGGTCAAGATTTCAATGCCACAGAAAGTTTTATGCAAGAAGTTTTCTTTCCAGGACCTTTAAAATGGGGAGTTCCTCTTTGTCTTCCCACTTATGCAGCACTTTGTACATTATAATAGTTTCGTGATATTCTTATGTGTGGGATGTGTCTTGCAGCCTTGTACTGAATCGATAAAAAGTTTCATCTCTGACAAAACAAAATAGCTACCTCCATACCAAACTAGAGTTTATCACGTCGACTTCCCTAATCAGAAGCTAGGCACCTTAAGCGTAGATGGGAATCTATCTCAATAACAAACTAGAAGCTCTCAAACACTTTCCTGATAAAAAAATAGACCACAGACGAGCCTTGCAATGCATCAGGGACCCATGCCCACACATTTTTATAAGATTCCTCACCGAATCAAGTATTTTATTATTTGTTAAGCATTGGCAACGGATCCATTAGTGAGACATGCTTGACAAAAGATTGTTTCTCTTTTTTTCGATTGGGCAAGCACCGACTCTACTTTGCGAACGCACACCAGACCCTTCCTGTCTTATCTGAGGACGAAGCGTGTTTGTTTACAATAACTGAATCGAGTAGCTAATTAACAGTAAATAATATCCAAAAATCTGTCGCATTCCAGTGCTATTAAACTAATCGTACTTAACGAGAGTGGGCAATAATGTGACGCAGCGACAGCGTAAATAGATAGTGAATCTAATTGTTCAACCGGTGATGTGCAAACGATATTTTATATTTTGCCAACGTTTCGAATGTCAATACAGACGTTCTTCATCGGGGCAATGGAATGGTTAAGACATCGACAATACTATATACTGAAAAGGGAGCTGTTCTAAAATATGCTAGTAAACAAAAAATAAAGCGTAAATAGATGTACGCACAATCGCACATTTCGTGTCGTACCAATGATGTGCTGAGCCTGATACCGCTTATATTCTTGTGTTTATTTTAAAATAGTGTGCGCGCGTAATAGTGTTTCTGAAAATGAAATCAATGCCAAATTTCTGTGGTTCATACACATCGAAATAAAATTTCTAATTGGGCCGGCGGGCGATATATGAATGACCTATGCTAAAAATTAAGGCTTGTTTTTCGTCGGGGTAGGGGGATTTTTGTAGCAGTCGGCGTGTTACAAAGCAAGGCCAGCTTATATCAGCATCAGCATGTCGTTAAACCTTTTCAAACTAACGATTACTGCATTTTCTGTCTATTATGTATGCTATGCTTGTCACTTATTTTGCCTTCACGAATTACAAATTATCGTGATGAATAAGCGATTGATTACCTCGCGGGTTTTCTTAGTGAACCAGTCAAGTTTCAATGCTTTTTTCGTGTTACGAACATCGATTACTAAGTAGGCTATCTATTGCAGTCTTAGAAAGTATATGGTATACATTAATTCGGATGCTTTCGATCTTCGCCAATGCGCACAAATACTCGCGAAATAAACTTAACGTCGAATATTTTGATCAAAAGTCTCTTATATAATATCGATATATATAATATAATATAAAATTTATGCCATAACATAAAGGTCATAAATCTTGTATTAGATTTTGCCCAGTAACAGTAACTGACCATCTGTTTGTTTGGCGAATGTGTAAAATAGGTTGCAACGAACGTATGCAGCCATTGTCTTTCACAGATGGCTGAGAAATCACTGCTGAAAAACCAAATAAGGCCGTGAACTGAGCTGAGATTGAGAGTTGCCAATAGTAAGGAAGACTGGGTTTTCTGAAACTCGAATAATGCAGTTTTTAAACACATCTGAAGATAGGGGAGAACACTCGTTCTGCTTTAACAAGGCGATAGACCCGCAGCCAGTCCCAGAAGTTACCCGTAAAGTATGTTGTTAGATACTATGCCGTTTAGATGGATGGATCAAGACGTCGACGCATGCTCACTCCCAGTTTTATGAAAGGATAGCATTTTATTTTTATCGTGCAGGAGAGGAAACCCCAGAATGTAGCGAGCCACGACTTCTCGTGCAGATAGCATGAGGTTGAAGTTTTTGCCTAACCGTTTGCAGATTTTTCTTGTGTATAGACATGGTTGGTGGAGGAAGCCGTAACCATTGGTTATGTGAACTACCGGAATTAGAGTGGCTGCTTTATTGGTCCACCCCAATACGTCGCCTTTTCAAATATGTTATTTTATAGAGTATCTCGTTTCTAGACTGGATTGCATATAATATGTAAGGTGCCATTTCAGTGCCAAAGCTGCATTTTATAGCTGTAGCAAATTTATACAAGTGAACAATGGGGAATCCCCCACCAAAATGTTTTATTTTTGTTGAACAGGTCAAGCTCGAGATGTGCCGGTTTGGTCTTTCCTGTTTTGGGGCTTTATGGAATTTAATTTGATAATAGTATTGTGATCGAAGTTGCATCTGACCATGAATAGTAATGTATCTTACAGGTCACGGGCCAAGCGCTATGACAAGTTCTGGACACGAATGGAAAAAGAGGAAATCAAAGAAATGCGACATGGAAGAATGTCAACCAGCGAAAGACTTCGAGAATGGAGTGCAAACTTCTTGCGCTTGCTTCTGCTTTTTGGATTTCCTGTCATCCTATCATTGGTCGTGGTTATTGTTCTTGTAGCTATATTTGTTGTCCGCCCATACACATTAACAAAGGATTTCACTAGAACAAAATGTGAAGTTTCTGGACACACAATTATCAATCAGACTTCTGCTAGCTGCAACTCTGGTACCGATCCTTTCTATCCATGCATCAGAGTTAATGTTTTATATGCAACTGGAACTGAGGATAGGTATCAAAATGGCATTTTGATGGAGAATGAACAAGCATTGGTGAACTGCAATCCATGCTCGTATACTTTTGGACAACATGGATTGCTTCATGAATATCAAGATGCATGTGATAGTTGGAAAGAATTCTTTGATCCAACACCCTGCGTTAATCATTTCATTGCGCAATATGCTGTTGAAGGATCTGTCTTTCCTTGTTATTTTAACCCTCATCAACCTGATCAAGTTGTTCGAAACTTAATTTTAAATGTGAACATGTTGATTCACGCTGTGGTATGGCCAATTTTATCATGCCTCATATATTTATTGGCATGGGGTTTTGTTTGTTATGATGCAAAACAAAATCGCTTGATAGATCACTCTATTCGGCAAGATCTTTCACTGAAACGTACGAGGCAGCAAATGGCACGCCAACATGCCGCAGAATGGCGAAAACAAAAATTAGGACAAACTCTTGGAGTTCGAAGCGAAATTAGTAATGGGTTTGCAAGAAACAGCGAGAGCACTAAGAAATTAAGTTTGAGTATGCCAAGTTTATGCAGTTTGAACAATAATCATGTTGATATGAAACCTCTCCAACTTTCTGAGAGTACTGATAACACTGATACTGATGATGACGGTAATTTTGATCTACGTCATTTGGATCTCGCTGTTTCACAGCACAACATTAATGGCCTTGCAAATGGAACATACGGAATTTCGGAAACACAACCTCCACTTACATATGAAAATGTAGCAATATCGCATGATATAAATGGTCGACCAGGAGTTGGTGCATCACACAGGACTTTACCAATTTTTCCATTCTCTCCTTTGAGCACATTTCGTCGTCCAGTTCACAGAGGAAATAAATTTACCCAACAAAGTGCATATGATGTTGCATATTCATCATTTTCTATTGGTGATCGTTATAGAAAAACCAAGATTTCAAAAATACGTACAACTTCAACACAAATGGGTTTTCAATCATTTGGTCCCATCCCACGTACAAATGGCAATATGTTTTATCAAGAAGAAAGACCCGATTCTGGTATTTCAGATTCAGATGCTGCAGTAAGCGAAGATGAAATTGATGGATATTATTCAGTGGGTCGAAGATACACAGATATACCAATTCAAACTGTTAATATGTATACAGCAAATGATGAATCAAATGTATAATAAGCTTATTTTTTTGGATTGTTGAACATCTTGCTGGCTCGCAGCGGGGTTCCTGTAATCACTATGATTTGCCCTTACGACCATTGCATCTGAAATGAAATGCCCAATAAAAGACTTGGAACTGCTACATGAGTGGCCATTGTTGTGTACCTACTAAAGGTGTATTCCAGGCTTTCTTTACCCATGGGATAAATAAAATTTCCTATCTTATTCAAAATTGACGATACTCCTATTAAAAAGTTAAAATTAGAGCTTTTCTTCACTCAATTAAATTCTTTTCATCGAATTATCTTTTGTTTTAAGATGGTCATTTCTTATTTTGTCTGCTCTGTACTTTGGCATTGTAGGCTTTGTTATGAAATACCACAAATCAATCACATCACTAAGTCTATCTGTCCCATGTTTAATATTTCATTATCTGGTACTGTTCTAGAGGAATCCTCAAATATTCGTCTCGTTGGACTCTGTCTAAGGACATGAGTTGGAATGAATATGTCACTAGTATTGCTAAACAAGCCTCGGCAATACTTTGCAGTCTCAATATATTGCATAATATTGTTCCATGGTCTATCTATAGCTCTTGCTTAACAAAAATATTTCTGATTGCCGTATTGTCTTATGTAACTATATTTTTGTCTGACATGCTCAACCGTTAAGATAACTAATCAGTGTGGCTTTGTATAAATAAGCAATAAGATGACTTAAGATTGATCATACCTAATGACAACTGTATTATTGATTTTTTTATTGCAAAATGATTTCTGTATTTCTTATTGCGTTGTGAAATTTATATTTTCTCTTTCATGACTGCCTTTTTAAGGTCACTCATTTGCATGGGTTAGCATGGCCTAGTGGTTAACATGTTGGTAGTAACGCGGGTTGAATATCTTGGGTTAGAGTCCTGGTGAGTCCAGCTCGGTAATCCATGCTCACCACTCAACCCACAGTGCAATAACTTTGGTAAGCTAAGTTGAACAGGAAATATCATATCTTTCCAACAACTCTAACCCTGTCCGTCTATAAGTGGCTGCTAGTACAGACAGGGCCTTGGTCAGGGTAATCCACTTTCTAGAAGTGGTTATAAAAAAAACGTAAGCAAACCATCATAGGTAGTTTACCGGGTTGGTGTTGGAATTGGTTGGAAAGTTACGGATTTCCATGTCTGTAGAACTCACACAATAAATATATGCTTATCTGAGTGTTAGGCCTAGGTTTGCTTGCTGCGACACCAGTTGGCTTAATCGGGAAAGCATGGTGAATACGCTCCGGGCTACACATCTATGATCATTCTGGTGAAGGTTCAATTCTCGAAAATGATCATATGCGGGAGGTCTGCTGGACCCTTCATAGCGCATGGTGGTTCATGTGTGTCTTCCTCCACCAACGATGTCCATGCATAGAAGAAATGTCAAGCCAAAACCCTTAATTCCGATTTGAAACTGGTGACTGCACGAGGGTTCGTGGTTTGTCATATGGCTAAAAGAGATAATGAAACTGCAATGCCATCATGTTGATTACTAGGCAATTGCAATCGATCAAATTTTTTTAAATTTTACCGGAAATGATAACTAGCAAATATAATACCGGTAGGGATTTGCACACTTGCGTCTTTGCAGTAAATTTCTGAATATGTGAAGTTTCATTTGTGGGTCATACTTTATGTTAAATTATGTCAATAACATTCTACATTTTTAAATTGCTATAATCAACATTTATACATGTTTTATTTATACTTTTTTATGTATATGAATCCACTTCTATAGCCTTACAAAAGATATAGGTATAAATATTTATAATTTTCTTGATAATAAGGCAATGCATTTATATTGAAAATTTTACAAGTTTGCTCGTCATTGAATAGAATTAAAGGTTGAAGACTAGTGCATTAGACAGAATCTTGATTTTCTTTGAGTATCTGAAACGACATTTTGCTGTTTTTATCACGAGGTGCAAGGTTGTTTAATTCTTTTTATAGCCACTCACTGTAGTGGTTCACTCTACCAAGGCTCATTTACTTGTGGCCACATTTAGATGGACATGGTTAGAGTTGTTGGAAAGATATGATCTCTCTTGTTCACTAGTTATCACATCCTGGGTTGAGTGGTGTGCATGGATTAACAAGCTGGCCACTCTCGCCGAGACTCAAACCTGAGATCTTCAACTTGCGATCCCAACATTATACCCACTAAACCATTGCTCCCTAATTTGTCTTGAAACAATGGATATTTTGCGTGGAAGTAAATATTTTATTTTTTTTTCATCTTGCTCCATATTCTTTTATATACACATCATTAATATATATATTCGATTTAGTATTTTTTAATGTTGGTGTGTATTCTTGTTATACTCACATTCTAAATTTGTCTGAATTGTACTTACTTAATGGCCACATTTTCATGTTTACGCTTATTTTTGTTTAAATATGTCTTGCTAAGTATAAGTTAATGATGGATCGCGCTGTGAAAGTGAGGTCCATCTGTGACTCATGACTGACAAGATAAAATTATTGACTGAATAGTATTATGTTTGCTTTCTGCAGATGATTTTATACGGTATATTCTCTAATCAATCTTAATCTTCAAGTGCATTTTTTCCACTTTTTCCCAATTTTTTGTTTTTGTGCAATGTAAAAGTAATTTTTTTTTTCTATAAAATTCAGTCACTACATATATCTTGAGTATTATTAATAATACCGAACGATTGCCACCTAGCAATGGAGATTTCTGAGTTACCAACTCCGTCTTTGATCGTATATATTGAGAAAGTAAAGAAAAACATAGAAAACATGAAAAAACGAAGTCAGGAATATGGAGTACGACTGAGGCCTCATTTTAAGACGTCTAAAGTTGTGTAAGTGATATGATTTTGTGTGTATCATGCGGAAAATATGGCGAAAAATAAATTTGAGAGTTGATGATTTTGAATATTGCAATTTTATTGTGCATCAATATCATGATGTACCGTATGCCAATTCTTGTGATGCAAGATTTGACATTTCGAATTTCAAGACAAAAGGAGTTTTCAACATTTCAGGCACCTTGATTAAGAAAAACAAGATTCTGACACTTGTCTGGTTCATACAATGAACCTAAAATGGTGAACAAAAGTTATCTTATTTTAGGCTCTTAAACATCATGCATTCTATTGTATTTGGTATGCAAATATCATATCGCGACAAGAAAATAGTTCCATTTGATATGCCCAACTTGTGGAATACAAATGATTTACTGTATTTAATATTAGTGTTTTTTTTTAATGTTTTATCGTTGTGTGATATAGTTTAGAACTCCTCTTTTTCATTTATATTGAGAGCGGCCTTTTATTTCATTATTTCCTGCCCTGATAAAGCTTGTCTTAATAGATCTTCCTAACTATAGTGCCAGGATGTAAGCAAATCTACTACTTCAGACACTTGAAATGGGTTTCTAATGAAGATGGGTTTCATTAGAAAAAATTTAACAAATGACCTACATTACGTGATATATCTCTCGCTAGAAGATTAAAATAATTATTTTGAGCGATCTGGTATCGGTACAAACGGAGGTTTCAAAATCATCGATACTACTATGTAATAACAGTGTCGATGGTTTTGAAGCTTTTTTGTCCATCCAAGGGGAATTCAGGCACTCGAAGGAAAACAAGATTCTGTCACATCAGCAAATTACATCATTATATTGCACCGGCAAAGCGTAGAAATATAACTATGAAGCTGCTTAGTAGCTGCCACCGCTATATTATTAAGGAAATGTTAGTCATTATGTAAACTTTTTGCATCTCGCATGTATAGCTAAACAAGAATCAATGACATTCAATTTTGCTTCTTGCCAGTCTTTGTCGCAGGCTGACAAATGTATGTGATCGGCTTGATTGGTCTTTCTATAATATCCGACATATATATTCTAAGAAGTGGTAGATGGCTTTTACCATCGCCCAGGGCAGATATCACTCACTGCACTTTGCTATTTCAGTTGCGTCACGGATGTTTTCCGTTCAGAAAGCAGTTATTGGTATTACATCTTTTGGTAGCTCTTTTCTATTTAGTGGCCGTTAAGTGTTTCCATCTGACCTTGCCTGTGTTGAATTTCAATAATAAAAAATAATACTGCTCAATTCATGACTAAATTTTTGAGCGATTTATGTTAGATCTGTTTGTATTCAAACAAACTTTCCCGTCTGCAAAGTTACCAGATCGTTCTTTTTTCATAGAGAAGTAGCTGAACTCCAAACTGAAGGATCAAAGTGTGGCCTTGTAGTATCTACTCTGCCTGAAGCTGAAGTTTTAGCAGACAATGGTTATGATGATATACTGTATGCTGTACCATTAGTCAATGATGCAGACAAAATCAAAAGGTTTTAATTTCTATAATGAAATTTGTATAATGATTAACAATGTTAATAATATCACTCTTCAAACAAAAGAATTCTCAAATATTATTACGTATTCTACACTTTCTAAATGTTATATTTAATTAATATTCAAATGTTAAAATGTTTATATCTCTGCAATATAATAATAATTCTTATGTACAATTTGTCCAAGATTTGAGGCCGTAATAATTATAAAATAGATAGGGTAATTTTTAATTTGTGAGATAGGAAAACTAAGAATGTGGAATAATCCTGGCAAACCATGGCCTCTCGTGCGGATTCTAATTCCAAGTTAATGGTAGAGGCGTTTCAATTTAATTAGTCAAATATCGTATATAATATACTGCGGCTGGAAATTGAAAAATTTGACCTGCATATAACAGTTAATATAATATAATATAACGATTGCTGTACTTCCGTATTAATCAGAAATTTTATCAAATTATCAACCATGTGTCACAAACCAACGTGACACGATCCATCAGAGAAACATAATTAACAAAGGATATATTTTGAAAAATACTTTCCGATTGGGTGGTCAACGATATGTATTTTTTTAGGTGCAAAGTTTTGTCCGAAAAATTGTCAGAATTTCATGTTATGGTTGATAGAATTGAGTGTGCCAAATTACTCGTAAATACCAAGTTGTCAGATGGAAAAAAGTGGTCAGTTTTTATTTTAACAGATTGTGGATATCATCGAGGTTTGTGAAAGCTTGTTTTGTATAGGTTGAAAGAGTCTTCTACCATTCTGATAAGAGGTTCATGCCGTTTTCTTAAAAAAAAAACATCAAAAGTGCTTTTTTATTGTTATTTAGTACTGTACAACAAATCTGCTGCTTATGTTTTACCAGGCTGAGAAAATTTTGTTTTCAAGGTTTTTTACTTCTATTAAACTTTTCAAGCTCTTAGGGCGGATCAAACGGCTTCAAAATTATCAGCGTGGCTATTTTATAAAAATGTATCAATAATTTTGATGTCTATTGAACACTTAAAAACAAGTATTTTAATCCTGGTAAATAATTTGTTGTGAAGTTTATCCTTTTGGGTTTTTTCTTATGAGAGCAGTATTTGTCAGGTATCGGAGTGGACTTGAAGCCTCAAAGTAAAATTCCACTGTCCTGTATTTATATGTTTTATATCAATTATTACAGCTGGAATACTTCATGATGCAAAAGAGACTATAGAACTTGCAAAATTACTCAGTGAAAGTAATGCAATAGAGTTACAAGGCCTTTACACACATTGTGGACAATCATATAATGCAAATAAGAACATGACAGTAAAAAAAGTTGCGGATGATGTTGTTACGAATTTGCTTGCAACAGTGGAAAAGTAAGTAGTACGTCTTATAGATATTTTTGAAATATAGGCAATAAACTTTGTTCAATTGTTGGAAGGGCTTGAGCAAAGTTGACAATTTTGTTGTAGAGCCTTTTCAAATCTATAATTTCCTTGATTTGAATTTTGTCTGTTTGTTCTGAAAAAAAATTGTGTGAATTTTCAAATAGCTGATGATTTTTCTTCTGTGAATATGGTGATCTTTGTTTTTGCCGAATGATGTTGTTTGGTACTAGAATTAAACGATACCTACAGTTTCCTCTCGTATTTGCTTTCTTAAACGAAGAGACTCTTCACATGCATGTTTGTCAGTGCCGGTACCAAATTAATGTTTCACAGACATCTCGCATCCTCTTATTCACCACATGGAAATTTATGTTACATTTGAATGTCAAGGAAAAATCATACATTTGGCAGAGGCCATATCCATATGATGACAAATCCTCAATATTTTTTTCTATCGTTCCATTATGTTTTTTCTTATGTTCGACTCGTGTCTACTCGCGGTTTGACTGAGATCTTTGATACATTGCCAGTAAGGTGGTAGGGGTATCTTTATAAATTTGGCGATTTGTACCTCATGTCTGTTCACAGAAAGTTTGATCGATTCTGATGCAAATCGAGGTCTAATTTAACAGAAGATTTTTCCATACTAGTGAGTAATCTGGGTAATATTAAGCTATTGATGATTTGATGAATCCAGAGTCTGACTTTTCACTTTCACTCCTAGATTAAAATCACTTGGTATAGAGTGCAAGCATTATGGTCTCGGTTCAACACCAACTTGTAGTCAACCTACTGAAATAATGAGAAAAGTAACAGAATGGCATCCAGGAAATTATGTGTTTTATGGTAATGTCTAACACTTTTGTCTTCAATTTGATTAACAGTGATTTTTTTCAAAGAGGTTCTGACTTTGCTTTAAAATGAACAAAATATTGCCAAATGTCAGCAATTTATTTATCTGAAATATTGAAACATCTTCTATTTATATACCGAAGCCCGAATACCATTTAAACAGAACTCAGTGGCAGAATTTGGTGTCTGAATGGCTGATTCATTTTTTAATGATTTGAAATCAACAGAATAAAAAGGTATGAATTACTAGAAAATACATGTCCTTTTTATATATTGTACAATTTTGAAAAAAAAAATTATTGTCTCATTATAGAAGGATAGGATTTTATGATCATCCTGCGGGAGAGAAAAGCCGAGAATACAGCTAAACCATATGGTTTATCACGACTTCTCTTCCAGATACCAATGCCAATTCGGGGGCGCGTGCATGGCCATCGTACACCGGTGAAGTGTTTGCATGTATTCATTCTGCACAAAAATCAAACCCAGGATGTTTTCATTTTACAGATATTCAACAAGAATTATTAGGTTCATGTAAACGAGGTGACATTGCCTGTGTTGTGGCTACAAGAATTATAGGTCATTACAGTGGCGAAGGTTTTAATCACATTCTTGTTGATTGTGGATTCACTGCACTGACAAAACAAGGTTATGGTCTTGTACCTTCTGGTGGATTTGGAGAAATCGTGGATCATTCAAATCTAAAGTAGGTAGCTTTGTGTTTTATATATTTTGGTGTTCTGTGGTACAAATACCCACTACCCTTCTTGTTTGTGGGACACATGAAATTCATAATGTAACAATAAATTGGAAACGTTGCATAAAATAAGGTATCATTTATTGTGCGATGTTAAGTCGAAAATATTGCTCAGCCATTTGTCCATTCAAAATTTTGGATGCGGTCACCTGATCCAAGTCGGGTTTACCTAACTAACACTAAATTTCTATGGTGGAGGTGGTCATAATCAGTTTACACTTGCACATGTAATTAGCTTCCATCACCCCAGATCGACAGAATCTTGTTTTTCTTAGGGTGTCCGAAATGTACAGACTATTTTTTTCAGACAGAAGGCTTCAGAAGCATCAACACTGCTATTTTGTGGGAGTGTTGATGGTTTTGAATATTTTCTACAATTTGGATAGCTACCAGACACTCAAAAAAGACATTTTCATCTTCTAACCATGAATATATCAAATATATATATATATATATGAAATATTGGTTATCTGTTAAATTTTCTTTGATGGAATCTATTTTCTCCAGGGTGTCTGAATAGCAGAGTAGCTGAAATTATTCCACTCTGCATCTCCCCCACTGATGGATTGCGTTGATTAGCGCATCTGATTGTTAGATAACAAATACAAACAAAGTTTGTGTTGCTGTATTTTTGAACAAGTGGTGTCAATGTGTCACTCACACTCTGGTGTGAGATGGAAAGTAAACATTAAATTGCTACAGTCCTTTTGTAAATATGTAAATTTTTATTGGAAAAGACGTGTTAATTTGGAATATCGGTATGTTAACATGTACTTCTTTTTATAGATTGCATAGCTTAAGTGTGGTTCAATCCAGAGCGGCAGGATCTTGGTTTTTTTCGGCCGTCCGAAATGTTCATTTTATTTTCTGTGGACGAAAAAGCTTTAAAACCATCAATACTGCTATTTCATAGCAGTATCGATGATTTGAACCTTTTTATACAGTTTGCTTGCTACCAGCCATTTATATCTTTTAGTCACAGCTTATCACGAAACATTGCTTATTTGCTAAATTTTCTTCTGATGGAACCCGTTTTCTTCAGGTGTCACATCATATCATACAAAGTACATTCACAAACATGAGAATTATCTACAACAATCTTGGCTCAACTACTGCCATACTCCAAACACCTTGAAAAATGTGAAAATTTTGAAAGTGAAACTAGGTTACCTCGTAACACTTTAACCAGTTTCCTAGTAAATTTATTTTATCTCACCTAGTTCAGGTAAAAACTAGGTTGCCATCACTAATGGACACCATTAGTTTCTGAAACAACTCTGAGATTATACTAAAACATTGTGCTTAATATATAAAACACATTTGGATTATGGGGTGAGAGACAAACAGTTTGTTGTATTTTTTTCTGCTAAGGTTAGAAAGTTTGACGCAGGAAGTTGGCAAAATAACGACAGTTAATGGAAGTGCAATAGATTTCACCAAATATCCGATCGGTTCCATGCTGTTTATTTTACCCTATCATGTAAGTTCTTCTATTCCATTCTGTTTGTTACAATTGCATGATTTAACCACAAAAAATGAGAAATATTCAAATTTTTGATTATCCCCCGTTTCAACAATGATCTTGTAATATCCCAGTCAGATATTCAGTTTTTTCAAGCATTAGCCACAGACAGACTGTGTGCCTCAGCGACACGGCCTGTCAGTGACTTATACTTCACAAAACATATACTTTGACAACATTTTTCTGACTAGGATGGATTCAAATTTAATATGCAATGCAAACCAAATTCCTTAAAACATCTCTTGTTTATTTCATTTTTTTTTCTTTCCAGTCGTGTGCAACTTGTGGTATGCATCCTGTGTATTATGTTGCTGACAATCAGGGAAAAATAGTTGATAAATGGTTCCCAATTAGAGGATGGTAACTATAGTAATAGTATGTGTTCGGAGATTGAGCTGGTACAATCATCAGCAGCATTTTCTCAAAGTGATTTCTACTTGGGGGCCAGAGATGGCCAATACCACATAATTCACCACTATCACAAATACCAAATACGTTTTCATTCCAGTTGAGATTGGGATGAAAAATACTTTTTTGGTTAAACCAAATAAAAAGGCGCAATTTCTCTTGAAATAGATTTAGGTGCCATATCTCTTAAGAAAATGATTTTATTTAAATTTGGTGCAAAATGTGAACGTTTGTCACAAATTTATGGTGTTAGACTAATGAATGTTTGACGGGCACCTGCAAGATATTTCGAATATATTGAAATCACTTGCTTGGAGTCATAAGCCTTATGTAGGTATGCTTTGTATTACTGCAATATTGAGCTAAATTTCACCAAATCATTCATTTATATATTTACTCTTGTATTTTTGGACATTACCCATATATAATACAGCCTTATTTAATATTTACTGTATTTTTAATCTTTCATATAAAATTATGGTCACTTTTTGTAAATTAACGCAATACTAAATTTCATCCAACCAACCAACCCAAAAATATATTTACTCAGTATAATAAATAGCCTTTTTTGAAATATTCACTGTATTATCCATTTTTAAACTTTCATATAAAATTATGGTCGCTTTTATTTAAACATTATTTACAATATACCTAAAAGAAATTTTGTTTTTATGTACATGCACTCCAGATGCACTTTTGCGCGTTGTTGGCACAATCCATCTGCAGTACAAAATGTTCTATAATATCACCAAAATATAATGAAAAATAGTATATATTTAAAGTACGTTTCATGGATTGCTAGGATGAGTATTACAGTTCGAAAATATAAAGGGACTGACTGACTCAATTTGCAGAGATTGTTATACGCTGTGGGTGGTGATAAAATAATTTTATATAACCTTCTTTTAAAAGGGTTGGAGTCAACGCCATGGAAGTATAGGTGGTATTGGAAAACATGCGTAGACTCCTACGCTGTGTTTTAGAAACTTAAAATTAAATTATTTCTTGTTGGGTGTGGGTAGAATAAAATATATATGTTTTTATTCCAGCATCTTCTTTTAATTCAGTTTTCTAATGAGAACTTTAAAGAAAAAGACTTTTTAGATGAATGTCGGTTTTTTGACTAGATGCAATTACTTTAAAAGATAAAACATGAATTAGCGATTCTGTCTCCGTCAGAAATATTATTTTGTCAGGCATAAGCCACAGATGGATCGCGCCTCGGCGGCAGAATCCATCAGTGATCTCATACTTGACGAAATATATTTGGTTAAGCATTTTCTGACTGGGGTTGATATGAAATGAAATGCTGAGGGATTTGAATCATGATCTGGATCGATGAAATGCTTTTGGTTTATATATGATTGTAGAAATTCTGACATTGGTGTCGTATATCGATTGCACACAGCGCCATCACACCTTATATTTGCTACTACTAATATTCTTCAAAAATGTCACCGTAGTTGCGCATTGACCAAGCTAAAAATAAGAAAGTTTGATTTGTCAGCTGAAAGTCTATACCGAATACAGACTTGGCAAAAATGTCATGAGTTAAAGAAATGATTGTTGAAAAAAAAATGGCGAAACGCAGAGATTCAAACAAAATTAATTTTGTTGGCACTTCTGAGTACCATTAAAAAATGCTCGCCACCCGTATAAACACTGACCACTGCGACCCCATGACCTCGGAATATTCAGTCGGATTCCTAGACAGGAGCTAACTCGAGATCGCTCGTATAACAAATAGGAAATAAAAAAAATATAGAAACAACAAATTGAGCCGAAAGCAAATTCTCCATATAAGAGTGTGGTGAATTGCATCTTTCCTGGATGATAGTGAAACCATCTAGCACACCCTTGTACCCTACCATACTAAAGCGATTTGGGACGCTGAAGACGTGTTTGCGCTAGTGCTGGCAATTCTGTGTCAAAGTACCGAGTTTTCCCCAGTGTATCAATTCAAATACATCAAAAATACTCTATATGAAAGCCACCTAGTTTTGTGAAAACATCGTTATACTTTATCGCTTTGAATCATATTTATCCACTATACCTATACAACACAATAAAATCTTCATTTTTGCCTTACCGATAATACGCTCCTTTTTGTTGCAACAGCTCATCATGCGTTCCTGTTTCGATAATTTTCCCCTTATCGACGACTGCTATCATATCAGCGTTCATAACTGTTGATAATCTATGTGCGATAATGATACTTGTACGACCTTGTCTTGCTTTGTCTAGTGCTTCTTGTACTACCTGCGAATTAAAAACGTTTGTGGGCAAATGTAAATATTAATATCTTGGTAATCAGATAAGTGGGCATGGCCCACTTATGACTTATGCATGGCAATAAAATTACTGGGGATATAGTAACAGTCAATATTCATCCTCCCAAAGAAAACCATTTCTTCAAAATGCTTTTATTTTGATATAAATCATACGTTTTTGTTTTGGTGGGAAAATAGTCAGGAAACTTCGCAGGAATAGATTTCGGCGCTTGTCGGAGAAGTAAATTGGTGCCACTTTTTAAAGCACCATTGTTTGATGGTCAGTCGGATGCTTGTTAGAGACACTGAATAACAGAACGTGACATTAGGAGTGCAGGGTAGCGTTAAAAGCAGCGTTTGAAAAATAGAAGCGGGCTACAGCTGATGCTGGTTGAACTACAGAAAACCAGCAACCCTCCTACAAACGAACACATTTCTTGGTCATAAGCAGCAAAATGTTTCGCCGGGGCGTATTCATAACATTAAAAAACCATGATGAGCAGAATGCTTTTTTAACATAGACCTAATCTGGACATAAAAAGATGTCTGGGCAAATTTTGAGCATTGCATTCTCGTGTATATACCTTCTCGCTTTCCGTGTCCAACGCAGACGTAGCTTCATCGAGAAGTAGGATATTTGGTTTTCTCAGTAATGCTCTTGCTATAGCAATTCTTTGTTTTTGCCCTCCAGATAACTGACCACCTTTGGAACCAACTTTTGTGTCATAGCCCTGTATTTGAAAATATCGTTAGGTCAATAAGGAGGAAAGGTGCAGTAATACTGCTAATCACTAATATAGCCTACAGATAAGCCCTCTCTTTATTAAAGTCACAGTGTGCGGGCGGCTCTACCAGAGAAAAATATTGCCGGAATTTTTAATTGGGATTTAACGATTGTATTTTCACGCACAAATTTGTGAGCCTATGTGCGTATTAGACAGATTAAAATTGCAAAGATCAGGGGCATCCCACTCTAAGAAGGAACTGAAACTATGAAACAAAACTGACAATACATAGCTTTTAAGTCTGTTTATGCTCTTTATTATATAAGTATTCTGAAACTATAAATTTCTTGATTTTCACAATGGAGGAAAATATGAGAATGCTATTTGCATGGAATTAGTGATTTGATTAAAAAAAAACAGTCGTATATAGCCCAGACCAGTATATCCCACTTATACTATTTTTAAATTACTTGAATAATTGATGAATAAATTGAACACATCTGTCTAAATTAAATGTGTCCTAATTCAATTTAGTAGGTTGAAGTGCCTCTGGTCTCTAAAGTCAATCTCGGAGGTTCTAGTAAAAATCAAATTAGGTACCATGCCATAAAGATTTAGCCAAGGTAAGCTTTTTGTATTTCACAAAAAACTTTAGCGTTATTTTAAAGTCATTTTCTCAGTTTACCAGCAGTCTTGCCCGGATATAAAGTTATCCCACCTGTGGAAGATTTGATATAAATTCGTGAATATTCGCATTGACAGCTGCATCCATTATTTCTTCAACAGTGTGTTGTCTTGTGATATCACCCAGTCTGAAGAGATTAAGATTGATACGAAATTTTGTTATAAAATGAAACGATGGAAACGCCATTTTGAATTACTTATATTAGAATATGAAAATTTTGAGCAAATGCGCAAACAACATTTTTCTTAAACGCGAACTTAAAAATTATATTCTCACAAAATTTCAAGTATTTTTTTTAATGGCCTTTAGGTACGGAGTGTAGGATAGTCTTAATGTATATTACACGTCCTGTGCGCCGTAAGAGATGACTAGAAGAAACAAAGAAGTGGTGGAAGATTTTCTCATCGCCCACTCACTGCACCATTTACATGGTGCATTTCCCGCTTAGTGTGCACTTTTGCCATTTGAGGGACCGTGACTAGGGAATTTAATTTCTGAATTAGGAAAAATTATTAAAACTTACAAAATATTCTCCTTGATGCTCAGATCAAATAAAACAGGTTCTTGTGATACGAGTCCCATTTGTCGTCTCATCCATGATACATTCAATTTCTTTATATCAGTACTGTCGATCAACTGAAAAATGGAATGCATTACGTATTTCAGTCAACGAGCTTCGCAGAAACAAAAGTGCGATGTGGTGATCGCTAATTCACATCAAAGCACAAACTATCATTGTCAGTCGTGATTGTCCGGAAAAGCTAAATTTTTATTTTTGTAACGACAAAATGCATTGTAAAATATGAAAATTTTTCCACATGGAGTGCGAATTGAAAATACCTAACAATACACAGGTCTGGTAATTATAATGTTAGTAATTGGTAACACTAAATTTCTGAATTGTCATGATAATAGAACAAAGTTGTATTATTGAAAAAAAAGGTTATTTATATGTAATTAGTGATTCGATCCGCATCGAAAACAATATACGAATCAGATTCGAATTCTAAATGACGATTCGGTTTTGCACAGCCCTAGTTTCAAGTCTAAAGTCCAATTGAGTTAAAATAGATCATGTTTTTAATGAAAATAAATAATATTGAAGCCAAATTTAAGTCCAACAAATGAAAAAAATATTGTGTTTTCGATTGAAGGTCTACATTAATGTAATTACATTGGGAAAACAATTCGATTGAAAATTGACAAAAGTTCAAGACTTTAAGCACCTCCAAGGCGTGATAGATTAGTGCTTCCTCGCCAATTAACAGTCACCATACTCGCTTTCGCGCAGTAAGTTTTAAACATAAATAAATAAGAAAACTTACCACTTCGCCTTTCATTGCATCATAGAATCTTTCAATAAGTTGAATACAAGTCGATTTACCGCAGCCTGAATGCCCAACCAACGCAAGTGTACTACCAGAAGGTATGGAGAAATTACATCCATTCAAAACCCGGGAATCTGGTCTGGTAGGATATGTGAATTCCACAGATTTGAATTGAATGTTTCCTTTGCATCTATGCTGTAAGTAAAAATTGTACGAATTTTACAAATACGTACAAATTTAAAAAAAAAATCACTTTGAAATGACTTATTCGATTTGAAAATTAGTCTGCTGTTTAGTATCATTCCTGACAATTTCTTCCTCTAGGTTGCCATTCTACATAACCTGTAGGCTGTGCTAAAATCAGGATGACCTCTGAATGCTTTTCATGGACCAGTTTCGAACTTGCCTGGGATTCGAATCCAGGGCGATGAAAGAGGTCGTTACCCAACAAAGTTTGAAGAACAATGTTTAAATTAATGGGCTATCCAAATCATACGTTTAATCTGAAAATTATGAAGTACAGAATGCTGGACCGCGACTGGGGCCCAACGGCGGAGGTGTTATCTTGTTGGCATCGTAGATGAATCGAATATATTGGTTTTAGCTCGTTAAACCACGCCCACCACTCAACCCAGGGAGTAATAACCTAGGTAGGCTAATCTGAACCGGAAAGTTTAGTACAGGCCGTTAGTACAGGCCTTCGATCAGGTTGATTTATTCAGATGATTGACTAAAACCGGTCTCTTGAGTCGCTTTCTTACCGGTTTGTGACCTGCATCGCTGTAAGCATCAACGCTGGGTTGACTATCAAATAATTTAAACATTCTTGCAGCAGACAGTTTTGCTTCTGCGTAGTCCGGAACGAAGGAACTGTTTTTCCCCGCTGCTCTTGCTCCAAATATGATTGCAAATAGGACCCTGTAAAAAACAATTTATTCACTTAATCGTGCAAATGCTGGAACCTATATAAAAAACAACCTTGGCATCACAGGTTCAAGATATAGAGATTGCGTAGTGCTGGGAACGTCAGTATGTTAAGGAACGCCATGTCCACCTTGGGTTGACGGGACCACGGAAAAACAGCATTACCTCTGTACGCAAGGTAAAGCTAGCATAGGGTCTTGCTAATGGTGTGGAATAAACCAAATCAAGGTAACATTTTTTGGAACCTTCCCTTGTGGAAACTTGCGAGTATATAAGAGCATTTATATATATATATATATGAGCGAAATTATATACTAATGTGTAATGTATACCAAATGCGAACACAACTTCGCAACATAATAAATTCAAGAAGGTAATTTAAAATACTGGCGGGAGGGACCGTCCTACTTTAACATCTTCAGGTTATATACCCCCTCCAGTTACACCACTTCTTTCAATCACTGCTTCAAACAGGGATTAGGTTTTCACTTGAACTTTTTAACTTGAATGTTTACTTCGTATAATTTTACCACAAACTTACTTGAACACGTCTTCAAATGGCATATCTCCGATTTCAACAAGGTGAATTCCAAGTCGAAATATTCCGGCGTACGTTAAATAAATCAAGCATTGTGAGAAAGCGTAACCCATACCAGTGTATATTGTCTTCTTGCTTGATGCCCTGCAAAGAATGTGTCAAATGTTGAAAAGTTAGAAGACACGTTTAAAAGAGTTAAGTAAAATGCAATTAAAAATTACGTTTATCAGGTAGGTCAAAGTGTAGAATTGTCTTACCGCGTTTCTAGTGTGTCGAAGAGGCGACCAAAAGAAGATGTTTATAGTTTTGCAATATTATTTTCTGCTTAAATTGCAGTTGCTGATTTTATATTTTATGCATTAGAGAAGGCAATGTGAAGGCAATGTAGGCTTCTACCATCTGGCACATCTTTTTAATAGTCGCTGGAATAAGCGAATAATCCCAAGCAGGGATTCGCGTCATTGGCCAGTGAGTATTGAACAATACTAATAGTGTTTAAAAGCAAGATTTTCTAGTTTAGGCTGATGTTATCATACCCTGAACCCTCATAATGTCAATTTTAACTGTTGGCTCTAGGCAAGGTAGTACCCAAAAGGACATAGTAGTAGTGAGTGGTATCTGCTCCGGGCGATAAAAAAACATCTTGCATTTCGTTGACTTTTTAAATAACCTTTTAGGGCAATAAATACTTTAGGACGATTCTACTGTCCTCTCTTACAAAAAAATTAAATATATATAAACAAAAAAATTAAAGAAAATTCCTACTTGGAAGGCTCCAGAAGTCTTTCCTTATAAATTTGAAAAACTTTTTCTTCTTTTGTTAATGATACAACAGTACGAATGTGCTGATTGCTTCGGTCGCTATGTCATCTGAAACAAAACAAAAATATGTTAGAGCTTAGATGATGACAACACAGAAACTATTGAAACTTGATTTGCAGCAATATCATGATCCCCAATCACAGGTTATAAAAATATTATACTTGATATCATGATTTTGCTGCTCTTATTGGTGTAAAATTGCACAAATAATATTACTCAATCGCTATAAGACACTGGTAGACCGCGCCTAGTCGATGAATACAACTTTTTAACTGAGGATTTTTCTGGCTTGGAATGGATGGGTAATTGAGAACGTATACAAACCATAGGTTATATACACCAGGAATATTGAATCACGAATTTTAGGCTATAAATGAACCGTTCCTTGTTTGTGCGATCCATCAGTGACCCAAGGTTTTTCACTAGAAGCCTGGTTCGCCGAAGAAATGATAATAAATACCCAACAGAGTTTTTTTGACGTTTCGCATAAATTAAGGATCAAAATGCAAGTCGCATTTTTTCACAAGTACTAGAAGCTTTATTTTGCCAAGTATGAGCCACAGGTGAACCGTGCCTCGATGGCACGGTCCACCAGTGACTTATACCCAACAAAATATATTTATGTAAATTTTTGATATGATATTTATAACTAGAACCCCCCTGTGATGCTCATTAGGAGGCCATAACTTGAGTTCCGTCATTTTTTTAGTTTCTAGATACCAGTACACTTACTTGCGCCTTCGTACGCTTGTTTCTCTTTTTCCGCTTGTCCAAGTATAAGATTAATTCTAAAAAATTCACCGAGTACAATAAACGGTATGTAAGCAATTGTTAACAATGTCAATTTCCATCCAAAAGCGAATCCAATACCCAGAGCAATACCTTAAATAAATAAACCTTAATTAATAATTTGGTAGATGGTTTTTTCACCGCCCAAGGCAGACAGCACATACTGCACTTTACCATAGGGATTTAGTGCTTGACACCTTAATTGAATGAACATTTATGAATAATTTTATAGTGGGTTTTATCAAATCAATGCACTTTATTATAGGGGTTCAGTTCTCTCGGGCATGTTTTGATCCACATAGAGTACAGTTAGAGTACAAAAGTAAAAAATTATAGTTCAAAGATTTGGATACAATTTCGCTAGTATAATTAGATGAAATTTGACACCCGCCATGTAGGCACGGGGTTAGAATAGTCCTAACGTATTCACTGCATGCCGCAAGAGACGACTATTACACGTTTGCGTTTTTCTAGGTTTGTTGTATTTCTTAATCCTGCGTTTTACACAAACTCAACGCTGTGCATGCGCTTGTTTACGTTTTCCAAAGCAACGGTATGGTTCGCTGTACAAACTAATGGAGAGTGTTCTTTTCGTTGCATACGTTTTTCATTTCAAGTAATGTGAAAATAATAAACGCAAAGCAATGCAGACAAGTATTGTAGTTATTGTTTTATCGTCTAAAACGCAACGCAATTTTCCCCTCATATTGTATTTTCTGGCTTGCTGCTACTACATGATAGACAATTAGCTTTTGTTACTTAATCAGCTCATTTTTGGGAGCTGCGTCCTACTTTGCTCAGAGTGAATTTCAATAAAAAAAAGATCAGAAGCGAATCATTCATAGAAACAGAAAAAGCTAGGTAACAACAACTAATTGGAGCGGAATCTTTATATTTTAACTATAATATACAATGAACTGAAGTGAACTTTCAAGAGACATTTCCTCTAATAATTTATATTTACTTCAAAAACAGCTCCTGGTCGGCGACCGATTGTGTTTTATCACATGTTTCACATTTAAAATATTTTTTAACAACTTTTATTATTCATGTCGAGTAAATAACCTGCAATGTAATGTTATCCACATACCTAAGCAGGAAAAGTTCTTAATCAGTAATCCCACTCGAACCCCTGTACATCCTTGTACTCTTGAAGCGTCAGTGGCCAGTTTCATACATACAGCACCGGTATTGTTCCTACGGTCGTCAAAATATGAAATATCTTGACGCAGAATAGAATGAAACGCCTTTTCTCTTAGTCTGATCGTCAGTGCGGTTCCCGATTTTGAGAAGAATATCGTCTGTTCGAAAGAAGAAATTATGTAAAAAAAAATTCAATTAGCCTAACTTTTAGCAGAGCAGTTTTCTTGTCAGTCTGAATCTTTATCTGATACATTCAATTGATAAAATGTAAGTAATTCATATATCTAATACCAAATGGCTATGGAAATAGGCCGTGAGCCGAGAAGAAGTCAGAAAGATCATTTCAGTATTTCGCGCAATATATATTTTCAATATTGGTCGTTCAACCTTGGTATACTACATAAATGTCAGTTTTTACAAGTTCCTTATACTTGCCTTTAAGGCATTCCGACCCAATAATATATCCCAGTCAAAAACTTTCAGGCATGTTTGTTAAATATGGATCACTAATGGAACGTGCCGCTAAGACGCCATCCACCAGTGATTCATACTTGACAAAATAAAATTTCTGATTCTGACAAGCATAAAAATCAGGGGATAAGTTAATCCAAGTTACCCACATCCATCACGCTATAACAGTACTTGCATAAGATTTTGTATCTAAAAGGAGAATAAAAACGATATTTGATAGTTTTTACATAAATTTACATTCGTATACACTTACTTCTAGAGTATGTGAAATGAATGCCACGACTCCCAAAACCAGAAATAGTAAAGCGTATAAAACAGACAATCTTCCTTGTTCTTCCATATCTCCCACAGTGAATATTGTTAACACAGCTGAGAATATAATAGCATTCAGGGGATCTAAAGCTCCAGCAATGGCTGAGAAGAAGCATCCAACTGTGATAAAAATATCGATAAACTAATTAAAAATGTCCAAATGCTGTCGACAATATAGTCCAATGTTATTCAACCTAGACAATGAATTTAATTGTCCGGCTCGGTCGGTTGCACGAGACCGTCCGAAAGGCCGACGGTTCGATGGTCGATCGTTTTTGCCAAAAGTTCGTGCCCAACGGTTGTTTGGCATAAGCCCCCCCTGATAGTTTATAGACAGGACGTAGCAAATGATTCAAACACCAGTTACGAGATTTAACCATATCTTGCATCTTGTTATTTCATCTGACGTCGAACTAATGATGAACTGGTTAGATTATAAGGCATCGTTCCGAGACTCTCTTCTTGTAACCCATTCGTTCACCGATATTATTCATTTGTCGCTCAGTATTGAGTCCTCGTCATCAATACATTCTCATTTGTCTTCCATGTGACTTTTGTGATTACGCAGACCATGGCCACGGCATTTTCTATCCACAATTCATGGAACGTGGGCATAATTTGGTCGTTCTTAATAGATAGTGACCAGCTGAAATTAAAATTTAGGCACTGCAAGTCACAGCCTCTACAACATCCTGTCGTATAGAATATATAGATAACTCACATCCTATATAAACAGCTTCTGGCTTATTGAGTTGCAAGATTCTTCCAACTGATACTTCGGGAAGATCTTCCTCTTCTTCCTCCTCATCATCGTCATCTTCTTCTTCCAGCTCCTACGAGTGAAATTAGTAAATACACTGTAATAAAGATGAGGTAAAATCGCCACTCTTTGACAGTAATTTCTTTTGTGATATTGAAATAAAAGAGAATAGAATACGGAATCGGTATTTCTCGCCAAATATGGGCCGCTGATGGAACGCATCTTGACGGTGCGTTCCATCAACAGGCCATACTTGGTATAAATCTCCGCAACAAACCGGAATTTCGATTCGGTTCGAATTTTAGAAATATCGTCAACCTGATAAACAGAATTGCTAGAGTCAAAGTCAAAATTTGGCAATACGGGAAAATACCAAAAAGTGCCTTTATTCTAATACCTTTAATTGCAGATGCGATTTTTGGGAACATGATTTCGTTCAGTATACTGAGGTTCAAAACTGGTTCATATAACACTAGATGCGTATTTAAATGACGATAATTTTTACGCAAAATGTCATTTACCACAAAAAATGACCTAGCAAATATTTTATTAGATGATGTTGTATAATCACTGTAAATATAAAGAAAACTTATTGCACTTATATTACTTATTACAGTGTATATTATATTTTTATGTCAGTCAACATTCAAACTAAAGGTATAATGATGAAGGTATAGATATCGATGGGCAAATACCAAAACTTTTGCCCATACCGATACAAGTATCGATACCACTTTCTTGCTTCGATCCCGTCGATAACAATTGTACTCTAAATATATGGTGGCTGTTTTGTACCCTGTCCTCGCGCATGAATCCTTTGCGGCCATTTACGTTTGCATCAACGTACAAACAACAAGGGCAAACATTCATATTAGCAAACATACTATACTATGCATGCATGATTTCAAAGATTTTGAATCTGTAGTTGATATCACTTCAGGAAAGTAATAGTCTGGGAATTATTGAGTGTATATAATATTAGGTTCGTATACTTGAGTATTTTACTTACTCCGTCCCTTCGAAATTCGTTCGCAGATCTTTGATGAGTGGACTGGCGCTTGAATTTACGGGTGGAACGTCCTTTAGTCGATTTCTTAGAAAATTTCGTAGAAAAACCTAAATAAAAATTAATGAAGATAGGTATGTACACTGTAGCAAAATGCGGTAAAATCATAGATCTTTGACTGTAATTGTAAATATTGTATATTATAGTTCTTGATCTTTTAAGATGCAGTCGGTCGGTTCTTTTCAGGTCTGCCCTACGACGTTGCTTTAAAGTGAATACCAGCAAAAAATGTATATCGACGTGGAGGCAACAGTCATGTTTGGGAAGAAAATGGATAGAGATTAGAAAGAAAATAGGACTAAGAGACAACAAAAAGGGAGATAGAAGGTGCAAAAAAGAAGGTAAGCACGCAGTCAGAAAATTTTTTTACAAACCATCTTTACTTAGTTAGGTATGAGTCACTGATAAGTCGCGCCTGTCAGGCATGGGTGTGGGTCATTCGTAACAAATTAAAACTCCAATTCAGCAGGAGGTCAAAAGACATATCGTCAAAACAGTCGCATACACAAGGCATTTTATAATTCAAATTGTTAAAAAATCAAGGAAAAACATCGATTAAAAATCAAGGAAAATCAAAACTTAAACTTTGTTAAACCCTAAAGTAATGTTTCCCTCGAAATGTTCGAGCATTCAGCGGGATTTTTTATGTCTTTCCATTCGACAGTAAAATATAACAAAAGTGCGCTTTGTAACTAACTGAGTTAGTTGTAAAATGTTCTGCCCTTCAGTGAAAATATACGTTAATTTTCAACCTCTATTTTTGGTTTCTGATGTTGGTGTTGTTGACTTTTTATTTTGATTATTCATCTGAGTGTTCACTAGTTGTGAGTAAGCTCCCTCAAAATTTTCTAACAGCTCATCATGAGTGCCTTCCTCAACTACTTCCCCATCATGAAATACAACGATTTTGTCAGCGTCTCTAATGGTGGATAGCCTGTGAGCTATAACAATAGTAGTTCGACCTGTAAGTTTAAATTAAAAAAGCATTGATATGGCGCATATTTCAACTTCAAAATAAACGTACACCACAGATTGAAAGAATTTGCGTACACAGAATAAATATGCTATCAGAAACGAAGATTTTTAAATTTTTCTAGTAGGTCAATATTGGTCGGTCACATTAAACACATCCCTATAACGGCAACCACTGAGCCGCTTAAAACTGCTCTTTCGGGCACTGAGGCAATACAAGGCGTTCGAGTACATATAAAGAAAGAAATTAGAGTTTTTTTTTTAATTTTTCAGTATCTCCCACCGTACGTGCGTCACACTAAACAAGATACGAGCGACAACTGAGTCGTTCAAAGTGCTCGTTATAGGCAATACAAGACGTCTGGGATATTATACACCAAGTTTAATAGGCAGAGGGCAAGCATTCGGCAGCTGAGTTTGCAGAGGCTAGACGTCGAAATCACCAACTTGCAGCAACGTGACAAGCGGTAAATTATGGCTCAGAAACTGATTCACCAAAAAGTGAATCAAAATTTTGGATAGGTAAAGAGCCAATTTTGTGTAACAATAATACTTTTTATATTTCCCAATCCTCTACAAATTATTTTCGTGGCAATGTCAGCCAAAAAGTCTTTTTGTCAGAACAAATTTTGTTAAGTATGGGACACAGATGGATCGCGCCGACAAGGCGCGGTCGTTCTGGGGCTCATGATTGACAAAATAAAATTTCTATAAGGAACTACGGTTGAATGTTTTTTTGCATTTTCGAATATTTCAATTATATTTTTTTTTTCAAATATGTACCGGCAGATGCCTTTTCCAATGCAGACTGGACTAAGTATTCGCTCGCAGTGTCCAACGCGGATGTAGCTTCGTCCAACAACATTATCTTAGGATTACGCACAATAGCTCGTGCAATTGCAATACGTTGTTTTTGTCCTCCACTCAATTGACTACCACTTTCTCCGACAAGTGTGTCAAATTTCTACGAATTACAAAAATATTTATTAATAATTTGCGTGTCAAGGTAGACTATAACTGAAGAAATTTTATTTTGTAAATTTCGTGTGCTTTTTTTACTGAAATTCACTCTACGCAGAGTTGAAGTAGCGGTGACTAAATTGAACCAAATAATGTACATTCACATAGCAAATGGCTCTTTTTACAATATAGTAGCTGCTCACTAAATGGAAAACATGCCATACATGACCGAAACGCTGTATTAAAATAAGGTTAGTGATATATGTCCTTGGTGGTAGGAAAAATAACAATCGCTTTTACAAACGTTTTCAAACATTTAAAAACGTTTTCCAAATGTAAAATCTCGACGACTCGCGAAGAAGATATTAAAGTACATCAAATCGCCACGGGTACCAAAATGGAATACTGATTTGTTTCCAGAAAACCTCTTTGCTATAATGAGTGTGGCGTATTCGTATTGTACGAGAGAGGTGTCTTCGCCACTTTTTACAAAATTCATTTGGTCTTACTTTTGCTTCCTCTGCTTTAAGACTGTTTGCGCTGGAAAGAATCAACAGTGCATTGGAGATGTCATAATAAAATAACGTGCTAGTGAAGTTGGAAAAAAGCTATATTTATATACTGAAACCGAATCAGAACTTCTTCATCAACACATCTTTTATTCAGTATGAGTCGCTGATGGATCGTGGCACCGATGTAACTCATACTTGAAAAAATTTCTGAAAATTACTGATCGGGAATGCGTGTCCGAATTGATAGGTGCGACCTGCTATTTTTGTTTTGAAAAGCATCAAATGTATCAGCCCACACGGGTTAACTTGAAACAAGCGAACGCACTTCAAGAAGTGAAGATAAGAATATGCATAAAATAGGATACAATGTTGCAAGAGGAGTAATTTGATGTTGCAATAACGAGACATGTTAAACTAGCACGCTTATTGTGGAAATTACTACAAATATTCATCAGAAAATACAGATATAAATGTTACATAAAGCATCAGTAACTTTTTTGATCACATAGTGATCTTCAAAAATAGAATACATACCTCTGGAAGCGAGTTAATGAATTGGTAAGCATTTGCTAATTTAGCTGCATTTCTTATATCTTCGTCCGTTACATCTTCTCTACCCCATCTGATGTTTTCCCCGATTGTTGTGTCGAACAGCACAGGTTCTTGTGCTACAATTCCAATGTGATCTCTCATCCATCGCAGATTCAAGTCTTTGACGTCATGCCCATCGATCATGACTGATCCATTCTGAATTATCGAATGAACTATGTTAGACTGGCAGAATGCCAACTTTGTTACTCAGATACCCGAAAAAATAGTTTCCATCAGAAAAAAATTTAGCAAATGGTCCATATTTCATCATACCTCTTAATTGATAGAAGATTATACATTCCCTATTTGAATGTTTGGTAACAACAAAATTGCAGAAATTGGTTTAAAATCACCAATACTGCTATGAAATAACATTGTTTATGGCTTCTATGCTCTTAGGTACAATTGACCATTTTTTTAGGGAACCGGTACATGTATTGGCTCAAAAATCGCTTTTGCATGCAATTGCCATTCCTCCTGTCTTCTCCCAAGTTTGGCGTAATGAACATCACCCAAGCATGGAAGATTCGCTCGCGAATCTGCTTTTACGCGAATCTGTTTTTTTTAAATTATAAAATTGTTCATTGTCGGAATATGGCTATCGGTAAGAAATCATGGTATTAAGGCAGCCATAGATGCGATTAACATTTTTTAATATGTAGTTAAAAAGGTAAAATTATATCTTCTAACCGATACATTCAGTAATGAACACGCGTGTGTGGGGAAAAGGATAGATAAGCAACATACTTCGGTACTTCCATTCGTAATTTCACAACAAATATAAACCATTATGTCCAGTGTTTTCCTACTCTGCAAAGCGACGAGGCGGAATACTACTAAATTTTATTTTAAATACTGAATAAATGTCAAATTTCAAAATTTAGTTTCAAAATGCGAAATATGACAAATATTCTGTAGAAAGTCAGTACGAAATAGAATATATGATAATTTGTACTATACCGCAACATCATAAAATCTCTGTATTAGACCAATCGAAGTACTTTTTCCGCATCCACTTTGTCCAACTAATGCTACAGTTTGTCCTTTATCCGCTTTGAAATTCACTCCTTTCAAAATCTGGAAAAGGAACGTAAAATACTGATGATGCATTGTAACTGTTTTTCCCCCACAATTGAATGAATTATGAATAAAAAGTTAAATTGATGTCGTCGCACTGATGTGCGAAGATTTTTGTCATTTCATGAAAAATCACAATTTTCATTGCTGACTTTTAAGATTTAAGAAGATTTAATAAAAAATGGAAATATAATGATATTGTCAAAAAAATAAAATATTCCGAAAGCGCACAAGAGCGTTTGGTTATTTCTCGCACTTTCTGCGTTTGATATAATTTTATGTTTTTTTAAAAGCGTGAAATTATTTAAAATGGTTATCTGCATAATAAGGGGTTGTGAGCGTTCGGAGACCAACACGATGTTGATGTATTATGATTTGGAAATAATTTAATTTTAGAAGTACCACGTTTTAGTATATTCTGCCAATTTTGTCGAAAATTTTTGTGCCCTATTTTAGAGATTGAAAGAAATCTAGAACACCTGACTATAAAAAAGGAATAAGCATTTACTGATAATTTAAAATTAGGTCTGACCAATGCAAAATAAAAATCGTCAAAAAGGATGAAAAGGAAAAGAGGAAGAGTTTGGTCCCAGTCAGAAATTCTTTATCAAAACACGTTCGGTTGCTACGGCGCGGTCCATCAGTGGCTCATGCTCGACAAAAGAAAATTTATGTTTGGGGCTGAATGTATTCATTAAATAGAACCTGGATATTTAGTCGAGATGGGTAGCTGAAATGTACGTCCTTGAATTCGATATTTCCTTCCAGAGTTTCCAACTTTTTTCCCTTCCCAGAAAATATATCAATGTCGGGTACACGTTCAATAACCGAGAATATTTTTTGTCCTGCTGCTTTTGCTGTTGAAACATATTCCATGTGGCTGCTAGTCTGCGAATAGAATGTTGAAATTTCTAAATAATAAGGTAAAGATTTTCAAGCAAGTGTATTTTCACAGCAGGATCTAACGGCCTGAAAAACCAAATTAATTAACTTTTTATTTTATTTTTATAGCCACTTCTTGGGGTGGATCGAGTTTGGTTCAAAGTTATCAAATAGAATTCCATCAATGCCCCGTGGTACACAAAAGATGTTTTGCCCGATGGTTAACATAAGATCAATTTTTTAGATTGCGTATGGAAACAAAAATATGTAAAAAGAAGCGAATCATTCGAATTTTTCATTGAAAAAAATGCTTTAGATTTCAATGTTTTAATAATAGAGCAAACATTTATGGTAAAACGGGACATTTTTCAATTAGGGATTCGATCCCATTAGAAAAAAAAGATTTGGTTTTGCCCAGCCCTATATAGGCAATATAATCTGAGACGTCTGTCCGTATGCCCAAATGAAAGGTGAGTGAATGAACAATATTATTGACTCAATTTATGACATAAAATGACTTGCCTGTTTTTGTAATTTCCACAAATTTTCTTTTTTCACGGAAACAAATCTGCAGTAAATGACATGAGAGGTGCAAAGAACCAAAACCACAAAAATTTGAACAATTTGTGAACAAATCTATACCTAACATTTTTTTTCGGTATTGGCCATTACCAGTTATGGTGCCATCGGTGCCCTTGTATAAACACTTTCTTTAATTTGTACAAATGTACTCACTGCTCCCAATCCTAAAGCTGCAAACAAGATGTTAAAGAACACCACCATCATATCACCGACATCTAGAGGGTCATTTTCATCCATCACGAGCTGGACCCCGTACCAGAATGTAAGCGAATAAACAGCAAACATAGTCAAATACACAAGTCCTGTGCTGAGGCCAAGTACAATTCCTTTTTTATATCCCATTTCCTTGGCTTTGGTCAGATTCTCTGAATATCTAAAACGATGAAGAAAATTGCTTTGCATTTATATCTGTTTACGCGAATATTAGTATTTCGTTACTCTAAATTTCCTAATTTTCACAACGGAGACAAGTTGTTATAGTAGAAAAGGGATAATTGGTATTTATTTTGATAGGAAATTAATGATTCGGTCCGATTTGAAAAAAATATCCGAATAAGATTAGAATTCTAAATGATTCAGTTTTGACCAGCCCTAGCTCCAATTTTTAAAGCCACGTCACTCATTCAGTTAAGTAGATAGACCTGGACAACGTTCTATATCAGCGCTGTTCAGATTTAATTACATTAAACAAGTGAGTTTCGGTTTGGCCAACTATGCTAAGTTATTTAAATCTGTGTTGAGGCTTAAAATCGAAATCTATGGAATTAATAACAATGGTGACGAATCATTGAGATTAGTTATTTAGATAAGTATATAAATTATTATTTTTAACATAAAATAGTCCTATGTTAGTTTATTCTATTTTCTCGTCAACCATCTAGCACTTCTTATTTTCCTTTTAGTCGCCTCTTACGATACGCAGGAAATACGTTAGGACAATTATAAAACACTTGTTAGTGTCTCAGACACACCATGCTTCATAGCTAACTAATTCTGACAGAAAGCGTTGACCTTCTAATTCTTTCCATTCACAAATAAACTATTTCAACATCACAATTTATATAAGTATTTTCCAGTTTGAAAGTGATAAAGAGACGATAGAAATTTTCCTGAATTTCAATACAAAAACATTCAAAACGTATTCAGCATAAGTAAAGCTTAAAATGTTAAAACTGTGCTCGTGAATTGCAGTACAGTTGCTTTCAATCATAACAATTTTAAGCGATAACTAGAAGGGGAAATAGTAAAAACACAAGATGCAAAGTGTGATCCACTGATGGATCACGCCGACGAGGCACGGGTCATCTCATGGCCCATGCCTGGCAAACTTCAACAAACCTTTTGCTTTGCTTCTCTTGTATTCCTAGGGAAACAACAGTTCGGATTTCTGAAATTGTTTCTTCTGCAATAGAACCAGCCGAGCCGTAAGCTGTTATTTCTTTTCTTGCATATTTCTTTGTGAACTGTATGTTAATAAGTATTTATACTAAAAGGTTTAGCATTTGTCTAGTATGTGAATTAGAACTCACTATAAAGCACAGGTTTATTACGTGTGCCAGCTGAACGAGGAGTAACTGCGTTTGATTTGCATTTAACTCCGTAACCTTTAACCTGCGAACTTATAGATGTACTTACAAGCAAGTCATCATGAAAGTAGATGACAATAAGTAAGTGCAGAGAGAATAAACTGGATTCAACTCACCTTTTGACTGCTTCGGTTAGGATATGATTTCATTTTTATCTTGTCGGGGGGAAAAAACAATAATATGACTTAACCATACCTCTCGAGCAGATACCAGTTTTAAGTCGCAGATTAAAGTTTTTGCCTGACCGTTTACTGTTTTCCCCTGTGCACGGACCTGCTTGGTGGAGGATGATTACGGATGGTTCGACATATTCGACCTTTTTTAGGGTCAGAATATCTTTAGGCTCTGTCTTCAAGAAGGCTTATTTTAATTCGCACAATGTAACCCAATCTTGCAGAAATACAAAATCACAAAACTTACCGAAAAAATCATTGCAGTGCAGACTATTAGCATTGGTGTTAAAGACACTGATACCAAAGATAGTTTCCATGAATATATAAAAGCAACAATGACTTCTGATAGCACCATACTTATAAATTGTATGATCACCGACAATTTGTCACCCATACCATCTTGAACTTTAAGAATATCACTGGAAATATAGAAAATTATATAGAAAGTATTTACGTACGTATATTATATTTAAATTGCTTTTCCAACAATGGTATGATATGGTATACGGATGTTTCTGACTTACTCTGCCAATCTTGCGTTCAATTCACCGGCGGATATGACGTCATGATATCCAATGTCTTGTCTTAGAATACTTTTAACATAAGCCACTCGAATCCTCTGGATTTGTCTGAAAATCGAAGAGAGTTTAGTTAAACATTTCAACTAATACTTAAAAAAGGTAAGGATTTAAAAGAACTTCAAACTCAGAATTGTATGACACCGAAATATTTGGACCATGATATTCCGAATTACATCTATATCGAAGAGATAACAATGCTCATATATAGCAAAGAATACTAGGAAATCGTTTTATACATAGAATGCATTTGCCAGTATTAGATTTTACAGCACCTCTTTGCGATAGAGGTGACCGTGTCCCTTCTGGAAGTTGGTAGATTTTATTATTTAAGTACTGATGTAATGTTTTTTGCAAGTGTATGTGGAATTAATCAGGTTTAAAGCTCCAAAAACCATGTATTTATCAATACCGAGGTATCGCGGGCACGATACTGTTCAGGACATGCTGTCTGTTCTGTTCACATATGCACGAGAATTTCATCCCTTTCGGCGCAATGGCAATACGTTATAGGTCAATAAATTATGATGTCACAGATACGAACTTAAGATAACAGTTCATTAGTTCTTACCTTATTTGTTGATTATGATTTGATTGCTAAAATTATGAATGTTTTATGTGTGTAACGTATTTGTTTATGTATGTATTGCAAATATTCAATATTTATTGCACGAAATTCCCTTGCTGGCGGAATGCTCTTTGTGCGTAATAAGAAAAAATAGTCAGGTTATACACACTTTGATAAAATCGACGGAGGCATAAATAACAGCATCAGGTTGTAAGTCTTGCTTCACGCTTACACTCACTTTGAACCTTTCTCTCTTTTTAGTCATAGTCACTCTTACAACTGTATCCTTAATATCCGCGAGGGCATAGAGGGTGGACCAATTAATCGCCTACACCAATCAACAATCACTAGCTCAATTTACAGGCCAAATTTTATCAGGCCGGGCGATGAATCAATGCTTCAAGAAAACAGTATTCAAGTCTGAGACATTTCAGTTATGTATAATACCGATAGATAAATACTAAATGACTCACCTAACTGCAACGAAACAGAAGGCTGTTACTTGTATTGATGCAAAAATAAACACACCAATTGCAACATAAACAAGCCAATACACGAGACTGACTGATTGTCCAGTCAAATCACGGGATTGTAAAGCCGTCGAGTTGAACTCGCTGAAAAATTGTAAATGAACAAAAATAATGCCAATTTACTGGTAAAACTGTTAAAATGAATGTATAAAATATAGACCATTCTTTAGGTATGTGCTTTCGAATGGCCATAACGTGCTTCGTGAGTCTTGGGACGTGATCGAACAAAACAAAGCAAGTAATGCTAGATGGTCTTAACATGGGGAGGGATTACCATTACCATGGGCAGCAGAGTAGATGAAATTTTGTCAGGTTGCAAGCTGATCATTTGATACTCCCTAGATAAAAATAGGATAAGAGAATAACGAAGATTTGTTTACAATATAATGGACAGAAGTGAGGGGGGGGGGGGGGGGGGGGGGGGGGGGGTAATGGTACGTCCTTACCCGCATCCATAGTACTCACACCAGGTTCTAACTTGAGTAAACTTGGAAAAGTAAACATCTTCGTATTATTTCGTTTTCTTTCTTGCCGCCAGAGTAAAAATTATTAAATAAAATGAAGACGATACCTTTCTGTGCCATTGAAAAGCAGAGCTTCAGTGCAAGAATCATAATTGAAGTTACACGAAGCATATATTCCGAATTGCGTGAAAGTATTCGTCAAATCTCCAAAGAATACAAAAAGCAATGGTAACGATGCTCCGTGCACAGCCGACGTCAAAACGCCAACGACCAGCAGGAAATAGTCAATTGCTGTTGCAAATCGAAACTACAAATATAAAACAACGTAAGTTATCAATTGCAAGCTACGTTATTCCAGCAACTTATGATTGGAAACATATATTTTGCGTTAAAATAACCATCGTTATCATGGTACAGTCTGGCTCGATCGCAAAATTTACTTGTACATGGGTAATGGAAATTCAAATGAGCGATTACTCCCACTGTACAGACTAGCCTACTTGCGCAGCCAAGACGCGGTCCATCAGTGACTTATGTTTGACAAAACTCAATTTCTGATTGGGGTAGCCTGAGAAATTCTGCAAAACGCTTCCCGGTGCATCGCCATATTAATAAAACGCTAATCGTTGAAACCTTTCAAAAGGGGTATTAAATATTTGTGCAGTTTAATCAACTGAAAATCAGAATTCTAGAGAAAAAATCCGATGATTTTCAACGTTTGCACGAGCCACGTGACTTGACGGGTTTTCAAGTAGACTCATGCCTGTATGCTCAAGCATCGACGAGTACTTGAGTAATTTAGTGACATTTGGTATTCCGCAACCATATTTCAAGCATAGATTTATAGTCATACTTCAAATTTTAAGCGATACTTTAAATTTCAAGTAATCCGTTACGTGAGTATTCATCCATTGCTTGGAAAATAGCCCAAAATTGTCTAATTTCAAGCAATTACTTAACCACAGAAATGCTTTACTTGATTAATTTCTTGCTATCTCTACGTGTGATAAACGCGGAGCTGGTTGTTTAGCACTACTGGCTAATATATTATAAATTAGATAGGTGCATAAAACACATGTTGCAGATTATCCATTGCCGAGTTTAGAGTTAGCGTAAAGATTGCATGATATGATTCCTTCCGCGCCCTTGACACAAAATGTTAATTGCCTGAAACGATAATGCATATAGTAGAGTCGCTACCATGTTTTGTCAAGCATGCGCTAACGTTTGAAACTTTCTCAAGCCTTAGCCACAAACGGTCGCCACTCAATTTCCCACTCAAATTGCATGAGAATCATTCGAATTAATACCAAGGTACTGGAATATTTTGATATAGCAACGTAAGAACAACAGATGGTCAGGTTAAATATTTCTAACGGTATCAATTTAAAAATGATGCTGCTATAATCACCGGTCCTTACATTGTTTCCGGTGTGGGGCGCCAAAAACAATCTGTGTCAAAATATTCTAAATTGGGGAATTTTAGTTAATTAGTTAGTTAATCCGATTTACACTCTTTCCAGAACTGAAAAAGACACTGTTTTGGCGAAATAGGAATTTTGTGAAACTCCAAAGCGGTTCGCGCCGACGCCTTCAAAGTAGTCCGATTCGTTATTATAGAGACATCCAGTTGTAAGAACTAAACAAGTATTTTCTTGAACTGGCGTTGATTCGAAATATTTTTAAAATCTATGCAAAAAAATTTTGATGAAAAAGGATTTTTATATCGTTAAATATGGTATAATTCTGTAGGAGTTGTTTTCCGCTTGGGAGTGCAGTTGCCGGCACTTTGAATTTTATTAGCTCCTTGACATTTGTGTGACCGTTAGTTCGCTCCTTTTGGGCACTGCTTTGTCCTTGCTCGAAAGGAGCTTCTATAAAAAAAAAAGTAGTCACAGACACGTGCGCCGACGTGAATCGTCAGTGACATTTAACAAAACATATGGCCACAAAATTTATTTTTCTTACCAAACTATGGAACGGAACGGAAGCTTCTTGTTCGACATCTGGTGTTTCTCCATCACTCTGGGACGTCTCTCCTTCTTGTGGCGTTGTTGCAGAAGTTTCAAGTTGTGGGTCATTGCTACTTCTTAGAAAAAACACGTATATGTTGTTGAAAATTTTCAAAATTGATTGATGTAGTGATGCAATATAAACGTCAAATTATATTTCAATAAATCTTTGAGTTGTGGTATACCAAAGTTTTTCTTGTGATCTCACTTGATTTTAATTGCTCCAACATGACTCAATGTCTTTTGCGCTTTGCTAGCAAGCCTGAATATCTTTACCTCGGCTAAGGTCTTGTAGTTTTCAATACAAAATGCAATGCAACAGCATTCGGTTTTTTAACCAACCAGTTTCTAAAACAGCAATATAAAATGTATACTCACATTACGCTGAGCTGAGCAGGCTCGCCCATCTTGTGCTGTTAAAGTGTAGATATACCCAATGAATAATAATAAGGTTTTCCGGTTTTCAACAATAATATCGTGTTAATAAATAAAACACGTTGAGATGTCTGAATTTAAGCTACACATATTCTGTGACGTGACGATGTGAAATCAAACTCCGGGCAAATTGAGTAGGAGCCAAAAATATACAACGGAATACCAACGTAAAACACGAAGCAAAATATCACCGAATTATGTTTAAACTGGCGAACAAATTTGATCGATAAAAGATATTTTCTCGAACATCGTGCTGTGGCATGAAAAAAAAAATTGCCGATCTTTGAACGATGGAGCTTCTTTGACTGATTTGAGTCACAGTGTTCATGAAAGTTGGCCGCAGACATCTATCTATCTTCTCGACAACCGCGTCGCGATCACCAATGCGGAAGTGGTCGTTGTTTGCAAAAATGCGGGCACTGAAGAATATACTTTGACACATTCAAGAGAACGTGCGAGATGATGATCTTGGTGCGCACTTAACACTAGTTCCCAAAACAACCTTCGCTATCATTATGACGATTCTAGTAAATTCTCTATATATGACCTGATCTCCGATATTCACAAACGAAAATTTTGACAAGAATGTTCCACAGTCGGTCCGCGCGACCCATCTTCGCCCCATGCCCGACAAATCACGCATGGCAAAAAATTGCTAACCAGGTTACAGTATAACCAGCATTCTCCCAACTGCGGTAAGCGATTTGGTGACTCAAACGACTAATCAACAATCTGGTACACCGTCGTGCATAGACTAATTAATAACCTCAACACGGCGCAGCCATAATGACCTATCAACCGACTTAACGCTCGCAGGTTCTTAGCATGGACATGAACTGACCTTTCCTCAGGCAAAAGGTCTGATTGATATCAGATTTACGTGTTTCTCGTCATACATGGGTTGTAGGTGTAGCGATTGCATAAATGCGATTCATCTAACGCACATGCTTGTATAGGCATTGCATAGTTAAAAAAAGAAGAGATTGTTAAGTTGTAATGTTCTATTACAAAAATACTGATATGTCTTATATATTATAAAAAGAGTAAAATTAGAAGGTATATCTATTTTATAAATTTCCATATGCAAGTAGGTCTTCATGCAATAACATTTTGTCTCATTAACTCATTTTACAAGCCGCCCTTAGAAAGAGCTTCTCTTAATGAACACTAAAATTAATTTCAAAGATCGAAGTCAGTACAAAACCGACCTTTATCTGATCAACAATAGTGCAACCCGGGACATGTACCCCTCCAAAACTTCTTTGAAAATTTAGAAGTGTATACAAAATGTAGTATAAAAATGCCAATTTTAAATTTATTATTCAGTTGAAATTACGCAAAATTCTCGCGTGCCTCGGCAAGCACTTTCATAACAAATTATGTTTATTTCATTACGAAGGTTTGTTATGGATTTGAAGATGCTGTTATAAATTTTCGAAAAAATTATGAAGCAACAGCGACTAGGAGCAGGGCAAAATCAAATCATTTCGAAATTCGAATATTTTTTTTCGAATCGCTAATTTCATGGAAATATTAACATTAAAAAAACTTGAAGGCGGTGTATTTTTAATTACACTCCAATCTGAAAGCGAACATATTCATTTTAACGACAAAATTCAATCGATTTTGGTCAAATTTGACCAAAATCGATTGCATTTTGTTGTTAAAAATTCCACGTCGTTTAACCAGTTTTTGTTTCTATGGCCGATTCACAATTGTTTCGAATAACCTATGCTTCAAATCGATTGAAATTACCGAATCGAATTGCCCAGCCCTAAATGAAACACAACATAATAATAAAGTTTATGCGTTCATATCACGACATATTTAATAAAAAATACTTTTTCCACGACATATTTAATAAAAAAAACGAACTTCTATTTTTGTAGTGGGACTTCTTCACAATTTGTGCACTCTGTAATTCAGACTGATTTCTCATATTTTGTAAGAGTTTGTCAGGATTGAAGATATAGAAAAATCGGTATTTTTGTTTTAGTGGATTTTAGTGTTTAAACCAAATTGGCTTGAAATAAGTGCTTTAACAACCTAATATAGATGAAGTTGACAAAATTTAGATTTAAAATCTTATCGGAAAACCAAGAACGTAAATGAAAAACATCTTTCGAGAGATCCTGCAAGGCCCTAGACAATAGATTTGAAAAAATCTAATATTTAATCTTAGGTTTATAAAGATATCATAATCGTCGTTTTTCATAATTTTGATGTATTTTTGCCATTTCGTCATCTTCAATATTATAATTTCGTATTTTTGCAGTTCTCGGATGTTTGTTTCGATTGCCGGTATGCTTTGAAGTCGACCATGGATTTCTTCCTTTTTGCTTAGGTTGTGACGGCACAGTAATTTTCTTCTTCATATAATTTTCTTGCGTCGGTGGTTCCTGTTGGATGTCAACTAAAATGAAAAAAAGAGTAACCGTTATCCTCTTATGTTTATGTATTCTTTAAGCTTTGGACATCTGCCCAGGAAACAAATGCATTTATCTTTACCAGAGTTTGGACAAATGCTGATTCTGCATGGTAGCAAACATTTATTGACATCCAAGCCCAATCGTCGAAACATCTTTTGTTAAGTATGTGTCACAGATAAATCGCGTCGATGAGACGTGGTTCATCTGTGGTGCATACTTGACAAAACAAAATTCCTGATTGGGAATACTTACCTAAGCTTGCATTTGATGCTGATTGGGAATGCTCTAGCCAGCCAGAATTTTCAACTAAACAGATGAAATAATGTTCGAGGAAAAAATCTTGCCAGTGGATTGTGGAATTTTCATAAAAGTAAATACGCAAATACACATAGGCATTATATTTAGTAACTAAAATTTGCCACATATTCGGTTCCCACTCTCTAGATTCAAAGTAGTTAATCGTAAAATATTTCCTACCACTATTTTCTTTGCTACCGGGAACCGATGGACTTGAAGGTTCCTGGTCCAACATATTCCAAACGTCTTTCAATGATGAATCACCCACTGACGAAAGACTATATTGGAGTGGTTTCATTGGTATAGTTCTTTGACTCGTAGAATCAATGGTTTGAAGGTTGGTGTCTTTGTTTGGAAGAGCTGTTAAAACGATGGAGAAATGATGCATTAATTTTTGTTATTTTTCAAATTATTTGAATCGCCTTTAACAATCTTTTCAATATGCCATCATGTTGTTGATTACTAACATCAGAAAAATGTCCTCATACAAAAATTGTATAGGATATCGCGTCAAGACATGACCAGGTTACAAACAAATTTTAGGTTTGCTGATACAAATCTAAATTTTAGTATAGATCAATTGGTTGAGATGAATTTTTGTTAAAGAAATAGTTGCCAGCGATTGCATCTGAGCAAACTTCCCAAAGAGAACTGCACCGCTATAATAAAGTGCATTGAGTGGATATATTGAAGGCAAAATTTACCTTCCGGAGTGGAGGTTGAGGGAGGAGTTTCTGGTGTTTTATATTTCCTCGGACTTGTGACTCTTTGTGCGTATTGTAGCTCTTGTCTAAAGAAGAATGGTATTCAAAAGTTGAACATTAACTATGTTTTGAACTTTCTAAAGACAATAATTTATCAGTGAACTCGAAAAGAAAAAAAGTTGGTCAAAGTCAAGAATATAAAAGTTTATAAAAGTATTTATTAAGAATAAATACACTAGTTATTGGAAGTTCATTTTAAGATTTCATAAAATTTTGACTAAAATAAAATCACTTTTTGAAGCCATAATTAGTTTTTACATTGTACGTTGCCTACCTGGTTAACTGATATTGCAAATCTTCCATTTGTTTGAGCTTATTTTGAATTTGATCTCCATCTCCCTTTCCTCTGATATCATCTGTAAATAAGACATATGATTTGTTATTTGTCCATGTGATGGAGTAGAATAGCTCAAAAGTTATTTCAATTTTGAAATCATGAACAATACATCTGACATTCAGCCATATGTCCTTTTGGTTCCCTAATAAATACCTTTTTGAAGCTTGTTTTTGTACATTTATATATTGATTTTGGATCACTGTACAAAGCTGGTGAAAATTTGAGCAACAAGCTCCAAGTTAAATATCATTAATCATCCTGATATCGACGGGGAGATTCAAATAACGATGAGGATGAATAAATGATACAGGATTGCTGGACACCATACCGTCACAAATTGATTCGTGTCTCCACTAGCTGCAGCTACCTCCGCACCTCCATATCTATGCCAGCCACACTGGCAGAATGCCAGCTATCGCGCTACTCAGACTCAGCAAAATGGGCAATATTTTGTGATAGATCTTGTATAGAAAAAGGTTCAAAATCATCAAACTGCTATGAAATAGCAGTGTTGATAGTTTTGAAGCTTTTGTGTACATCTGCAGAAAAGAAAATTTTGGACACACAAATAAAATAAAAATTCTGCCACATTGATCTATGCACAAAAAAGAATAAAAGAAAGTGTTAAAACCTCCGATTACCATATAGTTGAGCTATATTCTCAACTTTCCTTTGTCTTCCCCTATATCTTTTTCAAGATCAAAGACTCGTTCAAAGTTTATGAAAGTGGAACAATCATTATTCAAACACAAGCAGAGTTCAATATCACTCTTAAATTACAAGTAAAACATCATGGATATCATATTTAAAAAATTACCTCCTCCATTACTTTGACAGTGTTCATCAATTTTCCTGGTCTGCATACGATAGGTTGCGAGTTCTGATCTCAGGCTGTTTCCAACTTCTAATAATTGTGATTTCTCTTGTAACAATCTTGATATTTGTTCAGCAGCGAGTTTCAATTTTTCATGCAAATGCTTGTTCAATAAAGCGGCTGAAACAATGAACCAGAAAAATTTCAATTCTTTATACATCTTAAGACAAATTCAATTTCCGTAATATTTCATCTGGGCATATTAGCATACTTTTTCGGAAAAAATAATATGAAAAGATCAATATAATAATAAGACGCGAAACATTCAAATTTATATCACAGACAAAGTACCACCATGACTTCGAAACTCACATTTCAATGATACACCAAGTTTTTAACAAATTTGCTAATCAACAAAGTGTTTGTTTAATAAAAATTCAATTTTGTGTTGCACAATATCTCCTTACCTTTTGTTGGTTTTCCTGTATGTCCGAGAACTATTGCTTGTTTTGCTTTCGTGAGTTCTTTTCTTAACTCAGTGATTTCTGACTGCAATTGTTGGACAATTCCAGCCTATATTATAAATGAATTTTTTTTTACTGAAATTCACTCTGAGCAAGGCCGGAAGCAGTGTCAGGAAGGAACAGAATAGCGGCCACTTATAAGCAAAGAACTACTAGAAGATGTGAGACCAGTATTTGTGTTCAAAGCGGAAAACATCCTAATCAGGATTCAACAGCAATGGTAAAATGCAGTGAGTGGTATCTGCCCTATACAATAATATAATCATCTACCACTACGCATTCGATTTATTCCAGAGATATTCAATTGATGGTGTCTGTGTATCTCAGCACAGATATAAATTTCATTCGGAGCAGCAACCCACAGACTTTATAATATAGTGTAGTGCCCTAGACCATCTACCACTTACTATTATTACTAGTTGAATGATTGAATAATTTTCAAATACAGGTAGCAAGTTTCGACAGAAATGAGTCCTTTTGCCAATGTTTTGAATCAGCGATCTAAGGTATTCTGTTACTAATTAGCATTGTTCCGTAAATACATAAATATATACGCATGATTTACCTGAGTGATGCCACCCATCCAAGGTGTCTTGGCTGCCACATCAACTTTCATTTGTGAAAGTTGATTACCAAGTTCAGTCGCACGTAAATTATTCTGAATTCCACCGCGATAATATTCATCAGCTTCAAGTCGTGCTTCCGCTAATTGTAACTCAAAATCGGAAATCTGCCTCCTAGATAAAAAATCATAAAGCACAGTGATTGATAGCGAATAAAACTAGCTTAAATGGTATTTAAAATTCATTTTGTCTGATTAAATTATGTTTCGAAATTACAGGGCACAGAATCCAACCTGCAAGTGTCAGGCTAAACTATTTTTCCTACATATCATAAGAATTCCTACATATCATAAGGGGCAATTGGAAGGTAGTAAAAAAGGTGATATCGTGTTTCTGGGTGACAGAATCTATTTTTCTTTTTGGGTGTCTGAAATGTTTATGTCATTCTCTTCGGAGGGACAAAAAAAGCTTCAAAACAATCAACACTGCTATTTCATAGCAGTATTGATGATTTTGAATCCTTTTCTGCTGTTTGATTGCTTTCGGACTCAAAAATAATATGTAACAAATAAGACAGAAATAGCTTTCATCAGATAAAAATGAAACCTATCAGAAAGAAATATTCATGTAAAATATTTGGCAGTTAACAACTTTCCCTATGGGAATTTTGTCCATACATCCTTTGTTATATATGAGTCACTTATGGATCGTGTCGATGAGACGCAGGGCTTCTTTGGTGCATTCTCGAAAAAAAAAAACTTCTCATTGGGTTATGACTAGCGCTGGGCAAAACCAATATATTTGGAATTCGAATTAGGCTCAGATATTTTTTCAATCTGATCGAATTAGACTAATTCCTTATAAACATCAAGAGTTCTATATTTATTGTTAAAGTTGTCTTCATTATGTAGATAAAGAGATATACAGTTACGAAATAGTAATATTTGATTAAAGGCAATATCTTATCAGTTTACATCTCATGTCTAGGAAGCAAAATTTTATATTTTACCGACAAAATACAATAGATTTTGGCAAAATTGATTGCATTTTGTCATTAAAATAAAAATTCCACTTCATTTAGCAAGTTTCTTATGAACGATTCAGGATTAATTCCCCTTATTTATGCTTCGGATTGATTCGAATCAACGAATCAAATTGCTCAGCCCTAGGTATGATCCAGTGATCCATCAGTGAATCATTGTTATCAAAGCTTAAAAAATATTTAGAAAAAGCATACATTGAACTCACTTTAAAGACTGGGATTCTTGTTCATGTCTTCTCTTGTTTGAGGATAATTCGTATTCCAGTTCTTGGATTCTACCAAGTTGATGTTTAGAGTCATTATCTCGAGTATTCAAAATACTTTCTTGATGTCTTAATCGTACTTGTATTTTTTGTAGCTGTGCAGACAAATCTGTTTTTTCGGAACGAAGATTCCCTATAAATAATAAACACTGGGTTTACTTTTAACACAAATCGTAGAACGTTTAAAATTAATTTTTTTTGAAGAATGAGTGAGTATCACATCAAAGTGCTATTCCTAATGAAATAATTTGTTTTCCTCTAGTGTTCAAAACAATTATAAGGCATGATAGGATTTCATTTTCTCCTGCAAGAGGAAAGCTGAGAATACGCTTCAACCATGTGGCGAACCATGACACCAGTCAAATCGGTGTGAAGGTATTGGCTTTACATTTTACTTATATCTCCTGTGCCTGGACATGTTGGTGGAGGATGTCATAAGCAGCACTTACGTGAAGCACAGAGTACCGGTAAGACGTCATGCAGGTAATAATAGATTTTTTTTACCATGACCCATTGATTTATTTTTAAGAAATGACACAGCCAAACTGGTAGAATGTGAGGTTCCCTATTCAGCATACACCTGAAGAAGATTGGTTGACTTTGGAAGAAACTTCACCAGGAATATAATATTTACAAGTTATTTCACTTGCATGAATGTTTGATTTGTGTTTTTGACAGTAGAGATGATGCATAAAAAGATTCAAAATAATCAACACTGCTATGTTATAGCAGTGTTGAGTATTTGGAAGCTTTTCGAGTAAGTAAGTAAGCGAAAGTGTAAGACTTGAAGGCAAACAGTACTCTGTCACCTCGAAGACAACAAACCTATCATTTTATTCAAAGAATTGATATGCGATTTGACATCTGGATGTGCAAATGACGCAGTAATTACTGGTGGTGAAGCAGAAGGTTGCACCTTTGAATCTGTAAAAATAATGGTCATATATAATTCTCATATATACTCTTATATACAAAGTTAGAATGAATACAATCACCATTCCTTTTCTTTAGGAAAATTTAGATCTCTGGGTCAAATTAAACCAGTGCAAGTTTTCCCACAAAACCATCACACTGAATCAGCGTGGGAAACGTTTTCACATTTTCGTAACATTATGCAACTTCGCTCGGTCAAAATATGTCATTAAGATCATTGAAAGTTTTTTTGTCTTCTTTGACTGGAATCAATCATACTTCTAGAAACTTGCTTCCTGGCTAGATAGCAATTTCTTATTTGGCAAACAAGGGCCTGCGATAGCATGTGCCTCTGAAAGTAGTGTACAAATTACACAAAGATCATACCAGAATCTTCTTTTTCAGGTAAATTTCGTCTTTCTCTTTTCAATTCCATCAGTTCTTTTTCAAGTGATTTAACATACTCGATGGATATATTAGACGGAGGTTGGACGGAGGAGCTGACCTTGATTGTTAAATGGTATTTATATTAAAGATGTAGCCCGTATAGTTTAGTTTAAATGCCGTAGTATTTGAAATTCACTATATTAACAGAATAATTATTAAACATATCAGAAATATAAATAAAATTGCTGATTGTCGACGGAAATATTGCCCATTTTGCAGCAAAGTTATGATTTATGCCAAATTTTAAATATATCATGATTACACTGCAATTTATATTGAATATATGAATTGCGAATAATAAAAAAACAAAATTACCTCCAATCAGAATTCTAGACTACCTGACATCCAAAAAAAAAACAGATAAATTGAATATTAATCCACTGTACTGAAGAATACCGTGATTTGATATTTAACCGATATTCTGAGAAGCATCTATTCTAATATCCAACATATTGATATTTTATATTGTAGCTCACTTGAGAGGCCATTGGGAGGAAAAATCTTTTCCATCAGCCACAAATCAGCGACACTAATTGAATTTGATTGTAGATGACACCCTTAAAAGGGTGCTCGGTTAGCTCAATCAGTAAATTGTTGGGAATACGCTTCGAGCACAGTGGTTCACGTAAGTGCCGCTTACGGCTTCCTCCACCAACCAGGTCCATGCACAGGAAAAATGATAAACACGATAACCCGATTCGGAACTGGTATCTGCACGAGAGGTCGTGGTTCGCCATATGCTTAAGCTGTATTCTTGACTTTCCTCATAAAATTCCTGAATTAAAAACATGTTTTGTCAAGTAGGGGTCACTGATGGATTGTGCCGATAAGGCATGGTCTAACAGTGACACATGCTTGGCAAAATAAAATGTTTGATTGAAATTGCTATACCTGAAACAATAGCCCACAATTATTACTGGTCCATACTAAAATCTGTGATATTACATGTAAATTCAGTATTTACCTCCAAATTAGCACTTGCACCAGTATTGTTCAATGATTGTCCTGTGGCTAGTTTTTGCATATCACTTGTCATTTGTTCTATGATCATTTTCAATCGGTCATTTTGTTTCTGTAAGTCCTGTAAACAGAAACATTTGTAATGATGTAAAGATGGGGAATATTTTGTTTATAAATCATTTCGTTAAAATTTAGTCACATTATTATTCTTTTTTACCGCATGAGGCGGTTTTGACTGAGCAAATTCGTTTTTAAAATAAAGGAAATTGTTAGCAGAGAAAGTGGCTCTTATTTCTTTTTTTCAGTGTCCAAAACATTCATAATTATATCTTCCTATGTCTTCCATACAGTAGGAGTCTAGATGCATTTCAGTACGTATTCTTAGTTGTACTGAGTGATCTAAACTGAAACATCACTTAACGAAGGGAAAATCATTTTTATTATGCCTAGAGCATGTCTTACTACATGGAAAACCACATGTTTATAGTTTTAAGCATCATCCGGAAATGTTTTCCCAAACTGCACTTATTCTACTTGTGTGTATAATATGATGGTCACAATAAAAAGTGACTTTTAATTTTAAACTACGACCCTTTTTGATACAATATTTAATTTGGATTTAATTACAAAGTGCAGGCAATTAAATTTACTCAGCCGTCTATGAAACGGTGCTTATAATTTAGTTTGAACAGTGTTTGGAATTTACTATAAATAGAATAATGTTTTAACATTTCAGATAAATGAAATTGGAGATATTCGACCACCAAACTTTTGCAGCAAAATCATGATTCAGGTCAAATTTTACAACGTAAAATTTGGCATATATCATGATTTGAATACAAAATGAATCAATATAGGAATAATCGTAAAATACAGGAGAAAATGGCTAATGTCAATGTTATTAATACCTCGACTTGTGGATTGTTTTCATCCAAATCAACATCTTTCGTTTCAATCCCAAGTTTTCTTCGTAATTTTCGAACCTCAGCAACAGCATTATCTCTTGATTTTGTCAAACTTTGAATAAGTGCTTCAGACTAAAAGACAGTTGTAATTATAAAATTATATTATAATTATAACTTAGTGGGTGCGATGGCCTAGTGGTTAAATATGTAGGCCTCACAGGTTGAAGATCACGGGTTCGAGCCACGGCGAGTCCGGCTCGCTTATCCATGCCCACCACTCAACCCGGGGTGCAATAACTTGGGTAGGCTGAGCCGAGCAAGAAAAAATCATATCTTTCTAGTAATTGTAACCCATTCCGTCTATAAGTGGCCGCTGTCACAGGGCGTTGGACAGGGTAATCCACTCTAAGAAGTGGCTATGAATAAAAAAAAATAAAAACAAACGGATAATATGCCCTAACTCATTGGTAGCATTCCAGAATATGCATAAAGAGGACAAAAAGGTGGACATTTTTTATCCTTCCTAACATCTATCATAAATGAAACTGAGAAATCTATTATATTCAAATAATTGTAAGTATGATCATTACTTTCACTTTCACAATTCAGAATAAAACAAAAAGATGTCATTTATTGATAACTTATTCAGACAGACCTCAGTATATTGTTTTCTCTCAATTTCCTGGCATCTTTGTTGCCAGTCCATTTTCAACTGAACTTTGGATTGAAGGAGTAAATTCTCTTTCTGTGTCGCTGAAGCAAGATCTTTCTTGTATCTAAAATTTGTTTTAAATTTGGGACATTGTGATTTGTTTATGAAACTAGACTCCCTATAGTCTTCTAAAAATATTTTTAATGTGAAATAAACTTTGGGAAATTTCAGTTTAGTCTTGTCAATTGTTTTCTGAAACAAAAATTTCAGTACGGTATACAAAAATTTGGATGCTTCTCCAACGCATAATTCTTTTTTGTGGTGCTTAGGATATTTGAAAAAAATTGCCCAGGAGGAGACTTCAAAGAAAATTTTTTTCTCCAATGAACACAATATTCAGACATTTTGCTATTCTCCAAAATTCTGTTAATGACAGCCTGATCTGGCACATACCTGTTATTCATGACAACTGCTTAAATCCTACCTTATAGTGCTGAGTAAAAATAGAATAAACAAAGACTAGTATATCCACTTACTTTTCAATGTCATTTTTTAACTTTTCAATTTCGTTTCTCATCAGGTCTTCTTTTTTCCTGGAATTCTGTATTTCGACATCTTTTGAAATGACTGTACTACCATGAATCTTTACTTGATTTTCGAACCTATAATTTTAATAATGTCAGTCACTCCAAACGATGGTTCTCAGAATGACAGAATCTTGTTTTTTATTGAAATTTACTCTGAGCAAGGTCAGAAGCGGTGCCGAAAAGAAACCAACAGCCACTAAATAGGAAAGAACTACGACAATATGTAGTACCGGCAACTACACTCTAAGCAGAAAACATGAAACTGGACTGCTATGGAAAAGCGCATTGAGAGGTATTTGGCCGTGGCGATGGTGAAACAATCTACCACTTCTTTGCTTCCCTTTAGTCTCCTCTTACGATACAAAGGTAATATGTTGGGCTATTCTAAAGCCTGTTCAGTGTTCATGTTATTTTCTTTGAATGGACAAAAAAGCTTCAAAATCTTCAATTTTTATACAGTTTGCTTGCTTACTACCAGACACTCAAAAAGTGACATTTAAATCTTCAAGCCACAGATATATCATTAAATTTTGTCAATTTTGTGAACTTCTTTCTGAGACGCATAGCTGTGTTTTTGTCAGTTTAAGTGTTCCTTACACAAATGTTATTAATACATTGCATTACTGAAGTATAGAGATGCCACTCAGAGTTAAAAGCAGTCTGAACAATATTCTCCAAATATATTTTGTTAAGCATGAGCCACTGATGGATCGTGCCACTAAGTGGCCCATGCTTCACAAAATAGAATTTCTGATTGAGAAGAGTCTAATTTATCATGCTAGTCCCGTTCAGATTATTCGAATATCATTACTTGCATTGGGTATAATTCAATAACAGTACTGTACAAAAATTTTAACATATTTCCCAAATAAGATCATATCTTTCAAGCATTTCCGTCTACAAGTGGCAGCCGGTACAGGGCCTTGGTCAGGGTGATCCACTCCAGGAAGTGGCTATAAAAATATAATCCTGAAATTAGAAATTTGGTATATTTTCATAATGGGTATTAATAGGTGAATTGGAGTGAATGAATAGTGAGAGAAATCTACATCCTGATTACTTCTTTTAATTTAAACAAGGTAGAAAATAATTTCACAGATTGATTTTTTGTCGTTGGGGCTTCCACGCTCAAACTTCTTAATTTCATGATTATTATTAAACATTTATAATCGTTGAAAACCTTAACGTCAAATCTTCATTTTCTTTTTTCAAGTTCTCGACAATAACTTGATGTTCTTTCACCATATCATTTTTGTCCCACAATGCTCTTCTTGTTTCATGTTCGCATGTTTCAGCTTTGCTTTGAAGTTTTCTAGAGATGAGAATAAAAATTGTAAGTAAGGATAATAGCAGCACTAAAAAGGAACCAATAGCAGCATTAAAAAGGAACCAACTAATAGAAAGTAAGCCATTTTGAAATGAGCCATGTAAAAAAATATCATTTACTTCTTCTTCTCAAATACAACTTTTCATATTCCTGGATTTATTGGTGAAATTCATATGCTAATTTTGCGGATTTCGAAAAGTGCACATTCAAAAAATACCTATTGCACAATTCCCTGATAAATAAATGAGGTCAGGTATTTTTGTTTCAGTCAATCATTTGAGCAATCAACTAGAGATAGGCCCCATACCAATAGTCACATATGTGTTGTTAGAAAGATAGAATCTTTCCTGTTCAGCTGAGCCTACACAAGATATCATACCCGAGATTGAGAGGTGGGAATGTATTACTAAGCCGAACTTGTCTGGACTCAAATCCAAGATCTTCAACCTATGATGCCAATATAATATTCACTAGGCCATCAAACCGGACAATTTGCTCTAAAAATTACTTGATGTTGATGGTTTTGAATCATTTTGATCACCCGAAAAAATCCCATTAAGATTTTGGACAATAAACAAGATTTTCCTATCCTGTACTACTGATATTTAAATATTATTACCGTATTTCTTCTTCCAATGATTTTTCTTTTTCAAGAAATTTTTGTCGTACGGTGTCCATGTTTGATTGCTTTAATCTGATATCTTTGTCCAGTTGTTGTCGACGATATTCATAATCTTCAACAAGGGATGAATTTTTTGACTCTAGATTTTGAACCTTAAATAGTCGAAGGAGGAAAATATTCATTTTAAAATGCATTTTGTTTACCGCTACGACCGAAGGTGCAAAAAAATATTGGATAAAAGATCTCCCGTAAATATCCGGATAAGGGCATAGCTATTTCTTATAATTTACTTCAAATGTAGCAGTTACAAATAAGTGAGTAATAATTTTTAATAAAAATAAAATATTAAGAGCGATTTAATTAAAGTTAACACAATTATGCTACAAGTACCTTTGCTTCCAATTCTAAAATTCTGGCATTTTTAATAGAAGAAACATCTTTGACATCATGTTCAGCTTCCAGTAGTTTTTTCTTCAACTTTGAACTTGCTTCGTCAGCTTCAAGTAAATTCTCTGATTGTTTCGCATGAGCAGATTTCACAAGGTCTAACTCTTTTTCAAGAAGTTTGCACTGAAACAAAGAATGATTGTCAGATATTTCTACAGAGTGGTAAGCAGGTAATACTAAATTATGCACAAATAGGCAAACTAGTTGAAGCTTGGGCAATTCGTTACTAAAACAACAAAATTTTAATAAAATTTTCAAGGGTGCAGAAGAAATATCTTCTTTTTTTTCTTTAGTTTGTGCACAGGTAGAGGGGTGTGCAAACTATTAGTATATGTTATAAACCATCATTTTTGTTTGGTTTTGTTCATGTCAGTGTGTTGGATGGTTTGTGGAAATAAATATCTATGCATGTATGTAAAAAGAAAAACAGCAAGAACTGAAATAGTGCTAGATTCAGAAAAATTAGAAAATTCAAGCCAAACATGTTTTGTAATGCATGAGTCACTGATGTGTCGCGACGCCAAGTTGCGGTGACTCGTGTTTGAAATTAAAAATACCATTTCCGACTAATAGGTGTAACAAATTTTCACCTTCAATTGATGAGCCATTGCTTCTGCTTTCACTTTGTCTTCGTTTTCTCGATTTTCTCTATCTTTTTTGACCAACGCATTTTCAAGCTCTGATGTGAACTCAAACTTCTGAGCTTCTATCTCTGATCTGAGTTGTGACTCCAATCTCTCATGATGAGATTTGAGTTTAGAGAGTTGTGAGAGAGTTTCTTCCACTTCAGCGTCCTGGTAAAACAGACAAGAAACATGCAACAAGAAATCAAGAAACATGCGCAGAATAATATATGGAAAGATTAAAATGTATTCAGAGCCAGAGCTTTTAGCTTAGATGGAAAAGTTACCTTAGTTGATCTAAAAGCTTCCATTTCAGCTTGTTGGTCAATGAGTCGTTGTCGATAATGTCTTTGCATCTCACATCTTGCTTTTTCTTCGCGTTCCAGTGAATCAGTCAATTTAGCAATTTTTATTTTTAAATCGCTGATCGCAGCAACATGAGCTGATTCCATTGTCTAAAAAGAGTAGGGGTATAAAAATATCAAGTACAGTAAGTCTTAATAAGACAATAGTCAAGAAATGCCCTTGTTTTCCGGCTTACTATTCCAAATATATCAATGATATTGATATAATTTTATATGTTTTTGATTGATTTAACAGACTGGCCTACTGCGAGCTAATCTACTACCCAGACACCTGAAGAAAATTTACCCAATGATCAACATTTCATGATAAACCGGTGGATTGAGGATTCAAATATCTCTTTTTGTGTGCCTGGTAGTAACCAAACTGTACAGAAAGGTTCAAAATCCTCAATACTGCTATGAAATAGCAGTATTGATGGTTTTGAAGCTTTTTCGGTCATCTGAAGCAATGACATAAACAATTCAGACACTCAAAAAAAAAAAAAACCCTGCACCATAATAATATTCATTTTCATAGCTGATTGAAGTAATCGAAAACTCCCTTGCGATACTTTTTAACGATTCAAACGATTCAGTTTTTGAGAGATGTGAACATCAATTCCTATTTACTATATTTATTTCCATATATTAAAAAAAATTATTCGATTCATATGCGGGAGAGATAAGATTCAAGATGGTGGGAATTAGACAAGAAAATACTTATATCAGTGGTAACTGTGCTATAGGTATGGGGTTTAGTAGAATTGCCCTAACATATTTCCTGTATTTTAATGACAGACAACTAAAAGGAAGCGAAGAAGTGGTTTTATCATTGCCCAGAGCAGATAACACTCTCTGCACTTAATCATAGAGGTTCAGTTCCGCTTGGAATATTTTCCGTTTAAAGTATAGTTGCTGGTAATATATCTTTTTAGTAGATCTTTGCTATTAAGTGGCGTTAATTGGTTTATTTTAGGCACTGCTTCTGGCCTTGTTCTGAGTTAGTTTCCTTAAAAAAACTCTCAACTATATATGCAATAATAACAAAATTAGATTTGGGTTAAGGGCAAATCAGTTAGGATTAAAATACTGCAAAAAGTAGTGAGTCCAACCTTGGTTTTTGCAAATGATTCATCATACGTTTTCAATTCTTTATCACGATCTTGTAGCAACTGAATTTAAAAAAAAAAGAATATTGGTTAGATCTCCAACTTCAGATTAACTAATCTCTAAGAACAATTATTGTTCTGATCATATTCCCACTCACAAAGATTTTAAACCGAAGCTGATCAACGTTTTTACCATTACACAACAACAAGAAAAGGCTGAGAGTGGAAATGAAAAAATTAAAGCATGTTCACTGCATATGGAATTTGATTTTATAGTAAGTTAACAGTTAACAGATAGAGAAAAGTACACAAAATTAAGTAATGGTATGGAATTATTTCGGTATTTCATCACTAATAAGTTTCCTTTGCTCTTCATACTTTACCATAATTGATTTTTTTCGTCTGTGGCAAGGTATTAAGCAATGCAATATGGTTTCAGTTGGAAAATACATGACAGCCCTGGAACAGAAACTTGCTTGATACATTCTAATAAAAATAGTATTCAAGTTAAATAAATTACACACTGCACATCACTGTTAAAATTTAATACCATATATTTATATTAAGCATCAATAAAGTAGCATAAACCATATATTACCTTCAAATTATATTTAAAATCTTCCTTCAATTTCATGAATTTCTCACACAACTCTTTATGTTCATTCTCTTTTTGTGTTAGAGCTGTTTGCAACGACGTCAATTGTAATGAAGTCACATTTTTCCATTCTTTTTCTTTTTTAATTGCGAGTTCTTCTATTTCTTTTAGTTTAACAGAATCCATGTTTTGCTGATTGGTCAAAATAAAATAAATCAAAGAAAATCAATATTAGAATTTTAATTCGAACTTGGAAAAAAATTGGTATTGAATTATATTCTGTCAAGCATGGGCCACTGATGTATCATGGCACGAAGGTGTGATACATCTGTGGTTCACGCTTGACAAAATAGTATATCTGATATGAATATTAATAAAATGGACAATTTATGTTTTGGGTTTTTCAAGGATGATTCACTTATGGATCGTACTATAAAGGTATCGAAGCATCTGTGGCTCGTGTTTGATAGAATGAAATTTATTTTGAACAAAATATTTTTTTCACATACAGTATTTTTGGAATGATCAAAAATTGAAGAAATTCTACAATGTCCAAAAATTTAAAATAAATGAAAAAAATTATTATAGTAACTGTTTTCTACTGAAACACTCCAGATTTTCACTATATTTTTGATCGGAATGAAAAAATATATTAATGGAATAATCTCATAGTATCATTGGATAAATACCAATTCAAAAGTTAGAACAATAATGATATTTATGTAACCATAGTACAAGGACATTAATGCTGTCAATTTGATTGCTGGAGGACAGACGAACCAAATGAGGTTCGCATGTTTTATGCTCCACTTTTCAGAGAAAATCAAATATTTTGAGGTATATTTCGAGAATGGTTTTGAACAATAAACAAAAATGTTTCACATGGCAAGAGGCACTAATGAACCCAACAAACAAATGATCTAATCATCGGATTCAGTCAAAAATTTATTTGATGGTGCTTTAATCAAGCCATTTGTAGATGAAGATAAAGTTTCATTGTTGAAATTATTTTGTATTACACTAACTGCAATCAATATTAACATTTGCTATAAAGTTTTGCCATGCTTGGTAAATCACTATAGCAATATGTGGTCGATCTGTGCCTCACGCTTGACAAAGTGAAATTAATTAGAAAGTAACTTTTTTGATTGATTCAAAACACACTAAAAATGGTACTGCTAATTTAAACCATTTAAATATATCCGGTAGAAAATTGTTCATCGAAACGAAATGAGGTGTGAACTAAAGTAATGAATCTTGCTTTTCTTTGGATGTCCAAAATGTTCACGTCATTTTCTTTGTGTAGTGGACCTAAATCATCAATTGATTGTTATTTTTCTACAGTTTGTTTGCTACCACACACCAGAAAAAAAACATTTTTATTTCCCAGAAATTGATATATCATCTCATATTGCCCAATTGCTGAAATTTTCCTCCTGATGGAACCCATTTTCTTCAGATGTCTGAGTAGCAGAGCACCTCTCACTCTGCCAGTCTGCTATGGCCCATACTCGACAAGAATTAAATTTGATTGAATAAATCATCAAATTGTTCTATAACAAATTGTATGCAATAATTCCAACATAACATTCAAAAAGCAATTAACTCAGAATAAATACATGATTGAGATTATTAAACTGAACTATATTTGGGTAGAAGTATAGCAGTTCCATAACTGATAAGACTGATCAATGTAAAAATAAATAGGGATATAAAATTAATCAGTTGATGAAATAAGGCATTCATACTTCAAAGGAAAAATTATGATTAAAAAATGGAAAAAAATAGTGGAAATCTGCCCATTTTGAGTTAGGAGCGGCAATTTCAAATTTGAACTATGTAGGTTAACAGATTCTTTTTCAGAAAAGATTCTTTTAGTAGAATTCAAAAACACATTGGCAATAAGTCAGCGGACTTAACACACATAATAAATGGCTTCATAATATGGACCAATTTGCAATACTCAAAGTACAGAGTATCAAAACATCATGCTATAAAATCTTACTTCTTTTTATCAATTTCGGTTTGTTTCTCTATTTCTCTCACAGCAAGATAAATTTCAATGACTAAAATAATAGTTCCAATTACCAAACCAATACCAGCACGAAATGCCAAATCTGGTACATAGTTCCGTAGTAAATACATTGTTGCACCACATGAGGCAAACAAGGTGAGAGCAAAATTTAAACCGCCAATAAGAGAAGACCCAGTTCGTTTTGGTTTAGCAACTTGTTTCTTTATTGAAACATTGTTCACCATTTTATTGTACTCTTTATGCTTTTGCTGTGCTGATAATTTCTCAAGTCTCTTTTGGAGTTCAAGGTTGGGTTCTTTTTCTGGTAAACTTGGCATAGACATGGATGCATCTTTTAGCAAAGGAGATACATTTGGAACTATTTTATCGTCAACACCGTCATCGTACTGCAGCACACGCCACTCAAATACTTTGATAAGCTCTGGCAAATCGACAGTCTTGATGTTAATCGCTGACTTTAATATGTTGATGATTTCATCTGGTGTGCCGATTGATCCCGCCAGTTTTTTTGCACAGTCAAGTCCCTCATCTGATAATTTGAAAGTGATAGGCTTTTTCCATAGTCTGATGACCAGAATGTTTTCACAAAATGCTGAGAAATGAACAAATCTGGATAGTAAGAGCAGAGAAAGATGCAGAAAACAGCAAAGAATCGAGCTGTTCCACACCATTGAGCAACGTTTGTTTTGTTGATATTGCAGTTATTTTATTTCTAGCGGTTGTTAACAAAATGAAATTCAGTTATAATTGTTTAAATATAAACGAAATGAAATTATTCATGTATTATAAATTGAAAGTATAAAATTTTTATTTTGCACTTTTTTCACATAAAATCGAAATCTATATGTTATTTTGCAGACGCATTTGGAAATTGTTGTCTAACAGCTGTGTGCTTTTTACCAATTATCGTATGTTTAGGATATTTCGTTTTCGCAGTCAGCGGCTCTGTGCACCTGTTCATTGTCTTGTGGTCATACTCTACGTTTGTCTTGATTTTTGGTTTGTTCGTTTGGCAACTAGGCCTAACGTGATCGTTTACGATGACAACTGAGCAAAGAGTTGTAGAAATTGTGAACAAACTCCAACAATTTAGTGATAACTTCATTGCGGATAATGGAATCGAAAAAGCTGGTGAGAAAAAGAAGCTGGTTGAAGAACAATTAAAAAATACCTTAGCTGAACTTAAAGATCTGGAAAACACATGTCAAAAAACAACGTATTTTTTACAATACGGCAGAGCATTGAATATATTATCAGAATATAGTAAAGAATGTGAAGACTGCCTGTCAAAAGCAGTTAAGAGAGACCCTTCTTTAATAGAAGCCTGGAATCTTCTGGGAGAAACCTTTTGGAAAAAGTCAGACAATCTGGCTGCAAAAGATTGTTTTGAAGGATCGCTGAAACGTGAAAAAAATAAAGTTGCATTACGATCATTATCAATGGTTTTACGACAAGTCAAATGTGCAAAACCAGAAGAATCGATTAACAATGTTATAAAAAGTGTTGAGCATGCCAAGAGTGCAGTTGATTTAGACAAAACAGATGGTATGTCATGGTTTGTACTCGGAAATGCATATTTATCTCTATTTTTTGCGAGCGACCATAGTGCACAAACTCTTCTGATGGCTATGACTTCATATTTTCAAGCAGAAAAAGTGGATTCAAAGTCTCAATACAATCCTGATCTTCATTTCAATAGAGCACAGGCTTCACGTTACGAGGAGTCGTACGCAAAAGCATTTGAAGGCTGGCAACAAGCTCTCAAACTTGACCCGGAATGGAATGATCCGAAAATGCGTACTGATGAACTATTATCTTACTTATTAAAGGTCAATAGTCTCGTAAAACAAAAAGGAAAGCTGAAAGCTAAGCGTTTGCAAAGCCTTATCAAATCAATTGATAAAAAAGCTCTTGGTATATATTCACCTGAAAATCTTGCTGACAAAAAAATAAAATTGGAAAACATAAATTTGAATGAACTTCAAGAAGGTCGAAATGCAGAAAAAGTGATTATAGGACGGGTTGTGTGCAATTTTGCTGATGTCGCGCAAGTGCCATTCACTTTTGCGATGGTTGATGTAAATGGAGAATGCTGTGCAGTCACTGTGTATAATCTCGCACAAGGAAAAGGAGTCATTATCGGTGATTCCGTAGCAATACCTGAACCATTCCTAAACAAAGTGGACTTGACTTTACCCAACAAAGATTCCACCCAATGCACATTTTTGAGTATTCGCGTGAATACTCCAGATGCGCTTGTAGTGAATGGCAAAAAATTATCATCTGATCACTGTGCATTTGTGAAAGCTTCGATGAATACTAGACGTGACTTGTGAAATCTTGTCTGTTCATTTAATGTTGCAATTTATAGCCATACATAGCTGTTTTTAGTCAAATTGGGTACCCCTATTTGGGAGGCCATAATTTTTGACTCCTGCTTGACAAACTAATAATTAACATGTTCATTTTTGACATTAAAATATTATAGATGTATGTACATGCTTTTTCATTCAGCTCCATACTTTACTTTTTGCAATTTTTGCTCGAATATTAACATTATGAAAGATAGTATATAGTATGCTTGGATCTGGAATCAGAATTTTTTTCAAAAATACTGAATATTTCTCATTATGTATGTACAAAATAAGCACAATGAATACATCACAACTGCACACAGTTGTAAATAGTATTGAAAAAAAAATGTTACTTGAACTTAAATATATGAAGTTTCATCCCTATTTTTATCTGACCTTTCGCCTTGCTCTGGTGTGGAGAAAAATCTCCTACTATGATTGAGCACCTCTTAATTTATTAAATTGAATCTTTATATTTGAGTGCTTCAAAAGTGAATTGCCGAAAAATTTAATTGTTATTTTTAGGTGGGCACCGACAAGCTTTTATGACTTGGTAGTTGAATTTCTCTGACTTATTTCATCGAGCATGCATTCCATTGGGTAATGTCCAATGTTGTGTTTTCTATCATATCTCCAAACATGTATCGATATGAAACATGCTTTTGTTTATCAAGTTCCATGTTGCATGAAAAGTTTCTTTCTTCTTCTTGAAGACCATCGATAGATCAATGTTAAGTGTAATGCATCTATAGTTCTCACCTGGTTGTTCATCTAGTCTCATTTTGCATGAAGTAAACCTAAATATTTGTATTGTAGTGTATTTATTTTCACACTTTTGTAATAAAATTTGTTCCAACAATTTTGTGGTAAATGAGGAATCTTCTATATAAGAGCAACGTTTTACTCTGTCCTAAACTTTTTGCCACGTACATGACACCGATCAAATCTACTGCAGAAGCGCGAACAATCTGACTCATGCTATCCGACTGGGATGAACTTTTTTTTTATTTTGCACCGGTGAATAAGTTTCATTCTACACGGCTCAAGGAAAATCTAATTTGAAGATTTTTAACAGTTAATTTGATGAAAACTCGTCTCACGGAACCAGCATCATTTTTATCCTGTGAGAGACGGAAATGAATAGTGTGGCGGTACTGGATTTTTAGTATATTCCTTTCTGTCTTAGAGTTTATGTTGCGGTGACACTTCTCTACATTTTGGTACATTCTTTCCCAAATTGAGCCATATAGCGGTTGACAGTTCAAAGGTTACTACTTGATATATTACCACGTTGCTGGTAAGCGACGTTCTCTTTCCGTCCCGCCGCCTTGGCGGTGGCAGGGTGGTCGGGCGTTTGTTTCAGTCAATGTGTTAATGTTTATCTGTTGCCGTTCCAATACATTTGCATCATCCTCGACGAACCTTATTGCGTGGTTTTTGCAGCACGCAGGAGTCTTCTGAAAGCGTTTTATAGGTTGCGCAGTCTATCGGACTGTGCTGGCGAGCACACTGTTATTTCTTAAAACCGCCCCGCTGTAATAGCATTGGCATAACCATATGACAAACAAAGACTTTCTCGCGCAGTTACCGATTCAAGGCTGATGTTATATAGGTGTCAATTAATCATTTTACCTATGCCATGCCCATAAGTGGTAGGGGAAGTCTGAACCAGCGACTGGGATGTTCACTGCCAGATGTCCGACAATTCTTTCAGGCGTAATTATCCCACACAAAACTCGAATCTGCGACTAGTAATAAGTAGAGAGAATATCATTTTCATCCTGCGGGAGGCGAAACCCGAGAATACAGCTTCCCCATATGGCTAACCATGACCTCTTGTGCAAACCTCAGCTCCAAATCGGGGTGGAGGTTTTTGATCATTGTATTTCTCCTATGCATGGACCTGGTATGTGGAGGAGGCCATAAGCGGCTCTTACGTGAACCACCGTACATTACCTATGCCATGCCCATAGGTGGTAGGGGAAGTCTGAACCAGCGACTGGGATGTTCGCTGCCAGATGTCCGACAATTCTTTCAGGCGTAATTATCCCACACAAAACTCGAACCTGCGACTAGTAATAAGTAGAAAGAATATCATTTTCATCCTGCGGGAGGCGAAACCCGAGAATACAGCTTCCACATATGGCTAACCATGACCTCTCGTGCAAACCTCAGCTCCAAATCGGGGTGGAGGTTTTTGATCATCGTATTTCTCATTTCTCCTATGCATGGACCTGGTATGTGGAGGAGGCCGTAAGCGGCTCTTACGTGAACCACCGTACATCGGTGAGGCGTCCAGCAGACCTCTCGCGTATAATCATCATCCCTCACCGGATTCGAACCTGTGTCATGGCGACCAGAGATGCGTAGCTCGAAGCACATTCCCAACGCTCTACCGACTGAGCTAACCGGGCATAAGAGGTGTATAAACTGCAAAAGGTGTTTTGTAAAGATTTGAATACAAATTGTTGACAGAGCCTGCGGCTCGGGTAACAACAGAACACTTACCACTGAATCACACAACACCACAAAGACCCAAAGGCGTACTAGTTTTGCCAATGTAGTTTCAACTTTTCACAAGGTTGGGTAGGGCAATTAAATCAAGAAAACTTACCGTTTAAAGCTACCCTCAAACCCACCCTTCAGCATATGCACCTTGAAAACAAAACCTTGTTTTTCGGGGGTATGGTTGTTTGGGGGTTAGCGATATAAGTTTTGTCGTCCAACTTTACAAACGAGCCATAAATCGTGCACGCCCGGGTTTCATCGGCCGAAGTAGGCTTTGATTAGTGTTCAACAGTCGAGGTTTGTCAAAAGGTGGTGGTAACATTTTTTTTATTTGCAACATAGTGAATTTCACCAAAACAGTGTTGAAAACATACAGTGACCGAGCACGATGTGAAAATAACAGAAATAGACTGGTATAAACTTTCAACACAATCATCAGCAAAAAATAAAGGAAAAACTACTACTATAAGCTCTTAGTGGATTGCTTTTGTCGTGGAAAAACAACCGCCCTTACTCTAGCCTGGAGTAAAGAATTCTCCACGCGTAATATCAGTTAATAATAAAGTATTACACACGATTTGGTTATTTCCAGTTTCCAGTCATTGGTAAATTGACCGCACCCTGGCAACACGATTCATTAGTGGCTCAGAACCCCTTAAAAATATTGAAATTCAAAAAAATTAGATCAAACATGCTTTGTCAAGCTTTGCTAAGGTACTTGACAAAACAAGCGCCCGGACTGGGATATTACTTAATTTTGATGGATTTACCCCTATTCCGTTTCTACGTGAGAAAGCAAAAGTTTGACAAACATTGATTGTCTGACACAATCGTTGAAAGCTTAGCCGAGAAATGTTGCGTCAAGTATGTAGCACAGATGGACAGAGTCGCAAAGATACAATTTACACGTGAATCATACTTAACAAAATCTTTTATAAGGGTTAGATGGTCCATGCTACCATAGCAGAATATTCAAAATATCAAATTGAAACGTTCATATAAAAATAAACAAGCTTTAAAAATGGACAGATTAGCACGGGGAGTAGAGTTAAATTTGAAATGCGATTACTATGGCGGGATGGAATTTTTGTCACTTGTCTTTTTATATCAAAAGAATCACTCACTATTTATCACTCCCAATTCTAGCATATTTATGACGCCACGGTCTCTCGCCAAAAATTGCGGGAATAATTCTACACAGAATTGTTAAATATTGGCTTTACTGTCGCATTTTCAGACCGTTTTAATACAATTTACGTACAAAATGCACGCATTAACAAAATTAGCATAATTCAGTAATTTTCAAAACTAACGAGAAAAACATTTCCAACCGCACCATTTTAGATCCATTAATGGCCGGTAGTAGATGAAATAAACTTTTATTGGAAAACAAATACGAAAGTGGGCTGGTGACCCAAGTTCAATAAAGATATAATACTGATTTTGGTCACACTTGGATTGCAGTTGCGTTTGCAGTTGGAATTTGAATTTTGCCTTCAGAATGCCCTATCAGAGAATTTATTTTGTCAAGTGATAGCCACAGATGGATTCATCAGTGACACATCAACAAAATATTTTCCGATTGGGATCGTTATCACTCTTGACTTACTCAGCGTTCATACTGTCACTTTTTCTACTCTGCAGGACTATCGCATTCAACAATTTTAGTGCTACTGAGCATATTCGCAACCGATTTCATTTCAGACATTTCCATCATATCTCCCGTCTCGGAATTTATTCGAGCACCTGGGGTGGTAGCCAATGACCTAGATGTCCGCTTTCCTCTTCGGATCAATGTTGGAAAATGGTCTCCAGCATCATTTGAGTTTTGTCGAAATACGTTGTCCGACAATGAAACCTTTTCCGCGTTTCCATCGGAGCTTTTTGGAGCTTCTATGGCAGCCATGCAAAGAAACGTTGGCTTGTACAAAGCACTTCGCAATGTTTTATCCTGCTTGGGCGGTTGCCTAACATCACCTTCCTTCTGTTGATTCTTTTTGGCTCCATCTGGTGTGCGACTGTCTGAATAATGCATTTCGGAATTTGTACTACCGGGAATATTTTCATTCACATCACATTCTTTTGCGGACTTGATTGCATCACTTTTAGTGTGTCGTCGAAAAAGTCTATTCTTTTTGCTGACTTTCTCCTGTGAGCGATCTGCGTAAATCACTATTATTAAGCTATCGTTCACAACCGAGCTGTGATACTGTATCAATCATACGAGTGTACATGAAAACCTATATGACTGCAAAAGCTTCGATGAGCATATAACACAATTTGGAATAGGCGTTTGAGCTATAATGGAGGCATAATAACACGTTTCTGAATATTCTAGTGCTAAAACACAAAGCATCTGAGAAGTCATCAGCGTCATCTGGCAAATCTTGCCGCCCATCTGCGGTTTACGCTTGGCCACTAACAACAGGATTTGCCTCTTTTTGAACGTTGGCGATTCAAGCAAGACTTTTTGTTTTAGTGATGATATTGAAGATTCTACTAGGTAGACAAATTTTGCAAAAAGGTAAAACTGTGGTTTTCAACATGAAATTCGCTCGAGTACAATTATCAAATATTCCAAGCAAGGCGCTTCTTAAAAAAAATCGTAATGCAATATTGGATTTTGGGACAGCTTGAATTTAATACGAGCGTTAAGAAAGACGAAAAATAGTACAGTTCGTGCACCATGCCTTCTCAACCACTCACATCATGCCCACCTTGCTTGGATTGTTTCTTGGAGATTCCTTTGAACACAGTACTGAATTCCCTTCCTTCATGTTTTGATATGCTTTTCTGCTTCTGAGGTTTAGTTTTCGTTCCTTTTATAATTCTTTTTAATAAACTGGTTTTCTTTTTATCTGCAAAAATAGGCAAAGGTTGATCAGTGGCTCTGCCTTGGAATCCATCCGCTGATTCCCAAAAAATTGGAGTCGATGTGTCTACAAGTTCAGAGTAGAGCGAAAATTTAACTTAAAAGGTTTAAATGAAATTAGTTTAGTCACTGTAGTTTAATATCATATAGCAAGTCGCAAGAGGAGCATTTTGCGCTTTAGCATCGCTGAAAATGAGAAGGCAATGCCTAAATAAACCCGATCAAGGCCCTGTGACAGCGACACTTGTAACGGAACATAAGGTTTGTGTTTTGGAGAAATATGGCATTTGTAGTTCAGCTATGCCCATACCAGTCATTGCACTCTGGGTTAAGACGTGGGTATGGATCAACATGCCAACTTGTCGGGACTCGAAACCGAGATCTTCACCTCGCATTGGCCGTCGTGCTTACTTCCCCCTCAACCAGCATAAATATATTTCAAGGTTCAAAATGAATAAAAATCGCTGATTCGCGCCGTTGGCAAGTGAAGAATTTTTAAGTAGATTTTTCAGGAAAATGGTAAAATTAAACCATCTTCTCGAGGAAGGACGCACCAATAGCCTAATTTGGCACAATGCCGACTTTACACAGTTTTTGTGTTGCAAGTGTGTGTCCGTGATAAAATATAATCCTCGAAACAAATGGCAATTTTACGACCTCTACACAGTGACAAACGTGAGAATGAATTTACAGTTCATTGCATATTTTCATAATTCAAAACCGCCTTGTTGTTGTGATTAATGTCAAGTATGGGCTGTTGATGAACGAACCTTGGCGGTGCGTTCCATCAACAGTCAATACTTGATCAAGAAAGTCGATTTTGTAGCTTTGTTTAATATCACCGAGTGAAATTACTGTGAAACAGTGGTAATTTTATTGCACTCTTGTTAGGATGCATTTAATCCGGAGCCTAAAATTACCTTGTGATCCATTAGCACAATAAGTTGTATCCGTTTCTTCATTGATTGATGATTTAGTCAGTTGAACAGGTGGAATTGTTGAAGCAGAAGGTGAACGCTCAGTTTTCTTATCATCACCGTCTTTTAATGAACCTAATATGAATATATATTCCGGTCAAAAATAATTTTTGAATAAACGTTTTGTTAAGCACTGACGGATAGCGCCACCGAGGTATTCGAATTATGGGAATTATACGATTATCCGAATCGAATCGTGGATTTAAATTCGAAACGTTGAAATAGTATTCTATTGATATATCGAAACGTCGAACATCGTTCAAACCAGTGTTGGGGAGATTCGAGTCAATGACTCTACTCGAGACGCACTCGAACCTGTAATGCTGCGAAATCCGTGTGCATCTTCCCAATAATGATCACATGATGATTCTAAGTAGGTACTTATAAAGTGAGAAGTGGCGAATAAATCCGTCATTGCTGTTGAATAGATTCGTGACTAGACTTGCAACTCGTAAATGTATGACTTGGCTGACCTGAAAGTAGAGTGACCCGACTTGACTAGAGACTAAATTTAAATTCTCACTTGAACTCGACTCGCAGCTCGTGTGTTATTAGACTCTAATTGACTTGGGAATAGAGATGAAGTGACTCGTTCCAAACACTGGTTCAAACCAATCTCTTAATGAAAACCGTGCGCATAAATCATACCTCGAGAAGTTGGGCTTGATACAGCTGGCATTTCTTTAGTTTCATCAGCTATTTCCTGTATAGTTACTAATCTTTGGTCTTTGTTGTGAGCTTTTAGGCGCTAAAAAAATAAAAGGATTTTTAGAATTTTTCCTAAAATTCAGACCCACCAGACTGTTTGAAAGTTTTATACCGATTTTATTCTTTTTCTACTAGTAGGACGTACAAGTAGTTAATATTAAGTTGGTATAATATAATATCGAATGCCATTGCTGGTCGCACAGGTTTTATGGATCGTAGATTCTGGGTTCGAGTACCATAGGTCAGTATCGTTAATTCATGTCCACGACTTATACTCGGGTGTAAAAGAGTTAAAAGAGTAAGCACAACATTCTACTTACCTCTCTGAAATAAGATTCGTTGATTGGACACAAAATGTGTTTTTCTTCATGTGATGGATAGGTCCAGTTCACATCCTCCCTAGAATTTTGCAAGAATGAAGATGTTGTTGACTGTTTGCTTCTATAATGACGTTCACGTTTAGATAGAAGTGACTGATGCAAATAACTCATTGACCGGCGTCTGTTCGGCACACGATGTCGTCGTTTTGCATTTCTGGTGGTATTCGTATTGCAAGCTAGCACTACAGGTAAGGGGACGAAACGAGAGTTGCCGTCTCTGTGTCGACCGCTTCCAACACGTTTTACGTTGTCAAGTCTCCTCGGGTACGTGGATATGTTTTTGTTGAGATAGAATGGACGCATGTTGTGTTGTTGCTTTGAGCTGACAACAGGTTGTAGGAACGTCGTTGCCCAACCATTGTCGGCAAAGGATTTGGCTGCAGATGCGTTTTTGTTTACCAGTTTGGAAACTGATAACTTATCTGCTCCGACGGCAATGAAAGTTACCGGTTCTTTTGACCATGATGAAACTTTTTGCTTTTGCAAGAAGTCTGCAACTCCTTTCCTATTCCGTGTGCGGAAGTGTGCGTCTGAAAGTTTTCCGGGCGTAGCAGAATTTGAAAATATTTGTTTTTCTTTGGCCGTTACGTTTTCCAGTAGCATATTTTCGCTCGATTCCGGCATGCCTTTGGGCTTGGATGCGTCATAAAATGTTCTGTTGTCGACAATGTCTTGAAAATTGACGGTTTTGTCAGTTTGCGTTTCAGTCGTTCTGTCAGGAACCACCCCGCTCACTGCACATGCTCTTTTCCGGAACAAGTCTTGGCCTTCGGCAAATTTGAACTCCTCTAGAGGTCGGATTTTTCGAACGTTTGGTCTGCTCTTAACATGCTCTGGCGATTCGACATCAAAACAAGATTTTTCTAAATTTTTGTGGATATTTGAACATGAAGTAGATTTCTTGAATAAACGTGTAGGTGAACATTCGTTTGGATCAAGAATACAAGGAGTTGACGTTGAACGAGTAATTGAAGTGACTTCAGTGTCTGGATGCAAAGCGTTTTTCTGTAACTTTCCCTCACATTGAGGTTCATGCGATTCTTTTGCTTTGTCCAAACTTTCCTTGATCTTACTAGCAATACTTGCTTTTATGTTGCTTTCCCTAATTGTCGGAGATGACTTTTTCTTTCGGTTTTCGTTGTCAAGTTTTTTTAGAGTAAAGGAAATCGAAGCTTGTAAATTTTCCGGCAATGAGTGAGGATCCGATGCTAAGGGACCGTGATCGACTATTGCATTGTCAAGCGCAGCAATATTGGGAATGTTGTCCTTCGGCGCGCTTGATGTACTTTCCTTTGATATTGCGATGTCTTGCTGCGACTTCGATATCGAATTCCAATCTACCGGAAGCAAACGGCGTTTTGGGCGGATTATTCGAATTGGTTGAGACATGTATTTCATAGAAATCATCTGATGTGTCAGTTTTTTCTGGTGTAGAACAGTCGATTGTTTTTTCTTTCGAATTTCGGTCTTCATTTTTATCGAAATCGACAACAACAAATTCGTCCGATTGACTACTCGTTTGACAAATAGGCGAATTAAGGGTATTGTTGTTAATATCGTTCGCATAATTTATTGACCACTCGTATTCTGTACCGGCTGTTTTATCCCACCAGAGTTCTGGAGACTTCTGAGCACTGTTGTGATTGACATCTTTTTTTATTTTTCCTTGATTTTGTTTTGACCTAAAGCAATCTTTGCATCTACAATCAACTCCATCCTTATGCATTGACGAATTACCTAACCGCAATTCAGACTCTACTCTAGAGCAGATGGGTCGTATTGAAACATCCCACAAAGACTCAATATTAGTTATAGCCGCCCAGTAGTCATTGGTTTTAGCATCACCACCACTGCTTTTATCATTCGTTTTTTTTCCGCCTTCGAGTTTAGAATAGGGGAAAACGTGGATTCGGGCTTTCTGTTTTCTTGCTGTGAAATGCAGCGCATCTTGCCACAGTGTTGCCACCTTTTTTGTGTAAACGAGAAGAAGATTTGACCTGTAAAAAATAAGCCAATACAACAGACATTTAACTTCAATGAGAGATATATTAAAAAAGACATACTTTCTGCTTTTGCTCTACTCATGGATGGCAGAAAATGACTACAGAGTTTTATAAGCATCCGATTGTGTTGTCTATGGGTGGGATATTAAACAGCGATGCAGACTGCACATAAACTTGAACAGGTAGAACGACAGCAGGGTAGCTGTGTGATTGGGCACAACCAGCAGAAATCAATAGTAGTAGCTATATATATTAATATACAACAGTGCAGTCGTTTTTCCTGCGCAATAACTAGGATATAACACACGGAAAGTGCCAAATCGGACAGTGCGTGTCTTTCGTCTTTGTATCAACTGCATCCATTTGCTTCAATCGTCAGTTCCGCTTGCTTTTACAAAAAGCAAAAAGGGTATAACAAGAAAACGGAAACTACCTATTTTCATGATTACTCACAGATAGTACGTGTGAATAAGACTTGTTGGTGGCAATCGCGGTATATTCAGCATTGCTGGGTGCTGCGTTCTTTGTTTGGTTATCTCGATCACAATATTCATCTGAAAGTTAAAGAGCATTACTCAAAAACCATAATTGGCCATTTACCGGCTAAGAACTACCACATTATGCAGTACCAACAACTTCTTTCTGAGTCGAAAACAACCGCCTCTCACGACGCACAGAATAGACGTAAAGGCAGTTTTAATGCCCATACCACAGGTGATGAAATAAAAAGCTCTAATAACGCATATTTTTGTTCTTCTGGAAATCAAACCGGACTGAAAGCTATGCTCGCACCAAAAGTTATGAACAAAGTTAGTTTATTCTACTCTCTTCCTATAGCATCCTTGCTTCTAGCATACGGATGCCCCTAGGCATAAAAGTATAAGTAGTTAGTCCCATGATATCCCGGCCAAGAGCAAAACAAAGTTCAAATACTTTTTCTGGGGGGGTTAACAAGTTGTGCACATAATTGTGCAGCAAATTTATACCCAGAGTACATTGCTGTTGTTTGGAAGATCTTGATTTATTCTTAATTATATCTGTATCTTTCTCATCTTGGCAAATTTCATAGTTTATTTCTTCATCTCGATCATTCGCTTCAGCTTGTGTGTCAAGATTATCTGCAAGACAAAGGGATTTCACTAAAGACATACGAAGAAATTTTATAAAAGACCATGAACACGCCCTTTTAAAATTCCAATTTCAACAATATTTTTAGTTACTTCTATATATACGATATTATAGAACCTTGGTTAAAGTAACTTCGTTTTTCGATCATACTTAAATTGATTTATCTTGCAGTGGAATCATGATATGCCGTAATTCATAACTTAAGTGTATATGAAATGAAATAACTTTATTTCACGGTATGTAATCAACAATGTTTACAATCGGCAAATATATTTATTTGCTTATTTGTAATGTTGTAATCCATTTTAACTGAACTCATAAGGCCAACTCTATCGTTTCCACCGATATGATTTTGATATTATGCATTAACCTGACGGAGATATTCGTGTCGAATACTAGAAATCCAAACGACCCGGTCAAAACAAATTCCCAAATGACCGACGGCTCATGACCATGATAGCCAATCCAACGACTTTTAGACTTGCGAATAAGTTTGCACAGAATTTGTCTGCGGACTGGACTGCCAATTTTATTACCAAATGTAAACTTTTATAATGTATATTTTGTCAAGCACTGACCGACGGTACTTTGCCAGCGCATTCCACCAAGGAAGCACACAAAACACGTTAGCACAAGCACAAAAGATTTCTGAGGGGGGACGATTAGATAAGGTAATGTCTGGCAATCCGAATTGCGACATATTCCACACCAGGGTGACAGAATTTTATTCTTCTTCGGGTGTCTGAAATACTTATGTCATTCTCTTCGGATGGACAAACAAGCTTCAAAACCATCAACACTGCTATTTCATAGCAGTATTGATGATTTTGAACCCTTTTCTGGAGTTTGGTTGTTACCAGGCTCAAAATGGACATTTTAATCTTTTAGCAAAAGATTCACCATTAAATTTTGCATTATTTGCTCAACTTTCTTCTGATGGCAGCCATTTGCTCCGGGTGTCTGAGTAGCTGTCATTCTGCCGGTCTTTTTCACACATGTTTGATAATTATTCATGCAAAACAGGCTATTTTATGGGAAGAATACTCAAAAACTGACAGTAGCCCAAACAGAAATTATATTTTGTAAAGCATGAGTCACCGATGTATCGCGTCGATGAAATTGACTAGAAGATGGTTTGACAAAATCTTTCTGATCGGGGCTAATGCCAGACACCCATGAATTCTTTTTACTCCTACCTCGAGATCCGGACATATTGATACTGCTTAATTCACCTGCGTTCATGTCAGTTTGTTTCTCGTTTTCTAGGATTCTCTTTCGTCTTCGTCTCTGCCAACATAATATAGCCATGATTTGATATAAGAATGAAATCAAAATTGATATGACACATCGGAAGTCTCCTTCAAATGGAGCCAAACATGCAGAATATAAAGGTTACAAATTGCTATGCTCCTTTTGCCAAGAAAAGTCAGTGCTAGTATTCTGAATCCAATTAAAGAATTTTGGCAAGGAAATTACAGTATTCACTTTTCTGTGTCGATCCTTACTTTAAGCCACTACGAAGCGACGGTGAACCAATCAATTTTATATCACACTCGAAATTATAATAATAATGTTAAATTGAATTTTTGCTTTATCTCTAATTTTTAAATCGGTAGAGTACAAAAATGCAGTAAGTTTTTTTTTAAAGAAGTAGACCTCCTGAAAGCGATAATTGTTCAGTACCGTTCCGTACTGCATCAGTAAATTTCTTCCCAGAAATTTTTTGTTAAATATGGGCCACTGACGGAACGCGCGCCGTCGAGTTAAGTTATCAATAAAAACTTACAAATCTGCGTTTTCTCTGCCCAGTAATGACGCTGTTTCCCATTATAGTCGGTTGTACCGAAGCTTCATTTACTGTTCTTCGTAGTCCAGAAAAGATTTTTTTTCCGGTTACTGACAAAGCCTCTCGAGTACGGTGATGATGTTCAGTCATGGTGGGATTGTGTGTTTGATGAGCAATGTTGTCGTAATTACGAGCAGCTGAAATAAAAGTAATAACAAAACGATTGAAACATTTTCAACGCTCCAATATTTTAGATATTTAGGCTCCCAAGCACTTGTTTACAGCTATAAAAACTAGAAATTCATGTCTGTTGTCTATTTTGATGCACTCCGCTCACCATCATCCATCACCAAATTCCTGGATTTGTATAGGAAAGTTGTGATTCGAACTTTTTCAGTAGTAGGCCTAATATTTAACGTGATAACGTTTCAATTTTGATTTGCTCGTATGCTTGATTGTGTGAACTTTCATTTTACAACATAAAATTCGGCAGGTATAATGATTTTGCTACAAAATAAATCAATTTAGGAATAATAACGAAATTGCTTTCAATCAAAATTCCAGAATACCGGTACCTGACAACTCGGATGAATGAAGACAATGCTAGTTGTGGTGTTAGCTCACAAACTTCCCTAACTTCTTAACCAGAATAAAAAGCTATCAAACGGTTCGGTTTTGCCCGGTCCTAGTTGTGCAGAAAATAAGATAATCCCTTAATACTAAGAGGCACCCCTTCGCAATTCTTGGTTCAGTGCATATTCTATTTAATTCTAGAGATTACGCAATCGGATCTCAAATTATATTTAGAGCACAAAACCATGTGGTTCAGATCACCATTTTTCAAATTTATACATAATACATAGATAGATTCCTTAAATGGTCTTAACATATTTCCAAATATTCTGCGCAAGTTTTATTTAAATTAGAGAAGTGTCAAATCAAAATATTTAACATCAGGACACGATTGGTAAATTGATGTATTCGAGCAGGCAATAGTCTGCAAGGGAAGGAATAGAAACCGGAGACAATTACAAAACACAATAATTTTAAAACTTGTTCTTTCGTTTGTAAAATACCTGGATTATATCTTGCTTGTCTCTCTCGAAAAGTGTGCTGGGCGTTCGGAAAGTACGCAGTACCGCCTGGTGGCCGTAAAGAATGAAGCGGTCTTGTTGGACAAGGTGGAATAGCTGCCGGTACAATAGGAATCTGTGGTTTCACGATCAATGGATGCAGCTGATCATATGGAACCAAAGATACTTGTGGATATTGTGGAACAAACACGTAGGGATATCCAGGTAGTAGCTCTGAAAGAAAAGGAGAGCTGTTTCAAGGATTGTCATTTTTAAATACATTTCTTTTTGAAAAGAACAACGAATCGTTATTTCGAATAGAACAATTCTGATTTCGCTTGTATTTCAAAGCGTGTTGGTGTAAATTTGTAATTCTTCCGAAATATCGCACAAATGATTTCGTTCGGCTTGATTCGCATCGAAGGGCTCCTCATACTTGGCAAAATAAAACTTCGCATCGGAAAATGTTTTGTCGAATCATAACAAATCACAAAAATCAGTATTCGAAAAGATTCTGAATCAAAACGCGGTGTCCCTATGGTATTACAAATTTTTGTTTCAAGCTAGAGATTCACTAGCTCCGTCGGTAGTACTATCATCGGTCGGCTCGAACCTTGACATGACGTATAGCAAAGAAGGTGGTAGAGAGTTTTATATTCCCTCAGGGCAGATACACCCCATTGCACTCTACTTTTCGAATTCAGTTCCGCGTTAGATATATTCCGCACACGGGGTACAGTTACTTGTTTTAAATTTTATATATAACTCTTATGGACCAATATGTATTTTTGGAATGCCTAATCAGAATTTCAAACTGCAAAATACCGAATTGTGCACTTCAATGTCCAGATTTAGAAAAAATAAATTAAAAATCATCCGCCATCTATTTATATACATATTTGCTGATTGCCACAAAATAATATCTTGATCTAATTCAATTGCATTCTTGACATATATCGTTTTTATTTTTTGAATATAAATGATATAGAATTTAGTATATAGTACACCTGTCACTTTCGACATCAGCCTTCGACATCAGCCTTCGACACCCGTGTTTACTTTTCAAAAATACACGATTATGCTTTGACTTTAAAATGATTGAAAATTTGGAACTTGTGTAGTTTAATATTAACAAAAGGCAATTATGTCGGAAGCGACACAGCCCGAGTTAGAAATCCATTTTGCGAAGCATAAGTCAAAGACATAATGCGCCCCGGCGACGCGATCCATCAGTGACTTATACTTCACAATAGATGCTATGTGAGAGTTTTTCCATGACTGGGTCCCAACCATAAACGAAATTGCGAATACCCTCGCACAAAGTTGATAAAATAGAAATCAGAAAAAAGGTTCGAATTTTTTTTTTTTTTAATCTACAATACGCATATATTTAACTCAAATTCTTTAAATAGTAAATCACAGAAAGTTGCTTGTTTACCGGTGCAGTTAGGCCAAGCCACGTAATTTGGCATCACAGTTCCAGGAAAGTAATGGACGGGAGGATGTGCATTAGAGTATTGAGGTAAATACGCTGGATTCATCTTTATATCCCGCTTATAATAAGCCCAATACTTATATTATAAGCTTTCATTGGATATATAAATATACTGGTCTATCTTTAACTGTGGTATATAAAATATATTCTTATTGTAAAAATGCTTCTTAGTCCACGGGTTTGAGCAAAGGAATTTCTGAATATCAGCTTTATTTATCATAACTAAAACAGAAATTTCATTTCGTCAAGCACAGATCGGAGATGGGCCACGTAGGTGACTTAAACATATTCAAACCTGTTTTGATATATATATATATATGTATATATATATATATATATATAAAATAACCTCTGAAGCAGACGAAAAAATCGTACTACAGTTCTACAAAATATTTCGGTATTTTCTGGGCTCAGTCCAGTTCAGTCTAACTATTTTGTCTATATTTTATCATGTCTACCTTTTGCTTGAAAAATCTATATTATCGCTGCAAAATACGTTCTCTATCCAAAATAAAACGCTCTGCGAATTATGGTTGGCACAAAAAGTTTCCCTCATCAATCATAAATTTGATTTTGTTAGGCATGCGCCACTGATGGACCGCATCTCATCGACTCGATCCATCAGTGGCTCGTACTGAACAAAAAATGCTTTGACAAAAGTCATTCCAATATGGAATTGCTCCACCACATCCCCGACATAACTTAAAGCTCAGACAAAAACGTTGTCACCAGCGCTAAAGCGTGGAACTGTCTGTGCCACCGAATGAAAACAAAACAAAATAAATTGTAACAAACTATATTACGTCATTTAATTAGTGATCACTTCTCTAATTATTAGAATCGAATCACCGAGTCCTGTACCACCACCAAGGACAGATACCACTTGTATTTTTTACGGTTGCTTAGTCCTGGGATGATATTCAACTGAGAGTGTTGTTGCCCGCCTAGGTATTTGCTCTTTTGGTGGTCGATGATTGGTTCTTTTTAAGTAATGCTGCCGGTCTTGCTCGGAGCGAATTTCAATAATGACAGTGCATAATTTGCACAAAAAAAAAAGAATTTGTTATGAGATAAATGTTCTTGAGAATATTTTTAATCCTCCTTCAGGAGTATCTGATCAGAAAGCTTTTTATGATCGAGATTATTCAATTTATATAGCAGTAATTTGAAAATTGCGCCTGAACAGATTCGAAACATTTAGTACTTGGATCGAAGAGGGATATGAACTACCCAAGCAATTTACGACCGATTCAATCTGTAAATACTGTAGTTTATAAAGTTGGGCTCTCCGCAAAGGCACGATAATTTTTCCCCGACGCGATGACGTCCAGTTCATATTTGACGTGAAAAAATTTCTGATTGGAATTTATTCGAAAAACTAGATATTAAACCTAATCAGTAAATTGATGAAATCCTTATTACACACTGTGACAAAGTCAGTAAATTTACTGGTCATTTGCAGTAATCGCGTATTTAAAAATTTGAAAAATCACCACGTTGATGAGATTTATGCTAATTTTGTGGGCTGTTGATGGACCGCAACTTCGCCATGTGTTTTATCAACACCCCATATTTGACCAAAAAGTCAATTTTGATTTTTTTTTTTCAATACCGCCAAGTAAAATTACTGTCAAAGATCGAAGATTTTGTTGCGTTTTTTGTTACAGTGTAGTGGTTATGATTGTTGCGGGTCTCGGATTTGGGTTCGCGTCCCATGCAGTCCAAGTTAGTGATAACAACCTAGTTGTTTTGTCTGAAACTAGGTAAAGTTAAACGAATTTACCACAAAACTATTATTAGTATTACTAGGTAACCAAGTTATGCTTTCATAACAAAGTGGAACCTGAATCAAAAACCAGATAAACTAGGCAATTGTCAATTAGGTTTATCTATGACATTTTCCTTAGATTTGAAGTTCTTCAAAATCTTCAAATAGTCTATTTCATAAGTTTTTAATGAAAAATATGATATAACTATATTTTTAAAACCAGTTATGTTTGCAAATTCAGTAAATTTATCTATTTTACCCAGTACATTTTTCAATGTTAAAACTTGAAATAAAAAATCGGTAAGAGGTAAAGTATCTGAAATATGAAACGAACCGCACTTCACAGTATGAAATTAACAATGTTTACAATTATATCCGATTACGAGATAGTGTATCACGTCCATTCTTTTTGCATGTAGCTCCATAGCAACCACGGATTCCTGCATTCGTGAGTCATTTACGACCTCAGCACAATGAATAGGCTAATTCCAGTCATGTCCTCAATATTGCTGGCAATAGCCGGAAACCAGAATTATATCGAATAGAATCTTTGCTAATTTAATTAGATCTTGAAAATCGGGCGAAAAATACAATGTGGGCCATTTTTTTTCTTTTGATCTAAAAATATGTTTCGTTAAGTCGCGTTAAGCCAGTTCATAATCGGAGAAATTTTGTTGAAAAATTTTTGTTTTGTGAAGTATGAGCCACTGATGGATCGCTTCGATGAGACGCGATGCATCTTTCACTGATGCCTCACAAAAAAGTCTGATTGGAAGCTTAGCAAAATAAAATTCCTTATTGGTAGGTCGAGTTTTCAAATAAATTAAAAAAGATCTCAACATAACTCTTTTTCTCAAAACATTTGGAATCCCAGAAATGAATATATAAATCTTCGGAAATGGACTTGAACGCTGCCTGTCGGTGATTTCGACGCCCAAAAGTTAAGGTTTGAGCACATGCTTAAACAAACGACAAACTTTCCCTCAGCAAGGTGTTTTGCGATAGCTGAAGCACTTCAATTCAATAAGTAAACAATACAATTAAGCAAATTAACAGAACGTTGTATTTAGTCGAAAAAAAAATTCAATATTCAGGCCTCGAACCAAATACATTTCGTGGAAGGCCAATACTGCTGGATCTCTTTCGATAGAGAATATTGAATTTTTTTTTTCTGGTACCAAGTCCGAGGCGAGATTACTTTTAATGTGATAGAAATAAGCCTTTTACTTTCAATGAAATCGATCTTTTATCGCGCTGTCCATTTACGACCCATACTTAAACAAAATTACCTTCCCGATTGCACTTGGATTTGCATACGAGAGGAAAGGAAGGAAAACTTTTCCAACAACCTTTAAATTTAGAAAGAGAATAAATATCATGCCCACAGTCACGTTCAGTCTGTATGTAAACTCCTCAGCACAGATATGAGATCACAAATTCCAATAAGAAATTTTATTTTCTCAAGCATGTGTCACAGATGGACCGCGCCTCGACGGCGCGATTCATCAGTGACCCACGTTCCATCAGTATTTTTAAGACTGGTTATGAGCAAATACACGATTTTGTTTAAAATATAAAATCACTGCTATGAGACACATGTCTGCAAGATGTTTTCCGTGTTTTGATGCACCAAGGCACGACATTTCGTCATGTTGGTATGTTTTCTTGTTTATTCAGTTCACGGTGAATTTGTTTGCAACTCATTCCCATTCGGACAATTTCCTTCCAAACATCTTTTTGTCAAGTTTGAATCACAGATGGATCGTTCCGCCGAGGCGCGGTCCATCTGTGATACAAGCTTGGCAAAAGGAAATTAATAGTAGTCTCACATGATTATTGAGTTTACAGTGTATAAATAGGGAAAAAAATATGGTAACATTTCTCAGTAAATTTAATCATTAGGCTAAATTGGTTAAAATGTTTTGATCTCACTTATACATATTTATAACAGTAAGACTTATTGCTAGTTTTTGACAGTAACCTTGAATATAATGTTATGAGTTTACTCGTTGATTTATTTCAGCGTTAAGTTATCCTCCTGACAAGGTTTCTTCGCAATTTACAATAATGAAATTCACACTCGCGTTCGCGCTCTTTATTTTTGTTGCTGTTAGTAAAGTGTGTTGTCAGATACCTAATGTTTACGAGTTTTGCACGGCTTTGTTGTCCGATACTTCAAAGTCTTCAGTTTCACAACAATGTGGTCAATGCCAGGGCAGGCCTGGTAAGCGAGGCCAAGAAGGAAGGCCTGGTCCACAAGGACCAAAAGGAGATGTCGGGCCGGTGTCCAGTGTGACAAAGGAGCTGGAAGCAAAAGTTGAGCAACTTGAAAGTAAGCATGTTTATTACAGTTCATCGTAATTCCCGTGAATCACCGGTTATGCTAAATAACACTTTCCGGATATCTAGCCCTACATTGCATATTTGAGTATAATGTGTTTTGTCTATTATTAGCTCATCGAATATATATATGACGTTATTAGGTGAGCACAGACATGAAAAATTTCACCATTTTTGCGAGCAAAAATTCAAATTCATTTAATTCCCAAAAAATATAATGTAACTGAAAAAGATTTGCGCGCCGCCGAAATTGAAATTATTATTCAAAAAGATCCATTTATGATGGGTTCAGAATCTTGACAAGACGAAAGTTCTGAATAAATGAGACACTTACAACACATTTGTAAGGAGGAATTTATAAATTCTTTTTGTTACGTTTTCAGACCAGATTACTCTTCTAGGGAATATGGCAGCAACTCCCGAGAATAAACGTAAGTAAAGTTGATATCCCTAAAGAAGAAAAAAATCTATAGTCCTATAGACTTTTGTAGCCATGCAAAAATAACGATAGATGTGGTAAATGTCGTTTAGTATGCACAACCATATTTTTTTATTCCAATGCCATATTTTGACCAAGGCCTTATAGACGGACTAGGTTAGAGTTGCTGGAAAGATATGTTCTTTACACTCCGGTATATCTTATCCAAGGTATTGCATCCTGGTTTGAGCAGTGGGGATAGATTAACGAGTCGGACTCGCCGGGACTTGAAACCGAGATCTTCATCCTGCGATGACAACTTGATAACCACTGTGTTACTGCCGTCTAGTCTAGAGTAGGAAAATCATGCCCTTCTGTCTACCCATGATTTTCGTCGTTCAATAGCCGTGTACGTTACATACAATCAAGCTCTATTCACATTTTTGAAGTATTCTAGGTCCTGAAATAGTGGCATTCAACTTTAATGTATGGTGACTTGACTTAACTGTGATGTAGGAAAGTTAGCGGCATCGTGATACAAACAAAGGAAAACGCTTTTTTATGGAATCTTGTATCACCTGTGACAAACTTTCGCACAATTTTATTTTAGATGACCATTTCATTTTAAAGTCGGTTTCGATATATATATTAAGATTACGCATGTTGGTCTACAGAAAATCTACGGTGGCCTTCTCCGGGGCGTTGTGGACAGTTCTTAAGAGCGGAACTGACGTGTGTCAGATAGTTAAACATTTACTAGTGTCATCAGAAATGATCTTTAAGACCCCTACAACACTCATCGAATAAACCCATTTGTAACCACATTGATAGCCAACTTTATTCCTGGTCGGTACCTGAATTTTTAAAACAAAAGGCTATGGATTTTGAAGAAAACGATCGATCTAAGTATAAATAAGTAAACGTAATAGAACCACTATGTGAACGGACTAAATTCAATGAACTGAAATAAAAAATTAATAAAAAAAAGCATTGACAACTCGTAAAAATATATTTTTTGCTCAAATTTTAAGCAAAATAATGAACAAGCAATAGTATCCCTAAAACTTAATTATTATTACACGTACTTCACTATTATTACAGTTCGTTTCTGTTCCGTTGGTATCAAAAATGGAGACATTCCGAACTCAGCAATGACTTCATCAACCCAATGGTCTGCTTCATGGGCAGCACACGCAGGACGCTTGGATGGATCGAATTGCTGGATCGCAAGAGGAAGTAAGAAAATAAATCATTCGTAGGACTAATAGCCTACACTTTTTACTCATAGTACCTGTACTAGTCATTTGAGTACGAGCAGTTAGCGTCAGCAAGTTCATGTACATCCACTGTTAAAAGTGCAGTAAATTTTTTCGTTTATTCACAGTAATTGTTTGTTTTAAATATTAGAAAGCGTCGTGTATTTGAGATTTATGGCCCATATAGCCGGAACGCCCCCACAAAATCCTATAGTTGATTGAAAATATCATTTTTTCTGGTCGGTGAGTGGTCATATGGCGAATGTATTTTTAAACTGTAACAAAAAAACAAATAACAAAATCACTGGTCAGTAATTTTACTTTATTGTATTGAAAAAAATTCAAAATTCTTTTTTTGGCCTTCGCTGTGCCTTCCATCCATACCCCATAATTGGCATAAATATCATTATCATGTGTATTTTTTAACTTTGGAGATATGCAATTACTGCAAATGACCAGTAAATTTACTTTACTTTTGTTACAGTGTAGATTTTTGAATCGGTTTGATTCGATTGGGAAATTTTTCTCAAATAAATTCATATTCGATTCAGAATTATTTTATTCAAGATTATTTCAAAAAAAAAATGTGAAACTTGCATCTATAACGGCGAATATAATTTATTATTAATTTATTAGAATGTCGATTTAGAAACATGTTTGATTCAATTGATTTCAATACTCATTTTTATTATTCGATATTCATATTATGAATATATTTCTTGTAGAGTTTAGTTCTTTAATAGACCTTAGACCTTCATATTTTCTCCAGCTCTTTATTCCATCAGAAGTTGCCTGTTAGTTTCTTTCAGTTGATGCATTCAACACTACTCGGAGTATAATTCAGTTGAAAACAAAAGTTATTTTCAGGTGGAAAAATAGGAGATTGGATACAAATTGAATTTCCCGTTGCCAGATCTATCTCCGGAGTTGTAACTCAAGGCCGTCCGAGCTATTCACAGTGGGTGAGTTCCTACAAAGTCACGTGCGCAAACGAAGAAACTCAAATAAAGTGGATTGAAGAGAATGGTACTGCAAAGGTATAAGATAGTGTACTATCAGCCAGCGCTAAAATAACATACAAGTCAATCTGGCACTAAAAATTCATTCAGTTTCATTCATTGTTTCATCCAGTGTCGTAAGAGGTAACGACTAAAAGGAAGTAAAAAGTGGAAGATGGTTTCGCAACACGTGATCGATTCACAGTATAGCAATTCCATTCAGTATGGATTGTTGTCTATCTATGCTAATTGCAGTTGCTTGCTGGATTAAATTTAAACATGAAATTCTGCCATATCTGTCATCGTTAATTGATACTTTTTTGGTGCTGCTTCCGTCATTACTCATTGAAAGCGCTGCCGCAGAGCTGTTCGAAAGTAATAGTCGACGAACTTATTATTCGGAATTGTTTTTGATTATTTGCCACACCTATTCCCCTCAATGTTTACATTATATATAATAATGCCATCTATTTATTTAATAATTATTTTTTCTTCAGATTTTTCAGGCCAATTCGGACTCAAACACGAAAGTGTTCAACATGTTACCAGAGCCAGTGAGTTGCCGTTTTGTCCGGATCTATCCACAGACCTGGAACGCACATATAAGTATGAGAATGGACTTGTTGAAAGGAGAATGTCATAACTTTTATTAACGTATATATCAAGTCAGCGACTGAAATCCATATCATAGTGACTGCCAAATTATGTCCCAACACTATTTTGTATAGTTTTTGTTCTTTGTGTGTCTCGTGTCCAATATCATCCACTGATGACGCAGTTCACGAGTTGCTGAGCATGATCAGAAAATTTTCGTGCTTCACAAAAAAAAAATGATTTGGAGGGTTGGAATGCTTCACATTGTTAGGTTCATATATATATTTTTTCAGACTATTACAAAAGCTCAACAAAACAGCATTTTGTATCGTATTTGCTCTTTTTGTGTCGCGTTCATTAAACAGCATGTACTTTTAAAAAAAGACATGCAAAAAATTTCTTTTCTCTTATTTTGTGTTTAAGAAAAATAGATAGTGTGTTTAGTTTAGTTTAGCAAGTTCATGTATATATAAGGGACACTTAACCTCGTTCTAAATGTGGGTACGATATATGAAAAAAATGATATTTATTATTAGTAATAGAAATACTGATTAGTAGTTACAGAAATCTTTGCGACTCAATAACTTTATAACATCAGCATTTGAGTTTTGGGCTATTTGATTAAATCGAATATTTTGGTCTGCTTTAGAGAAATTACAATAATTATAAGCATATAGGGATCCATTTAATTTGAAATATAAAGTATGGAGAGTACTAAAGCATAGTTATGTTTGTATAATTTAATTATGCATGTTTGTGTTATTTTTGAATTGCCTGATTTGAAACAGGGTTTCCTTCGCCTTCTATGTCGGAAATAAATAACTCAATATCGCACTGTGTCCGATTAGCTCAGTCATTGAAAGAGTTTAGAGTATGCCTCGAGCTACTCACTAACTGTTTTGTGTTTGATAAACTACTCGAATCACTCGATTCTTGCCACCACGTCGGCTCACAGTAGTTCGTTTAACCGCAGGTTACAGCTTTCTTCAGCACTCATGTCCCTAAGCATGAAAAATCTGTAAACTATTAGGCAAATCCCCAGACCCCTACCGGGAACTAGTACCTGTGCGAGAGGTCGTGGTTCGCCACATGTCTAAGTCGTAATCTCGATCCCCCCCCCAAAAAAAATGAAAACATATTTCACAGATTCGAGTTTTATTTATTTTATGTGAGTTGTCAATGTCGAATTTCTCTAAAAAGGGTAGTTGAATGTACAATTTGAAATTATTGAACTCTAGTCAATCAAAACCGGAGTCTTTTTACTCTGCTATAGACGTTCTTTTTGCTCATGGAATATATTTTGTAGAAAATTGATATCGTCCAAAAAATTTGCTTTGAGTTTTTGTAGTAAACAAATTAATTGAAGAAACTTGAATTGACGTTTTTAAAACGTTCTTTGACTTATTGACAATACGTTTCCGTGAACAAAATTGAAAATCGTGCGAATCCAGATTCCAAACATTTGCCAATGCTGTCTACAGAGATAGCATTTTCCTAATAAGGGAATTACAGGATAAATACGCAAAATATTTTGTCTATGGCTTTAGTCTGTCGAGTATAAAAATAGTCTTTTCATGATAAATCGCAAACCATTACAAAAATTGAATGTGACTGACTTTTCACGATTTTTCTGCATGAGCTAACTCTCATCCCGATATCTAGATTAACCCTTCAGCTAGCCAGAAAATCTCTGCTGAACCACGTCATGTTAAGTATGGGTCACCATGCGCGGTCCATCTGTGCCTGATGCTTGAAAAAATGAAATTTCTGATTCGAAAACGACACACAAATCTCGCGACCGTCAGTTAATTTCATGGACCACATATACGGAGCGACCGATCAAATGGCCCAAACCAGTAAAACATTTTACACGGAATTTTGACAAAGAAACTAGACTTTTTAGTATTAATAGTTATTTTACAGCAGCGATAACAGTGAAAACTTTATAAACATAACGCCGAGTAAGATTATATATATTTGACAGCTGCTAGTTCAACAAGACTGATTCTACTCTCATCAATGTCATGAGAGTTCGCTGAATTAATTTGAATATCATATTAAACGATGAAAGTCTTGCCCGCATTTTTTGTCTTTATTCTATTTAATATTATCGGTGATGTTACTTGCCAGATACCAAACGTTTACGAATTCTGTAACGCTTTATTGTCAGATCATTCTAAACCAAGAGCAAATCTAACACATTGCGGTCAGTGTCAGGGTAGGCCTGGTAAGCGGGGTCCGGAAGGAAGGTCTGGCCCTCAAGGTCCAAAAGGGGAAGTCGGTGAAGCGTCAACTGTGACGCAAGAACTTCGAGCAAAAGTTGAAGAGCAAGAAGGTAACTATTCATAATTTCATATTCTTAAAAACAGTGTTTGTGGAAGAAATGAAATTTTTTTGTTTGATTCCTAAAAATTTACCTAACCTAGAAGACAAAAAACTATTAAAACTATAACAAAAACATTTTTAACCCGAAGTATTAAACCCAGAATTTACACTTGGATATCAATATATACTGTGTTTTTTATAATAATTTTCCCAGTTTCCAGTATTATTACAGATTTTTACAGGCCTATAAACCATGTGTAATGTTTAAGATGAAATATGTAGACAATATATACTTGCATGGTTATTTGTATTCTTACTGACATCTTAGTCTATAGTCGCAAAAGTCACTTTATATTTATTTTGAAATGAACAAGATGATTTTTTGGCAACAATTTCTTTGTCAAGCTTAGCCGTAAATGGACCCGCTGCACCCAAATTCGACAACGAATATTTGGGGGGAAATGTTCTGATTGAGATCACGTTGTTGTCAAAATAGGAGATTTTGGTTTGTTTGATAAATAAATTAATATGAAAGATTAAATTCTGTAGTATCCACATTCCCCGTTTCATATATCGGTACACCCTTGAAACTGGCGCATCTGGGCTTAGCATCGTTGTAAAAGTTGTAAAAGCTTAGAATCGTTGTAACTTCTGTAATATCACTTACCATTCTGATTTATTCCATTTTCAGAAAAAATAAAATTTTTGGAACAAGTTTTATTGAATCCAGAATCTACATGTAAGAGAAACATTATTCTTTATTGTCTGTCTTAAGGCTACAATTAGGGTTGGGTAAAACTGAATCGTTCGAGTTCGAATATGATCAGGATAATTTATCCAGATCGCGTCGAATTATGGTTCTGTCTGAATTACAAATACCTCGTTTTGAATAATGATATTTGCCCAATTATCAAAATGTTTAATTCTATAAATTTGAAAATTTTACTTTATTTTGTAAGTTTTTATTTCTACTCAATCAAAAAAATACAACGAAAAAAGCCTCTGTTAAGCATAGGACACTTTTGGATCGCCCCGTCAAGATGCGGCCGTCTGTGGCTCATGCTAATATTTCTGAGTGGGCATGTCCGATTCACGATCGATTCAAATAAAAAATCTTAAACAAAGAGTGGCGTGAGTGATATCTGCCCTCTTTGATGGTAAAACCATCTACCACTAACACTCCGTATACAATCCTTCAGAATTTTCCTCGAATGAATTTGGATTGAAGTATAATACAAAATCGATTTGGGACGTCTTGAATTGTTTCAAACGATAAAAAGCCTGCCGAAGAGATACAACCCCAAGGTTAAAGACTGGAACTTTGTTCTGGGTTTCAACGATGTGTTAAAATTCATGTTTGGCCTGTAATAGCAGGAACTTTGATATTAATTGATATGCAATACCTGTTTTTATTTTGCCAGATTGCATATCGCCCATAGAGCAGTTGGTATTAAAAAGCGATTGGCAAAACCAAATCATTTGAATTTTTTGATTGAATCGACTTCATTTTATTTAAGTTATAGTTCCTATGGCCGATTCACGATTGAAGTGAACTTAATTGGCCATTCATAATCCCAAGTGCGGTGTTCAGGAACTTGGCCGTGTCTACCTTTTGCTAGAAATATTGACAGTTCCCGCCGGGAAGAAGTATCAAATCTTGTTTTGAAATTGTAAGTTACTGTCGCATCGCGCCGCATAGATGGGGTCCGTCAGTGACTCATATTTGACAAAATAAAATTTCTGATTGGAATATGCCAGACTACATATTACACAATAACTATTTTCGGACATTTTATTAATTTCAGTGAACTTTTGCTCTGTTGGAGTAAAAAGTGGTGCAATCTCCGATGCTGCTATGACGTCATCTTCAATGTATTCATCAACATATCCACCTTATAATGGCCGCTTAGACGGCGGAGGAGTGTGGATTGCAAGAGGAAGTAAGAAAAATTGGCCATGTTGACTTTTGTTCATTGTAGATTAGGCTACCGATCTACCATGATTAGTGGTCTAGTGCTTTGTGCAAACTTGAAAATTGAGTGGGCCGAAATTTGAAAAATTATGATGTTCAATTTATGACGTGATAATGCGCGTGAATACAAAAAGTTCCTGAATAAAACTTTTGTTGTAAACCGAAGGGGAGGGGGCGGAAAAGAAATGCGATATCAAGGATAAAATTGACTAAAAAATGAGTAACTAACACGCTCCTATTTTTAGTGCCTTAAAAATGCCAGCAGGTCAATTACATATTGCAGGTTCAGTCCACTTATAAAAAAGCACTATAAAAATGAAATTCCCAAGTTTGATACCCAATCAAGGTATTGTTGCAAAGGTGATGATATTGTGCAGCTTACAAAACCTGTCTTTGTTTGCCTTTTCTTCATAAAGGTTAGGTTAGGGTCAATATCAGAGTGCATTTTCTATATTAGCCCTCCAACTGGAAAGCATTCGGTCTTCTTAAAAAGTCTCCTTAGAATTCATATCAGAACTCATACCAACAGCTTTTTAATTACCTTTAATTACCAAAAACCGAGCTCTCAATGGTTTGAAAATGAGTTGGATTTGCCAAGTATAACGTGGCGAACACAAATCTTTCTAATTATTAATATTATTTCATGTGTATCCTATTTGTGACTCCGTATTTCTGTACTTCGAATTATATTTTTGGCATATGGGAACACACATTCATCGATTATATCTCCTCATCCTGCAGAAAAATATTTGAAAACCGTCCAACACCGGTCGTCCAACGTCATTCGCAGTAAAACTCGACTGCACAATCGAATCTGAATCCCGAATACTTACTGAATCCAAACCTGATCGGACCGAGAGTGAAAATATCAAGCTCCGGATCCTGCCTAGCTACTAGTCAGAAAGTTTTTTCTGTATCCAAATGCCAAATTTAATATTAAAGTTTTCTAATCGATAACGTGTATCCAATCCGAACCGACAGTAACAGCGATTGAGCGAATCATGCTGAAGTCGACTTCGGTACTCCCCAAAATTCAGGTTATTTTATGAGAAAAATTTCATGGAAAACAACTTTCTTGCGCGCCTTCGGCGCACTATGCCATGTACTATTTATTTTATTGTTTTCACCCTCAAAATGATGAATTTTTCAACAAAAAAACACAAAAATTTTTGAGTGCAGGTGCGAACTTTTTGTTCATCATGTATGATATTCAATTTTTAATAATTTATCTATAACTTTTTAAATATCTATTTACTTATATCTTCATTCATTTTTAGATCACTGAGTTGGTGAATGGATAGAAATTGGTCTAGGCGTTTTTACACTGTAATAAAAAATGCAACAAAATCACTGGTCAGTAATTTTACTTGGCGGTTTTGGAAAAAATCAAAATTGACTTTTTTGGTCTTTGCGGTGCCTTCCATGAACACCCCATAATTGGCATAATATCATTACCATGGGTTTTTTTTTATTTTGGAATTACTGTAACTGACCAGTAAAAATTTACTTTACTTTTGTTACAGTGTAGATTTTTGAATCGATTTGATTCGGTTGGGAATTTTTTTTTAAATAGATTCATATTCGATTCAGAATTATTTTATTCGAGATTAATTCGGAAAAAATATCCGAAACTTGCATCCCTAACGGCGGATATCATTTATTAGAATGCATATATCAGAGTTGATGCTAAATAGGAATGTCGACTTAAAAACATTGATGATTCAATTGATTACAATACTCATTTTTATTACTCGCTATTGATATTATAAATATATTCCTTGTAAAGTTTAATCCCAGACGTTCATATTTTCTCCAGCTCTTTATTGCATCACAAGTTGTCTGTTAGTTTCTTTCGGTTGATGCTTCCAACACTACTCAGAGTATAATTCCGTTGAAAACAAAAAATTCTCAGGTGGAAAAAAAGGAGATTGGATACAAATTGAGTTTCCCGTTGCTAGATCCATCGCAGGAGTTGTAACTCAAGGCCGTCGGATCCATCCACAGTGGGTGAGTTCCTACAAAGTTACGTGTGCAAACGAAGAAACTCAAATGAAGGTATAAGATAGTGCACTATCAGCGCTAAAATAATATACAAGTCAACCTGGCAGTTTTTTTTAAAAAATTCATGGATTCAGAAAATTGTAGGAAAATGGTAATGTAATCTATTTTTATATCGATCATAATCAAACTACTAAGTGAATGAATGAATGGCATATGTTGCGGGACTAAAAATATACTGTTAGTCCGTCGGTGTGCAGCATTTAAATACTGTTTGAGATAAGCTGCTCACCAATAGTATATACTCTAAGTTTTCTCAACGTCTTATGACGTTTATTCTGTTTTGAAAATGTATATTTTGTTCAATATTTCTCCCCGAACACTACATTACACACACACTAGAACACTGCACACACTGGAAGACAGTTGTGATTTAAAACATTCATGCAAGACATATTCTCGTTCCATACAGTGTTGCAAGAGGTAATGACTGAAATGAAGTAAAAAGTAGAAGATGGTTTCGCAACTTCAGATTCGAATTATAGCGATTTGATTCAGTATGGAATGTTTTCTTGTTATGCTAATTGCAGTTGCTTGCTGGGTTAAATTTGATTATAAAATTCTGCCATATCTGTCATCGGTAATTGATACCTTTTTGGTGCGGCTTCCGGGATTACTTATTGAACACGCCGCCGCAGCAGTGTTCGAAAGTAATAGTTGACGAACTTATTATTTGGATTTTTTTATCATTTGCCACACCCACTCCCCTCAATTTTTACTTTATAAATAATAATGCCATCTATTTATTTATTATTTTTTATTCAGATTTTTCAGGCCAATTGGGACTCAAACACGAAAGTGTTCAACATGTTACCAGAGCCAGTGAGTTGCCGTTTTGTCCGGATCTATCCACGAACCTGGAACACACATATAAGCATGAGAATGGACTTGTTGAAAGGAGAATGTCATAACTTTTACTAATGTATATTTTAAGTCAGCGACTGAAATTCATATCATAGTGACTGCCAAATTATGTCCCAACACTATTTTGTATAGTCTTTTGCACTTTGTGTATCTTGTGTTCAATATCAGCCACTGACGACGCTGTTCACGAGTTGCTGAGAATGATCAGAAAATTTTTGATAAAACATTTTTGTTTCGATAAGTATGAGTCACTGATGGTTCATCTGTTGCTCGTGCTTCACAAAAAAAAAATGATTTGAATGTTGGAATGCTTCACATTGTTAGGTTAATATATATATTTTTTCAGTCTATTACAAAAGCTCAACAAAACAGCATTTTGTATTGTATTTGCTCTTTGTGTGTCGCGTTCAATAAAACAGCATGTACTTTTAAACATAGGCATGCAAAAAATTTCTTTCTCTTATTTTGTGTTTAAGAAAAGTAGATAGTGTGTTTAGTTTAGCAAGTTCATGTATATAAGGGACACTTAACCTCGTTTTGAATGTGGGAACGATATATGAAAAAAATGATATTTGTTATTAGTATAAAAATACTGATTAGTAGTTACAGATATCTTTGCTACTCAATAACTTTATAACACCAGCAATTGAGTTTTGGGCTATTTGATTAAATCGAATATTTTGGTCTGTATATAAGTATATCGGGACCCATTTACTTTGAAATATAAAGCATGGAGAGTACTAAAGCATAGTTATGTTTGTATAATTTAAATATGCATGTTTGTATTATTTTTGAATTGCCTGATTTGAAACAGGGTTTCCTTCGCCTTTTATGTCGGAAATAAATAACTCGATATCGCACTGTGTCCAGTTAGCTCAGTCATTAAAAGAGTTTAGAAAAAGCCTCGAACTACTCAATAATCGTTTTGGGTTTGATAAACTACTCGAATCACTCGATTCTTGACACCACGTCGGCTCACAGTAGTTCGTTTAACGGCAGGTTATAGCTTTCTTCAGCGCTCATGTCCCTATGCATGAAAAATCTGTAAACTATCAGGCAAATCCCCACACCCCTTCCGCGAACTAGTACCTGTGCGAGAGATCGTGATTTGCCACATGTCTAAGCCGTAATCTCCATTTTCCCTTCTCCCAAGACAAAAATGAAACATATTTCACAGATTATAATTTTATTTATTTTATGTGAGTTGTCAATGTCGAATTTCTCTAAAATAGGTAGTCAACTCTAGTCAACCAAAATCGGATTCTTTTTACTTTGCTATAGACGTTCCTTTTGCTCATGGAATATATTTTGTGAAAATTTAGTATCGACCAAACAAATTGTTTCGAGCCTTTGCAGTACACAAATTAATTGAAGAAACTTGAATTGACGTTTTTAAAACGTTCTTTGACTTATTGACAATACGTTTTCGTGAACAAAATTGAAAATCGTGCGAATCCAGATTCCGAACATTTGCCAATGCTGTCTACAGAAATTGCATTTTCCTAATAAAGTAATTAAAGGATAAATTCCCGAAAGATTTGTCTATGGCTTTAGTCTGTAAAAAAGTATATAAGTCTGTATAAAAATAGCCTTTTCGTGACAAAATCGTAAACCCTTACAAAAAAGTTGAAAGTGACTGACTTTTCACGGTTTTTCTGCATGACCTAAGCTCTCTCTCACTCTGTTATCTAGATTAACCGCCAGATAAATATTACTAAATACCCAGAAAATCTCTGCTAAGCCATGTCATGTTAAGTATGACCACCACGCGCGGTCCATCTGTGCCGCATGCTTTACAGAATTAAATTTTCTGATCGACACACAAACCTCGCGGCCGTCAATTAATTTCATGGACCACATATACGGAGCGATCCATCAGTGGCCCAAACCAGTTAAACATTCTACCCGGGATTGTGACAATGAAACTAGACGTTTTTGGTATTGGTAGGTATTTTACAGCAGTGATGACAGTGAAAACCTTATAAACATTACACCGATTTTTCGCAGTAAGGTTATAAATATTTCTCCGCTGCAAGTTCAACAAGACTGTTTCTACTCTCATCAATGCCATGAGATTTCGCTGAATTAATTTGAATATCACAATAAACGACGAAAGTCTTGCTCGCATTTTTTGTTTTTATTCTATTTATTATGATCGGCGATGTTACTTGCCAGATACCAAACGTTTACGAATTCTGTAACGCTTTATTGTCAGACCATTCTAAACCGAGAGCAAATCTACCACAATGCCAGTGTCAGGGTAGGCCTGGTAAGCGGGGTCCCGAAGGAAGAGGTGGCCCTCCAGGTCCAAAAGGGGAAGTCGGTGAAGCGTCAACTGTGACGCAAGAACTTCAAGCAAAAGTCGAAGAGCAGGAAGGTAACCATTCATAAATTCTTTTGATGACTGAGCTAACCGGACACAGTGCGATATCGAGTTATTTATTTCCGACATAAAAAGGCGAAGGAAACCCTGTTTCAAATCAGGCAATTCAAAAATAATACAAACATGCATAATGAACTTATACTAAAAAAACTAAGCTTTAGTACTCTGCATGCTTTATATTTCAAAGTAAATGGGTGCCGATATTCTCAGAAACAGTGTTTGTGGGAGCAATGAAAATTTGTTTTTGATTCATTAAAAAGTTTCCTAACCAAGAAGACAAAAAGCTATTAAAACTATAACAAAAAGATTTTTAACCCCAAGTATTAAACCCAGAATTTACCCTTGGATATCAATATATACTGTGTTTGATGTAATAATTCTCTCAGTTTCCATTTTTTTTACAGATATTTACAGGCCTATAAACCATGTACAATGTTTAAGATGAAACATTCAGACAATATATACTTGCATGGTTATTTTTTATTCGTACTGACATATTAGTCTATAGTCGCAAAAGTCACTTTATATTTATTTTGAAATGAACAAGATGATTTTTTGGCAACAATTTTTCTTTGTCAAACTTAGTCGTAAATTGGCCCGCTGCACCTAAACTCGACAACTAATATTTGGGGGAAAATGTTCTTATTGAGATCACGTTGTTAAAATAGGGGATTTTTGTTTGTTTGATAAATAAATTAATATTAAAGATTAAATTCTGTAGTATCCACATTCTTCGTTTCATATATATAGAAATCAGTACAAAGCACAAAAGCTTAGAATCGTTGAAACTTCTGTAATATCACTCACCATTCTGATTTATTCTATTTTCAGAAAAGATAAAATTTTTGGAACAAGTTTTATTGAATCCAGAATCTACATGTAAGACAAACATTATTTCTTATTGTCTGCCTTAAGGTTACAATTAGGGTTGGGTAAAACTGAATCGTTCGAATTCGAATCTGATCAGGATAATTTATCCAGATCGGATCGAATTACTGGTTCTGTCTAAATTACAAAGGCTTCGTTTTGAATAATGATATTTGCCCAATTATCAAAATTTTTAATTCTATAAAATTTGAAAATTTTACTTTATTTTGTGATTTTTTATTTCTACTCAATCAAAAAAAAAAAAAAAAAAATATACCGAAAAAAGACTCTGTTAAGCATAGGACACTTTTGGATCGCGCCGTCAAGATGCGGCCGTCTGTGGCTCATGCTAATATTGCATGTCCAATTCACGATCGACTCAAATAAAAAATCTTAAACAAGGAGTGGTATGAGTGATATTTGCCTTCGGCGATGATAAAACCATCTACCAGTAACACTTCGTATGCAATCCTTCAGAATTTCCCATGAATAAATTTGAATTAAAGTATAATACGGAATAGATTTAGGACATCTTGAATTGTTTCAAACGACAAAAAGCCTGCAAAAGAGATACAGTCCCAAGGTTAATGACTGGAACTTTGTTCTGGATTTCAACGATGTGTTAAAATCCATGTTTGGCCTACTTTGCTGCAGCAAACAGTTGCCTGTAGTGAATATTTTAAATCATGTAAAAGGCACAAACTTTGATATTAATTGATATGCAATCCCTGTTTTTATTTCGCCAAATTGCATATCGCCCATAGAGCAGTTGCTATTAAAAAACGATTGGCAAAACCAAATTATTTGAATTTTTTGTTTGAATCGACTTCATTTTATTCAAGATGTCTCCGTGTCTCCCTTTTGCTAGAAATATTGACAATTCCCGTCGGGAAGAAGTATCAAATCTTGTTTTGAAATTGTAAGTTACTGTCGCATCGCGCCGCATAGATCGGGTCCGTCAGTGACTCATATTTGACAAAATTAAATTTCTGATTGGAATATGCCAGACTACATATTACACAATAACTATTTTCGGACATTTTATTAATTTCAGTGAACTTTTGCTCTGTTGGAGTAAAAAGTGGTGCAATCTCCGATGCTGCTATGACGTCATCTTCAATGTATTCATCAACATTTCCACCTTATAAGGGCCGCTTAGACGGCGGAGGAGTGTGGATTGCGAGAGGAAGTAAGAAAAATTGGCCATGTTGACTTTTGTTCATTGTAGATTAGGCTACCGATCTACCATGTTTAGTGGTCTAGTGCTTTTTGCAAACTTGAAAATTGGGTGGGCCGAAATTTGAAAAATTATGATGTTCAATTAAGGACGTGATAATGTGCGTGAATGCAAAACGTTTCTGAATAAAACTTGAGTTTTGTTGTTTAAATCTGTGGAAGGGGAAGGGGCGGAAAATGCCATATCAAGGTTTAAAATTGACTAAAAAATGAGTAACTAACACGCTCCTATTTTTAGTGCCTTAAAAATGCCAGCTGATGATGATTCAATTGATTTCAATACTCATTTTTATTACTCGATATTCATATTATCAATATATACCTTGTAAAGTTTTGTCCCTGACGTTCATATTTTCTCCAGCTCTTTATTACATCACTGGTCGCCTATTAGTTTTTTTCGGTTGATGCTTCCAACACTTCTCAGAGTATAATTCCGTTGAAAACAAAAAATTCTCAGGTGGAAAAAAAGGAGATTGGGTACAAATAGAGTTTCCCGTTGCTAGATCCATCGCAGGAGTTGTAACTCAAGGCCGTCCGATCTATCCACAGTGGGTGAGTTCGTACAAAGTCACGTGTGCAAACGAAGAAACTCAAATAAAGTGGATTGAAGAGAATGGTACTGCGAAGGTATAAGATAGTGCGCTATAAGCCAGCGCTAAAATAATATACAAGTCAACCTGGCAGTTTTTTTAAAAAATTCATGGATTCAGAAAATTGAAGGAAAATGGTAATGTAATCTATTTTTATATCGATCCTAATCAAACTACTAAGTGAATGAATGAATGGCATATGTTGCGGGACTACAAATATACTGTTAGTCCCTCGGTGTGCAGCATTTGAATACTGTTTGAGATAAGCTGCTCACCAATAGTATATACTTTAAGTTTCTCAACGTCCTATGACGTTTATTCAGTTTTGAAAATGTATATTTTGTTCAATATTTCTTCCCGAACACTACATTTCACACACTGAAACACTACACACACTGAAAGACAGTTGTGATTTGAAACGTTCATGCAAGACATATTCTTGTTCCATTCAGTGTCGCAAGAGGTAATGACTAAAATGAAGTAAAAAGTAGAAGATGGTTTCGCAACTTCAGATTCGAATTATAGCGATTTGATTCAGTATGGAATGTTTTCTAGTCATGCTAATTGCAGTTGCTTGCTGGGTTAAATTTGAACATGAAATTCTGCCATATCTGCTATCGTTAATTGATACCTTTTTGGTGCAGCTCCCGGTATTACTTATTGAACGCGCCGCCGCAGCACTGTTCGAAAGTAATAGTTGACGAACTTATTATTTGGATCTTTTTTTAATATTTGCCACACCCATTCCCCTCAATTTCTACTTTCTAAATAATAATGCCATCTATTCATTTATTTTTTTTTTTCAGATTTTTCAGGCCAATTCGGACTCAAACACGAAAGTGTTCAACATGTTACCAGAGCCAGTGAGTTGCCGTTTTGTCCGGATCTATCCACAAACTTGGAACGTACATATAAGCATGAGAATGGACTTGTTGAAAGGAGAATGCCGTGACTTTTACTAATGTGTATTTCAAGTCAGCGACTGAGATTCATGTCATATTGACTGCCAAATTATGTCCCAACCATATTTTGTATAGTTTTTGCTCTTTGTGTGTCTCGTGTTCACGAGTTGCTGAGCATGATCAGAAAATTTTCGATAAAACATTTTTGTTTTGTTGAGTCACTGATAGTCCATCTGTGGCTCGTGCTTCACAAAAAAAAATGATTTGGATGTTGGAATGCTTCACATTGTTAGGTTAATGTATATATTTTTGAGACTATTACAAAAGCTCAACAAAACAACATTTTGTATTGTATTTGCTCTTTGTGTGTCGCGTTCAGTAAAACAGCATGTACTTTTAAACAAAGGCATGCAAAAAATTTCTTTTCTCTTATTTTGTGTTTGAGAAAAGTAGATATTGTATTTAGTTTAGTTTAGCAAATTCATGTATATAAGGGAAACTTAACCTCGTTTTAAATGTGGGAACGATATATGAAAAAAAATGATATTTATTAGTATAAAAATACTGATTAGTAGTTACAGAAATCTTTGCGACTCAATAACTGTATAAAATCAGCATTTAAGTTTTGGGCTATTTGATTAAATCGAATATTTTGGTCTGCTTTAAAGAAATTAGGATAATTATAAGAATATAGGTATATCGGCACCCATTTACTTTGAAATATAAAGCATGGAGAGTACTAAAGCATAGTTATGTTTGTATAATTTCATTATGCATGTTTTTATTATTTTTGAATTGCCTGATTTGAAACAGGGTTTCCTTCGCCTTTTATGTCGGAAATAAATAACTCGATATCGCACTGTGTGCCTCGAGCTACTCACTGATCGTTTTGGGTTTGATGAACTACTCGAATAACTCTATTCTTGACACCACGTCGGCTCACAGTAGTTCGTTTAACCGCAGGTTACAGCTTTCTTCAGCACTTATGTCCCTATGCATGAAAAATCTGCAAACTATTAAGCAAATCCCCAGACCCCTACCGGGAACTAGTACCTGTGCGAGAGATCGTGATTCGCCACATGTCTAAGTCACAATCTCCATTTTCCCTTCTCCCGAGACAAAAATGAAACATATTTTACAGATTATAATTCTATTTATTTTATGTGAGTTGTCAATGTCGAATTTCTCTAAAATAGGTAGTTGAATGTACAATTTGAATTTATTGAACTCTAGTCAACCAAAACCGGATTCTTTTTACTTTGTTATAGACGTTCCTTTTGCTCATGGAATATATTTTGTGAAAATTTAGTATCGACCAAAAAATTGTTTCGAGCCTTTGTAGTAAACAAATTAATTGAAGAAACTTGAATTGACGTTTTTAAAACGTTCTTTGACTTATTGACAATACGTTTCCGTGAACAAAATTGAAAATCGTGCGAATCCAGATTCCAAACATTTGCCAATGCTGTCTACAGAATTTGCATTTTCCTTATAAAGTAATTAAAGGATAAATTCGCGAAAGATTTGTCTATAGCTTTAGTCTGTCGAGTATAAAAATAGCCTTTTCGTGATAAATCGTAAACCCTTACAAAAAAGTTGAAAGTGACTGACTTTTCACGGTTTTTCTGCATGACCTAAGCTCTCTCTCACCCTGTTATCTAGATTAACTGCCAGATAAATATTACTAAATACCCAGAAAATCTCTGCTAAGCCATGTCCTGTTAAGTATGACCACCACGCGCGGTCCATCTGTGCCGCATGCTTGACAGAATTAAATTTTCTGATTCGAAAACAACACACAAACCTCGCGACCGTCAATTAATTTCATGGACCACATATACGGAGCGATCCATCAGTGGCCCAAACCAGTTAAACATTCTACCCGGGATTGTGACAATGAAACTAGACGTTTTTGGTATTGGTAGGTATTTTACAGCAGTGATAACAGTGAAAACCTTATAAACATTACACCGATTTTTCGCAGTAAGGTTATAAATATTTCTCCGCTGCAAGTTCAACAAGACTGTTTCTACTCTCATCAATGTCACGAGAGTTCGCTGAATTAATTTGAATATCATAATAAACGATGAGAGTCTTGCTCGCATTTTTTGTTTTTTCTTTATTTATTATGATCGGGGATGTTACTTGCCAGATACCAAACGTTTACGAATTCTGTAACGCTTTATTGTCAGACCATTCTAAACCGAGAGCGAATCTAACACAATGCCAGTGTCAGGGTAGGCCTGGTAAGCGGGGTCCGGAAGGAAGGTCTGGCCTTCCAGGTCCAAAAGGGGAAGTCGGTGAAGCGTCAACTGTGACGCAAGAACTTCAAGCAAAAGTCGAAGAGCAGGAAGGTGACCACTTGGATATCAATATATACTGTGTTTTATGTAATAATTCTCTCAGTTTCCTTTATTTTTACAGATATTTGCAGGCCTATAAACCATGTGCAATGTTTAAGAAGAAACATTCAGACAATATATACTTGCATGGTTATTTGTGTTCGTACTGACATCTTAGTCTATAGTCGCAAAAGTCACTTTATATTTATTTTAAAATGAACAAGATGATTTTTGGCAACATTTTTTCTTTGTCAAACTTAGACGTAAATTGGCGCGCTGCACCTAAACTCGACAACTAATATTTGGGGGGAAATGTTCTTATTGAGATCACGTTGTCAAAATAGAGGATTTTTGTTTGTTTTATAAATAAATTAATATGAAAGATTAAATTCTGTAGTATCCACATTCTTCGTTTCATATATATAGAAATCAGTACAAAGCACAAAAGCTTAGAATCGTTGAAACTTCTGTAATATCACTTACCATTCTGATTTATTCCATTTTCAGAAAAGATAAAGTTTTTGGAACAGGTTTTATTGAATCCAGAATCTACATGTAAGAGAAACATTATTCTTTATTGTCTGTCTTAAGGTTTCAATTAGGGTTGGATAAAACTGAATCGTTCGAGTTCGAATATGATAAGGATAATTTATCCAGATCGGATCGAATTACTGGTTCTGTCTAAATTACAAAGGCCTCGTTTTGAATAATGATATTTGCCCAATTATCAAGATGTTTAATTCTATAAAATTTGAAAATTTTACTTTATTTTGTTAGTTTTTATTTCTACTCAATCAAAAAAAAAAAAATATAACAAAAAAAGCCTCTGTTACGCATGGGACACTTTTGGATCGCGCCGTCAAGATGCGGCCGTCTGTGGCTCATGCTAATATTTCTGAGTGAGCATGTCCGATTCACGATCGACTTAAATAAATCTTAAATAAAGTGTGGTATGAGTGATATTTGCCCTCGGCGATGGTAAAACCATCTACCACTAACACCTCGTATACAATCCTTCAGAAGTTTCCCTGAATGAATTTGAATTAAAGTATAATACGAAATAGATTTAGGACATCTTGAATTGTTTCAAACGACAAAAAGCCTGCAAAAGAGATGCAGTCCCAAGGGCAATGACTGGAGCTTTGTTCTGGATTTCAACGATGTGTTAAAATTTATGTTTGGCCTACTTTGCTGCAGCAAACAGTTGCCTGTAGTGAATATTTTAAATCATGTAAAAGGCACAAACTTTGATATTAATTGATATGCAATCCCTGTTTTTATTTCGCCAAATTGCATATCGCCCATAGAGCAGTTGCTATTAAAAAACGATTGGCAAAACCAAATTATTTGAATTTTTTGTTTGAATCGACTTCATTTTATTCAAGATATATTTCCTATGGCCGATTCACGATTGAAGTGAATTTAATTGGCCATTCATAATCACGAGTGCGGTTTTCAGGAAGTTGGCCGTGTCTACCTTTTGCTAGAAATATTGGCAATTCCCGTCGGGAAGAAGTATCAAATCTTGTTTTGAAATTGTGAGTTACTGTCGGGCCGCGCCGCATAGATGGGGTCCGTCAGTGACTCATATTTGACAAAATAAATTTTCTGATTGGAATATGCCAGACTACATATTACACAATAACTATTTTCGGACATTTTATTAATTTCAGTGAACTTTTGCTCTGTTGGAGTAAAAAGTGGTGCAATCTCCGATGCTGCTATGACGTCATCTTCAATGTATTCATTAGCATATCCACCTTATAATGGCCGCTTAGACGGCGGAGGAGTGTGGATTGCAAGAGGAAGTAAGAAAAATTGGCTATGTTGACTTTTGTTCATTGTAGATTAGGCTACCGATCTACCATGTTTAGTGGTCTAGTGCTTTGTGCAAACTTGAAAATTGGGTAGGCCGAAATTTGAAAAATTATGATGTTCAATTTATGACGTGATAATGCGCGTGAATGCAAAACGTTTCTGAATAAAACTTGAGTTTTGTTGTCTAAATCTGTCGGAGGGGAAGGGGCGGAAAATGCCATTTCAATTTAAAATTGACTAAAAAATGAGTAACTAACACGCTCCTATTTTTAGTGCCTTAAAAATGCCTGCTGGTCAATTACATATTGCGGGTTCAGTCCACTTATAAAAAAAGCACTACAAAAATGAAAAGTTCCCAAGTTTGAAACCCAATCAAGGTAAAGTTGCAAAGGTGATGATGTTGTGCAGCTTACGCCCAACGTTATTCGCAGTAGAACTCGACTGCGCAATTTAGTCTGAATCCCGAATACGTATTGAATCCAAAATGATCGGACCCAGAGTGAAAATATCAAGCTCCGGGTCCCTGCCTAGCTACTAGTCAGGAAGTTTTTTCTGTATCCAAATGCCAAATGTAATATTAAACTTTTCTAATCGATAGCGTGTATCCTAACCTGATCTAACTAATTTGAAGGACAATTTGAACCGACAGTAACAGAGATTGAGCGAATCATGCTGAAGTCGTCTTCGGTAATCCCCAAAATTTAAGTTATTTTATGCGAAATTATATGAAAAATAAATTTTCTGCACGCCTTCGGTGCACTATGCCATGTACTATTTATTTTATTGTTTTCACCCTCAAAATGATGAATTTTTCAACAAAAAAACACAAAAATTTTTGAGAGCAGGTGCGAATTTTTTGTTCGTCATGTATGTTATTCAATTTTTAATAATTTATCTATAACTTTTTAAATACCTATTTATTTATTTATATCTTGATTCATTTTTAGATCACTGAGTTGGTTATGGATAGAAATTGGTCTAGGCGTTTTTACACTGTAACTGTTTTTACACTGTAACAAAAAATGCAACCAATTCACTGGTCAATAATATCACTTGGCGGTATAGAAAAAAATCAAAATTGACTTTTTTGGTCTTTGCGGTGCCTTCCATCAACACCCCATAATTGGCAAAATATCATTACCGTTTTTTTACTTTGGAAATATGCAATTACTGCAACTGACCAGTAAATTTACTTTACTTTTGTTACAGTGTAGATTTTCGAATCGATTTGATTCGGTTGGAAATTTTTTTTTAATAGATTCATATTCGATTCAGAATTATTTTATTCAAGATTAATTCGGAAAAAATATCCGAAAATTGCATTCCTAACGGCGGATATAATTTATTAGAATGCATATATCAGAGTTGATACTGTATAGGAATGTCGGCTTAGAAACATTGATGATTCAATTGATTTCAATACTCATTTTTATAACTCGATATTCATATTATAAATATATTCCTTGTAAAATTTAGTCCCTGACGTTCATATTTTCTCCAACTCTTTATTGCATCACAAGTTGCCTGTTAATTTCTTTCGTTTGATGCTTCCAACACTACTCAGAGTATAATTCCGTTGAAAACAAAAAATTCTCAGGTGGAAAAAAAGGAGATTAGATACAAATAGAGTTTCCCGTTGCCAGATCCATCGCAGGAGTTGTAACTCAAGGCCGTCCGATCTATCCACAGTGGGTGAGTTCCTACAAAGTCACGTGTGCAAACGAAGAAACTCAAATAAAGTGGATTGAAGAGAATGGTACTGCAAAGGTATGAGATAGTGCGCTATCAGCCAGCGCTAAAATAATATACAAGTCAATCTGACAGTTTTTTTAAAAAATTCATGGGAATCAGAAAATTGAAGGAAAATGGTAATGTAATGTATTTTTATATCGATCATAATCAAACTACTAAGTGAATGGATGAATGGCGTACGTTGCGGGACTACAAATATACTGTTAGTCCTTCGGTGTGCAGCATTTGCGCAGTTCTTAAAGAATACTGTTTGAGTTAAGCTGCTCACCATTAGTATATAACCTAAGTTTCTCAACTTACTATGGCGTTTATTCAGTTTTGAAAATGTATATTTTGTTCAATATTTCTACCCGAACACTACATTTCACATATTGGAACACTACACACACTAGGAGACAGTGGTGATTTAGAACATTTATGCAAGACATATTTTTGTTCCATTTAGTGTCGTAAGAGGTAATGAACAAAATGAAGTACAAAAGTTAAAGATCGTTTAGCAACTTCAGATTCGAATTATAGCGATTTGATTCAGTATGAATTGTTTTCTAGTTATGCTAATTGCAGTTGCTTGCTGGGTTAAATTTGTTTATAAAATTCTGCCATATCTGTCGTCGTTAATTGATACCTTTTTGTGCTGCTTCGGGCATTACTTATTGAACGCGCCGCCGCAGCGCTGTTCGAAAGTAATAGTTGACGAACTTATTATTTGGATTTTTTTCATTATTTGCCACACCCATTCCCCTCAATTTTTACGTCATAAATAATAATGCCATCTATTTATTTATTATTTTTTCTTCAGATTTTTCAAGCCAATTCGGACTCAAACACTAAAGTGTTCAACATGTTATCAGAACCAGTGAGTTGCCGATTTGTCCGGATTTATCCACAAACTTGGAACACGCATATAAGCATGAGAATGGACTTGTTGAAAGGAGAATGCCATTACTTTTACTAATGTATATTTCAAGTCAGCAACTGAAATATCCATATCATAGTGATTGCCAAATTATGTCCCAACACTATTTTGTATAGTTTTTGCTTTTGCTGTGTGTCTCGTGTTCAATATCAGCCACTGACGAGGCTGTTCACGAGTATGAGTCAATGATGGACGGCGTCGATTAGACGCGGCTCATCTGCGGCTCGTGCTTCACAAAAAAAATGATTTGGAGGGTTGGAATACTTCACATTGTTAGGTTAACATATATATTTTTTGAGAGTATCACAAAATCTCAACAAAGCAGCCTTTTGTATCGTATTTGCTCTTCGTGTGTCGCATTCAATAAATCAGCATGTACTTTTAAACAAATACATGCAAAAAATGTCTTTCCTCTTATTTTGTGTTTAAGAAAAATAGATAGTGTGTTTAGTTTAGTTTAGCAAGTTCATGTATATACGGGACACTTAACCTCGTTCTAAATGTGGGAACGATATATACAAAAACAAAACTTATATTTATTATTAGTAATTAAAATACTTTTTTTGTAACGTCATTATTTGAGTTTTGGGCTATTCGATTGAATCGAAATTTAAAGAAATTATAATAATTATAAGTATATCGGGACCCGTTTTATTTGAAATATAAACTAATGGAGAATATTACGCATTAATTGAAGAAGCTTGAACTGACGTTTTAAAAACGTTCTTTGACTTATTGACAATACGTTTCCGTGAACAAAATTGAAAATCATGCGAATCCAGATTCCGCACATTTGCCAATGCCGTCTACAAAAATTGCATTTTACTAATAAAATAGTTGAAGAATAAATACGCAAAAGATTTTTCTATGGCTTTAATCTGTCGAGCATAAATTGGACTTTTTATGATAAATTATTACAAAAAGGTTGAAAGTGACTAACTTTTCACGGTTTTTCTGCATGCGCTAACTTTCACCCCGTTATCTAGATTAACTCTTCAGATAAATAATACTACCTAGCCAGAAAATCTCTGCTAAGCCATGTCATGTTAAGTAGGGGTCACAATGCGCGGTCCATCTGTGATGCATGCTTGACAAAAAATACTTCTAATAAGCATAACGCCGATTATTCGCAGTGAGGCTATATATATATATATATTGCAGCTGCTTGTTCAGCAAGACTTTTTCTACTCTCATCAATGTCATTTGAGTTCATTGAATTAATTTGAATATCATAATAAACGATGAAAGTCTTGCTCGCATTTTTTGTCTTTATTCTATTCATTGGTATTGGTGATGTTACTTGCCAGATACCAAACGTTTACGAATTCTGTAACGCTTTATTGTCAGACCATTACAAAAATGTTGAAAGTGACTGACTTTTCACGTATTTTCTGCATGTTATAGTTTTTACCCCGTTATCTAAATTAACCCTCCAGCTACCCAGAAAATATCTGCTAAACCCACGTCATGCGCAATGCACAATGCGCGGTCCATCTGGGCCGCATGCTTAACAAAATAAAATTTCTGATTCGAAAACGACACACAAACCTTGTGACCGTCAGTTAATTTCATGGACCACATATACGGAGCGATCCATCAGTGACCCAAACCAGTTAAACATCCTAAACGGGATTGTGACAATGAAACTTGACATTTTTGGTATTAGTAGTTATCTTACAGCAGCGATAACAGTTAAAACCTTATAAACATAACGCTGATTTTTCGCAGTAAGGCTATTTATATATAGTTTGCAGCTGCTTGTTCAACAAGCCTTTTTCATGAGAGTTTGCTGAATTAATTTGTACATAATAAACGATGAAATTCTTGCCCGCATTTTTTGGTCTATTTGGTCTTTGGTCTATTTAATGTTATGGGTGATGTTACTTGCCAGATACCAAACGTTTACGAATTCTGTAACGCTTTATTGTCAGACCATTCTAAACCAAGAGCGAATCTACGACAATGCGGTCACTGTCAGGGTAGGTCAGGTACGCGGGGTCCGGAAGGAAGGTCTGGCCCTCAAGGTCCAAAAAGGGAAGTCGGTGAAGTTTCTACCTAAAAAGAAAAATATAATGAAAAAGGCTTTTGTTAAGCATAGGACACTGCCGCCTGTGGTTCATGTTTGAGAAAATAATATTTCTGAGTTGGCAGGTCCGATCCAAGATCGATTCAAATAATTTGTGCTTCGAATCGATTCATATCATCGAATTTCATTTCCCCGTTCTAGATAAAATAAAAGCTTGCGTGTGCTTTTTGTTTATCTATGTTCACTCTGAGCAAGACCGGATAGGATCAGAGGCAAGACCGGACGCCTAAAAGTAAGCAACCGACCGCAACGACTAGTTATATGACAAAAAGCTAATATGTTGCTATTAAAATTTCCAGCAACTGCAAGTCTAAGCGGAGAACAATCTTAAACAAAGAGAGGTCTGAGTGATATCTGCCCTTGGCGATGGTAAAACCATTCACCACTATCACTTCGTATACCATCCTTCAGAATTTTCTCTGAATGAATTTGAATCAAAGTATAATACGAAATAGATTTCGGACGTCTTGAATTGTTTCAAATAATAAAAAGCCTGCAGAAGAATATTCAAAATTAACGACTGGAACTTCGTTTTGGGTTTGAACAATGTGTTAAAATTCAGGTTTGGTCTACTTTGCTGTAGCAAAGAGTTGTCAGTAGTGAATATTGTAAATCATATGATAGCACGAACTTTAATATTAATTGATATGCAATACCTGTTTTTATTTCGACAAATTGCCTATTGTCCATAGAGAAGTTAGTAATAAAAAACGATTGGCAAAACCAAATCATTTGAATTTTTTCAGATTGGATCGAATCGCTAAGACAGTATAAGTAGCAAACTGGTTTACCATTAATATTAACTTCACGAACAATATATTGACATGTATTACGTGAAATCAGAAAATTCCATTTATTCAATTTATAGTTCCTGGGGCCGATTCACGATTGAACTGAATTTAATTTGCCATTCATAATCACAAGTGCGGCGTTCAAGAACTTGGCCGTGTCCAGCTTTTGCTACGATATATTCACAATCTCAGTCAAAAAGAATTTATCAAATCTTGTTTTGACAATGTAGGTTATACTGACTCATACTTGACAAAATAAAATTTCTGATTGGAATATGCCAGACTAGGTATTATACAATAACTATATTCGGACTTTTTATTAATTTCAGTGAACTTTTGCTCTGTTGGAGTAAAAAGTGGCGCAATCTCCGATGCTGCTATGTCGTCATCTTCAATCTATTGATCAACATTTAAACCTTATAATGGCCGCTTAGACGGCTGAGGAGTGTGGATTGCAAGAGGAAGTAAGAAAAATGGCCATGTGATCTTTTGTTCATTGTAGATGAGGCTGTTTAGAGGTCTGGTGCTTTGTGCGAACTTGAAAATTGGGTGGGCAAAAATTTGAAAAATTATGATGTATAATTTATGACGTGATAATGCGCGTGAAGGCAAAATTTTCTTGAATAAAACTTGAGTTTTGTTGTAAATCTGAGTACCACAATTGCGAAAGTGGCATTGAATATTATCATTTCGTGCCAAACTAAAGGGAAATGACGAAGGGCAGGAGGACGGAAAAGAAATGCGATATCAAGGATTAAAGTTGACTAAAAAATAATTAACTAACACGTCACTATTTCAAGTGCCTTAAAAATGCCAACTGGCCAATTACATATTGCGGGTTCAATCCAAGAGCACCATAAAAATTAAAATTTCCAAGTTTGACACCAAATCAAGGTATTGTTGCAAAGGTGATGATGTTGTGCAGCTTACAAAACCAGTTTGTCCTCTCGGTGCGAAGGTTAGGTTAGGGTCAATAGCAAACTAAATCAGAGTGCATTTTCGATCTCATCCTTCAAACTCAATGCCGTTCTAAAGATACTGAATTAATTATATTCTTTCCGGTCTCCTCAAAAAGTCATTTTGGAATCCATATCAGAATCCATACCAACACCTTTCTAAGTACCAAAATCCGAGCTTTCAATGGTTTGAAAATAAGTTGGATTTGCCAAGTATAATGTCGCGAACGCAAATCTTTCTAATTATTAATATTATTTAATGTGTATCCTATTTGTGACTCCGTATTTCTGTACATTATCTTTTTGGCACATGGGAACACCCATTCATCAATTCTATCTCCTCAACCTCCAAAATATATTTCAAACCCGTCCAACACCGGTCGCCCAACGTCATTCACAGTAAAACTCGACTGCACAATTTAGTCAGAATCCCGAATACTAACTGAATCTAAACCTGATCGGACGCAGAGTAAAAATATCACGCTCCGGATCCCACCTAGGTCCTAGTCAGAACGTTTTTTCTGTATCCCAATGTCAAATGTAATATTAAACTCTTCTAATCGTTAGGCTGAATTCTAACCTAATCTAACTAATTTGAAGGTCAATTTGAACTGATAGTAACAGAGATTGAGCGAATCCTTCTTGTCGATATGTTCGAATTTATCCACAATCATGGAATACGTTCACGAGCATGAGGTTGAACTTGTTGAAAAGAGAATGTCATCGTCTTTATCAAAAAATAATTATGACAAAAATAAGACATATAAATGTTATCATAACCTATTATTGACAAGAAATGGAATCGAATTTATATCGAACAATTTTAAATATAACGTATTGATATTCCCATGGTCGGGTTAAGGTGAAACTAACTACTTATCCCTTTTCTATGCCTTTGCGTAAGTGAATTAGTATGCTAAAAGCGATGATGCTATAGAGAATAAATAAACTAATAGACAAGAGATTTAAGAGTCTTTCCACACAGATACACAAATTTATTTCTGTAACCAAGGTCAGACGAAAGGTTACAGAAGAAAGTTTGTGTATGTATGTAGAAAGAATCTTGAACCTCATGTCTATTTGTGTAATCAACTCGGTACTATTTTGCACTACGACCCCGAGTTACAGGGTGTAACTGAAATCGCGTTTTATTTTCAAGACTGTGCGAGATGGTCTCCAATCCATGTGCCTTTAAACCCTCTCAAATCTACTGTTGCCTGTAAACGCAGCACACTCGAATATTCAATGAACGTACAGCTGGGTTGAAAGAAACTTTATTCTGATCACAGTTCACAAGCTTCAGATGATGCAGTTGAAATCGAGTCACAAAATGCAGGTTTAATTACAACTAGTACGATTGAGCCTTGTGTACGGATTTTAAGTACGATAAATTAACTGTGTTTGACCACGGACTAGAAGATAGCCTTAACAAATACTAAACAATAAAAATACGGTGATTAACAACAATCCTACAGAGCATGAATAACACTCAATTAGTATGATCCTCACATGAATCGCGCCTCAAAGGCTCGCACCATGTGCGGCCCATAAATACCTTAAGTACGAACAGTCTTACACAGAACTACCTAATATGTCTGACAAACTATTCGATGGAAAGACGCGATACTGCGGGCAGGTTTTAACATGCCTGTGACTGTACAACAGAACACGAGTCATTCAAGAAGCGTCCTATGACGTCACACACAAGAAAGTTGTAATTAAACTGTTTTGCAATAGTAGCAATTGTGATAAACCACACATCAACTAATATTGATGAGTAATACCAAGGTAGCAAACATTCCTAACAATCCGGCCCCGAAAATTATATGAAATGTTTCAAAGTAAAACATGTAAAATGATTTTCCAAAAAGAAGGAATGGTTGCATGAAAGAAGTGTATAATGAAACTTTATACGGCATTGCTATATTTACAAAAAATCGTCAATGCCGAACTCTGATGGTGGGGCGCAAATACTACAAAAATATGCATGAAACAATCTTGGCCTACTCCCCGAACTTCAACACTAATTCAGAATGGATGCTTTCTAACCCCATGATTGTGAAAAATGATGTGGCTGAGTTTGGTTGTGACAATTATGTTGTGTGATAAATAGTGTGAAGTCAGACAGCCTCTAATAAACACAATTTCCTGATACTAAGCAAATATGTTGAAGTTGACGTGCGCACCTTCATTCTCCTAACAATTCCTTGCTTGTCCGGATACACATCTTCAACGATAGCTTTGGGCTATCGTCCTCTTGCAGTGCTATCATCACACATCAGAACGAGATCTCCTTTCCTGAAATTCCGTTTAACATCGAGCCACTTCTGTCTATTCTTTTACCCGGAGTTGCCAAAATTAATAAAGTATACGCTGTACATGTCGGTAGCCTCTTCTGTATTCATCCGTTCTAAAGAAAACATCAGGCGGTTATGATGGTCTAATCTATTTATCAAGATAGAATTAGGTGAGAGAGCATTGACGTCTTTCGGATCTTCACTTAGTGGGGTAAGTGGCCGATCACTAAGAATCCCTTTCACTCCTGTTAGGAAGGATCATAAAGAGTAATCATTCAAAGATTGACCACCAGAATCTTTTCCACCTCTCTTACCATTCTTTCAATAACGCCATTCTAATGGCTGGAAAGAGGTGGTGAAAAATGCCACTGTATTTCGTTTTGTGATAGTGTGGAATCTATCTGCCTCGAATTCCATTCATTGATACCATCTTTAAGTGCTTTACATCCAGCAACCAGGTTAGATTCATTGTCTGAATAGACATGGGCCGGTTTCCCTCGTCTAGATGTGAATCTGGAGAATGCTTGTAAGAACGCTAAGGTATACAGAGATTCTGCAACCTCCAGATGAATGACACGAGTAGCCATGCATGAAAAAATACCACCATGTCGTTTGTGTCCACTGCATCTTATTTTCACCTTGACTGGATCAAACAAGTCGATTGCAGTACTGTAAAAAGCTGGGTTACCCGAACTTACACGTTGAGAGGGAAGATCTGCCATCCATTGTTCTCCGACTTTGGCGGAACGTCTATTGCATGAAACGCATTCTTGAAGAACTTTGGAGACAGCAGACTGTCCTCTAGGAATCCAATATCTTTCACGTACAGATGCCAGTGTATGTAAGGTGCCTGAGTGACCAGTCATATGATGATACTTGTCAATTATAAGTCTAGTTACATGATGGTATAGCGGAAGTATAATTGGATGCTTCTGTTCAATTGGTAAGTTTGAATGTTGGAGAAGACCTCCAACACGAAGAATCTGATCTTGAACAAGTGGATTGCATTTGAGAAGACCTTTTTCAAATGGTGATTTGAGTTTCTTCTTAGTTTGGCGATAAATAGGTGCAGTGTCTGCACTTGTAACTTCTTGGAAATGTTTAAATTCAGATGAAAAGGAAGATTGTTGAATAAGTCTAACAATTTCGTGCGTTGATTGGTCTAATTCCAGAACCAGTGAGAATCCAGTTGAGGGAGAATTGTCACGATGCAAAAACTTCCATTTTACATAAGCTTTAAAACGGAGTAGCCATGCTACTGCTCTGCGAAGTTTCTCAAATGAAAAACATCGTGAAAGCAAGCCATGTAATGGTGGAGAATCTGAGAGCTCCTCCACAGGATGAGTATAATGAAGTTTCATCTCAGGAGCAAGTTGTGGACCGCAGGTCTGATCAGTTAAAAAACAGTCAGTCCATGTATCCAAACTTTCCCATACAATAAGTGGACCTCGAAACCATAGGTCAGCTTTGTGGGCCTTATCTGGCATAAGATCACGCGATGCTATATCTGCCGGATTCATTTTGGATTTGATATGATGCCACTGATTTGGTTTCGATAATATATGGATTTTGTTAATCCTGTTTGCAACAAAAGTCTTGAATCGTTCTGAGCGATTGTTGATCATCTGGATAACTAACATAAAGTCCGTCCAAAAATTGACATTATCAATTTTGTAGTCGAGTTTACGAACTATAGAACAAGAAAGCTCAGCAGCAACAACTGCTGAGACCAATTCTAGTCGAGGTATAGTAATGGGTTGTTTTGGAATAAATCTAGAGATACCCACTGACGCAATGCAACTGTACATTATTAGGTTCGAATCCAGGTGGTTTATAACAAACGAGGAATTGCTTTAAATTTAATAAACTCTGAATCCACTTCTTAAACCGATCTTTCATAGACCCAGGTATATCGTCATCTCATGTATATCCCTCTATGCAAATATCTTGAATGAGACGCTTTGCAGCCACAAAGAATGGCTGGACAAATCCGAGCGGGTCAAAGATCTGTCTGGCGCTGTATAAAATGCCTCTTCTGGTTTTGGTTCAATATTGACATAAACAATAAATTCATCAGTGCATATGTTCCATTGCACGCCTAGTGTACGACTAAGTAAATTATTTTCAAGATCAAGATCTTTTATCGCTGGGGCACGATCATTTTCCGGGACAGATTTCAAAACATTGATATCATTTCTCATGAATTTCGTGAGGTGGAAAACTGCTGTTGCCAACAATTCAATGAGTTGTTTGATTAGTTCTTTAGCCTGTATAGGATTATCAATTGATTTAAGCCCGTCATCTACACAGAAGTCTCACATGCCGGTGCGAACTGTCATCTCATCAGCGTTTGATAAGTTATCATGGGCTACTTTCTGAAGAGAATATGTAGCAACAGATGGGGATGATGTATTTCCAAAAATGTGAGAGACCATTTCATATTCAGATGGAATTTTGTCAATATTGTCATCTTCCCACAACAGAAAGCGCCGTGCATCAGCATCTTCTGGTGTAACTTTTATTGTATGAAACATCTGTTTTATATCGCAAACAAATGCAGTAAACCCTTGTCGGAATCGCATAAGTACACCTATTAGCACATTGTTATTATTTGGACCTGAAAGTAAATTTTTATTAAGTGATGTGCCTTGATATTCGGCAGAACTATCAAAGACTACCCTGAATTTTGATTGTCGTGTGGAGTGGTGTGAAATGTACCATGTTTTGCCTGTGAATGCAAGTGAATGTGATGAGATTAGTTCGGCATAGCCATTGTGAATATACTCTTGAATCCTATTCCTATATTTCCTGTTGTTTGGAAGTTTAACAGCATCTGACTTCCATGGAAGACCAATTTGGTATCGGCCTTCAACTTTAATGACCGTTTTATTCGTTATATCAAGTGCTCTTATGTCATCTTGGGATGGCTGAGGTATACACCGGCTGACATTGACGTCAGAAAAATCACGAGAACCCATGTGACAAATAAGGTCAGTAGCTTCAGGGTGGTTTATAAAGTTACATTGATTTCATCAATAGCATTGACAATATTAATTTCAGTATCAACTCGTGTAATATTTCTATCAGGACCAGTCAGTGCCCAGCCCTGAACGGTAGGTACTGCAGTAGGGGTTCCATCTGCACCCTCTCGTGTCTCTGTAATTGCATAACGTCCAAGTACGTCTGCACCTATCAGTAATTCAATTGGCTTATCCAATCTAGGTCTAGACAATGAGGATACTCTTTCAAAGTGTTAGTCGTAGGTATCGAAACTCGTATATCAGGTATCCAGTGAAAAGTCAGGGCATGGTGAACATTTACTATTTAGCGACTCATTTACTCCTCTTACACTAAAGGAAATTGTCATGGCATCATGAGGTTTTGGACCATTAGCTGTATGAATTGTACATCTTTCAGGCTCCCCTTTGAGAGCCACATCATTTGCTAAACGTGTGTAGCATAGAGATCTGGTTGCTCCATAATCAAGAAAAGCATATGTTGATAATTTATAATCGGAATTACAACTATGTACTTCCACTGGTACTACCATGAGCCTAACTAAACAATTTTCGTCAAAAACATTTTTAACGTTAACAAAATAAGAACTTACATTTGGCGAGTCAACCTTACCATTAGTGTCTGTCGGTCTACTTCCGGTTACTGGTGAATGAGGTCTTGATTGAATCTCACTCTCGTGAAGAATCAAATCGTATGGCGACTACGTCCGCGCCCCTCGGCTTGGCAACATCTCTGAGAGGAACGTTCCTTAACAATGTGTCGCGCTCACATACAGTTGAAGCATAAATTGTTTTTCCGGATCAATTCACGACGCTGTTTCAAATCATACTGCTTGAATGTTGCACAGCGAAAGAGCGGAGGGTCATACAACAAAAGCATACAGTTTGTGAGTGCTTCAAGCTAGCGCCTTGTCGTCGATTTTCTTCTCTTGGTGTTGAAGTTTTCGCAGTTGACGATAAGTACCTTTTCTCAAATGCTGGGGAATTGAAGTAAGCTGACATCTTACCAGTTCGCGGCTTGTAATTTGGTACAGGTCGCGGTTTATAATCGGATTCAGTCATCAAACGTCCATAAAAGTTATTACTGAGATGTGCTCTCAGCTCGATGAATTCCAGAAGATGAGTAAACGATAGAACCGGGTTATTTCTCCAAGAAATATCGTGAACATAATCTGTTTGCAATGTCTGTTGAAAGCGACGAAAAATATCTTTGAGAAAAGCCTGAGCATCCAACATCTGCTCTGCGTTGTATTGTCTGAGAATAATATAACAATTTCTCATCTGTGAAGCAAGTCTACATAATGACTTTGTGTTATTGACTCGTAGACGTGGGCTTTCAGTAAGTTGTCTTAAGTGGGCATCAATGAAAAGGGTTGGATTCCCAAGTCGATGTTCCCAAGATGTTTTATTGCACGCTAGCTTCACCTGTGCACATTTGCACAAACTGGGCTAATTTTACAGCAGGCACAACTGCATGGCGGTGGATGATATTGTCGAATCCACGCATGAATGAGTGATAACATTTTGGATCCCCATCAAATATGGTAGGGTCTAGTTTAGGCAATGAAAAACCCTGTTTCATGGTGTTTGCAAAATATACAAGTCATCTCTACTTGCATAATCAGTATTGGATTGCTGTGTAGGCATTCTGGGAGCAGGATTAGATAGAGGATTAATTTGTAAGGTAGAAGAAATATTCTGTGTTTGAGGTGATGGCATCCAGCAATCATCATGAGCTAATGTTGACATGATGAGATGGTTAGGTAGAGAACGGTGGGGTTCAGAAACTGTGACAAAAGGGCGAGAGATTCGAGGATAAGTTAGGGCAAGTTCATAAAATGTGGGGTGAATAGATCTTCTCCAAATAGGCACCGACTCCATAGGAGAATGTGTAGATACTGGAACATTATATGGATAACTTGAAATCACTTCAGAAATATAGGACGGACTTATGTTAAGTACACTTTCAAATGATAGCGACCCCATATGACTTCGGCATATTTGAGAATTAATTGTAGGGCTGTTTTCAGTTTGGGTAACTGGAGCAGAAGTTGCGCTCCAAACCTCATTAATTATTTGAAATTGTCGTGTCATATGGAATCTGGGTGGAGAAAAATCCGAAATCAGTTCAGGTGTGGTTAATACATGAGCCATACCTGATGAATTGTCCATTCTTGTCTCAATATTGGTCGTATGCACTGGTGCTGGTGATACATAATTCCGCAGGTTCAATGCTTGTGGCGGCTCACACATAGTTTCATCAAGAGCAGGAGATTGAGCCACTGACCTTTTTCTTGATGATTTTGTGCTGCTGGCTTCTGCTAATACCTTGGCCTTCTGACGTTTGAAATATGCAGGTTCATTTACAACTAGTACGATTGAGCCTTGTGTACGGATTTTAAGGACGATAAATTAACTGTGTTTGACCACGGAGTAGAAAATAGCCTTAACATATACTAAACAATAAAAATACGGTGATTAACAACAATCCTACAGAACAAAAATAACATTCAATTAGTATGATTATAGGGAACATCTTAACCCCGAAGGGTCAAGATAGAAGACGAGATTGAGACCAACGTTGATATTCTTTATTATACTTCAGCCAAAAAGAATAATTTCAAGATACAATCTAGCCTTAGCTTTTTTTTTCTTCCCCCCTTTAATAGATAAAATGCCCTCGCATTTATACACTTTATGTGACCATTCAAGTTAGCCTTAGGCGGGATATTATATCTCTTTTCTTCGGACGTGATCACAACATAAACATTAAAACTTGTTTTGGAACTATCATGGCCGGTTTTGATCACTTATAAGAATTTTGTCGATCATGCGTTGGACGCATGATGCTCGAACTCAATTAACCTGATACATTGAATGCCAAATTCTCCTAGTGGTCATGATTTTTGACCATATTTCCTACAATATGTCGGCCCCCTAAACACGGAGTGGCTTTGCTTAGGGAACATGAATGGTCAGCTTCTGGAAATATATAACGGTATATAAAGAAAACAGCAATAAAATAAGCATACATACGTAAAATTCACATCTAAAACAAAAATTTATATCACCAAGAGAGGTGAAAATTTAGTAAGAGAAAGTAAAGATATAGAGAATGTAGTTTTGAGAGATGTAGAGATTTAGGCGTTTTATTTAATTAATAAATTGATTTTGACAGATTGAACAATGTTTGAATTCAATATATTTCGTTACACAATGAATAGCTTTTGCGCCTTATAAGTAAAAAAATGTGGCATCGTTTGCCTTTGTAGTCGTTTTAGTGTTTGCCATCTTCGGGCTTTGTATAAAAAAAATTGTGGATTGATACTCGCTTTTTGCGAATATATCCTGGCGCGTTTACCGCTTTTTGTAGCAATGTTTTTTTTTAAAGTATGATTCGATTAAATCATCTTTCAACTTTTCATTATCAACGTAAAATCTATTCAACAAAAACTATTTGTTTGTATCTGTCACTCTCAATTAATTTGGTTTAGAAAGAAAATTTACTGATATTAAAATTAACCACCGACGCACAATTAATTGATCAGAAAAATTATGCATGATTAAAATATCAATTTGAGCAATTTATTTAGGAAATTGATAAGCCGAATTTTAACGCCATAAAAGAAAAGAAGGAAAATATCTGAAGTAGTTTTCATAGAAGGAAGTAAATTTTAAAATTCTTTCACTGTAAAATAAACATTATATTGGCAAGAAATAAAAACGCAGCACAATTTATGAAAAATCTGATATCTAAGCAATATAATTTCTTAGTTTTATCAGCGATGTCTTTATTTTTATAAATTTGATCGTCCACCTTTTTGAAAAATGTTTTTGTGTTTTATCAACTTTTAGTGTTGTACATTTTTGTAAGACAGTAGTTGGAGAGAAATATATTGAAGATTGGTTGGATTGTCCTAAGTATCTATTTTGCTTGCTATTATTGGGAAAGTTCTTGCTTAGTTGTTTTCCAACAGTTGAGAAACGTTCATTGAAGTTATCTGCAATTACGATTGTATGACTTGTTTCCCTATCATTGATATTGAAGATTTTAGACAATTTTATACTGGATCTCCCAATGAGCTGGTTCATGATGGACCAAGTCCGTTTTAGGTTCGTTCTGTTACTATAGAGTATGGATTTATAATATGACTGTTTTTTCCGGGCTATAAAGTTTTCATATGATTTCTCATAATGGGTGTAAGTAACTTTTGAACTTGGGGGTTCGCATGTGTTCAACATGTTACCGGAGCCAGTGAGTTGCTGTTTTGTACGGATCTATCCTTAAACGCACATATTAGCACGAGAATGGACTTGTTGGAAGGAGAATATCGTACCTTTTACTAATGTATATTTCAAGTCAATTAATGAAATTCATACCATAGTGACTGCTAAATTATGTCCCAAAACTATTTGGTATAGTTTTTGTTCTTTGTGTGTCTTGTGTTCAATATCAGCCACTGACGATCCTGTTCACCAGTTGCTGATACTGATCAGAAAATTTTCGATAAAACATTTTTGTTTCGTGGCTCGTGCTTCATAAAAAAAAGATTTGGAGATTGGAATGCTTCACATTGTTAGGTTAATATATATATTTTTTGAAAGTATCACGAAATCTCAACAAATCAGCATTTTGTATCGTATTTGCTCTTTGCCTGTCGCGTTCAACAGCATGTACTTTTAAACAAATATAATAATATTTTTTCTCTTATTCTGTGTTTAAGAAAAATAGATAGTGTGTTTAGTTTGGTTTAGCAAGGTTATGTATATAAGGGACACTTAACCCCGTTCTGAATGTGGGAACGATATATACAAAAACAAAACTGATATTTATTATTAGTAATAAAAATGTTTTTTTTATAACGTCATTATTTGAATTTTGGGCTATTCGATTGAATCGAAATTTAAAGAAATTATAATAATTATAAGTATATCGGGACCCGTTTTATTTGAAATATAAAGTAATGGAGAGTATTAAAGCATAGTTATGTTTGTATAAATTAGTTATGCATGTTTGTATTATTTTTGAATTGCCTGATTTGAAACAGGGTTTCCTTCGCCTTTTATGTCGGAAATAAATAACTTAATATCGCACCGTGCGTTTTGTGCCCGTTTAGCTCAGTCACTAAAAGAGTATAGAGTATGCCTCGAGCTACTCACTAATCGTTTTGGGTTTGATAAACTACTGGAATCTCTCGATTCTTGACACCACGTCGGCTCACAGTAGTTCTTTTAACCGCAGGTTACGGCTTTCTTCAGCACTCATGTCCCCTATTCATGAAAAATCTGTAAACGATTAGGCAAATCCCCAGACCCCTACCGGGAATTAGTACCTGTGCGAGAGGTCGTGGTTCGCCACATGTCTGTGTCGTAATCTCGATTTTCCCTTCTGAGTTCCCTTCTGAGTGAGTTGTCAATGTCGAATTTCTCTAAAAAGGGTAGTTGAATGTACAATTTGAATTTATTGAACTCTAGTCTATCAAAACTGAGTCTTTTTACTCTGCTATAGGCGTTCTTTTTGCTCATGGAATGTATTTTGTGAAAATTTGGTATCGACCAAAAAATTTGCTTTGAGTCTTTGTAGTAAACAAATTAATTGAAGAAACTTGAATTGACGTTTTTAAAACGTTCTTTGACTTATTGACAATACGTTTTCGTGAACAAAATTGAAAATCGTGCTAATCCAGATTCCAAACATTTGCCAATGCTGTCTACAGATATAGCATTTTCCTAATAAGTTCATTAAAGGATAAATACGCAAAAAATTCGTTATGAAGATTAACCCTCCAGCTAGCCAGAAAATCTCTGCTAAACCACGTCATGTTAAGTATGGGTCACAATGGTCGGTCCATCTGTGCCGCATGCTTGGCAAAATAAAATTTCACATTCGAAAACGACACACAAACATCGTGACCGTCAGTTAATTTCATGGACCACAGATACGGATCGATCCATCAGTGACCCAAACCAGTAAAACATCCTAAACGGGATTGTGACAATGAAACTAGACGTTTTTGGTATTGGTAGTTATTTTACAGCAGTGATAACAGTGAAAACTTTATAAACATAACGTTGATTTTTCGCAGTAAGGCTATTTATATATATTTTGCAGTTGTTAGTTCAACAAGACTGTTTCTACGCAATGTCATGAGAGTTTGCTGAATTAATTTGAATATCACAATAAACGATGAAAGTCTTGCCCGCATTTTTTGTCTTTATTCTACTTCATATTATCGGTGATGTTACTTGCCAGATACCAAACGTTTACGAATTCTGTAACGCTTTATTGTCAGATCATTCTAAACCGAGGGCGAATCTAACGCAATGCGTCAGTGTCAGGGTAGGCCTGGTAAGCGGGGTCCGGAAGGAAGGTCTGGCCCTCAAGGTCCAAAAGGGGAAGTCGGGGAAGCGTCAACAGTCACGCAAGAACTTCAAGCAAAAGTTAAAGAGCAAGAAGGTAATCATTCATAAATTCATATTCTTAAAAACAGTGTTTGTGGGAGAGTTTGTTTGATTTCTAAAAATTTACCTAGCCAAGAAGACAAAAGACTATTAAAACTATAACGAAAAGGTTTTTGAACCCAAGTGTTACAACCAAAATTTACACTTGGTATCAATATATATTGTGTTTTATATAATAATTCTCTCAGTTTCCATTATATTTACAGATATTTACAGGCTTATGAACCATGTGCAATTTTTAAGATGAAATATCTAGACAATATATAAATGCATGGATTTTTGTATTCCTACTGACATTCTTAGTCTATAGTCGCAAAAGGCACTTTATTTTTATTCTGAAATGAACATGATAATTTTTGTCAACAATCCGTTCAGATTTCAATGCCAATGAAAAGATTTATTTTGTGATGCATTAGCCGCAAATAGACCCGCTGCACCTAATCTCGACAACGAATATTTGGGGGAAAATGTTCTGATTGGGATCACGTTGTCCAAAATAGTATATTTTTGTTTGTTTGATAAATAAATTTAATATGAAAGCTTAAATTCTGTAGTATCGGAGGTATTTACAATTCCAGACCGACACCAACAGCACAAAAAAGTCCACATTCTTCGTTTCGGATATATCGGTACATCCTTGAAACTGGCACATCTGGGGTCAGAAATTAGAACAAAATACAGAAGTTTAGGATCGTTATAATTTCTTAAATATCTTTTACTATTGTGATTTATTCCATTTTCAGAAAAGATAAAGTTTTTGGAACAAGTTGCATTGAATCCAGAATCTATATGTAAGACAAACATTATTCTTTATTGTCTGCCTTAATGATACACTTAGGGTTGAGTAAAACTGAATAGTTCGAGTTCGAATCTGATCAGGATAATTTATTCAGATCAAATCGAATAACTGGTTTTGTCTAAATTACAAATGCCTCGTTTTGAATACTGATATTTGCCCAATTATTAAAATGTTTAATTCTATAAAATTTGATATGCTGCTATTAAAATTTATTTTCAGCAACTGCAACTCTAAGCAGAAAACATCTTAAACAAGAAGTGGTATGAGTGATATCTGCTTTCTGCGATTTTAAAACCATCTACAACTACCACCTCGTATACCATTAGATACATTACAAAATTAACGACTGGAGCTTTGTTGGAGCAGAATTTTCTCTGAATGAATTTGAATTAAAGTATAATACGAAACAGATTTGGGTGTTGAATTCTTTCAAGCAATAAAAAGCCAGCCGGAGAGATACAGTCCCAAAATTAACGACTGGAGCTTCATTTTGGGTTTCAACAATGTGTTAAAATTCAGGTTTGGCCTACTTTGCTGTAGCAAAGAATTGCCAGTAGTGAATATTTTAAATCATGTGATAAAACGAACTTTGATATTAATAGATATGCAATACCTGTTTTTATTTCGCCAAATTGCATATTGCCCATAGCGAAGTTTGTATTAAAGAACGCTTGGCAAAACCAAATCCTTTGAATATTTTTGATTGGTTCGAATCTCTAAGACAGTATAAGTAGTTTACCATTAATATTTACTTTATGATCAATATATTGACATGTAATACTTGAAATCAGAAAATTCCACTCCATTTTATTCAAGGTATAGTTCCTATGGCCGATTCACGATTGAACTCAATTTAATTTGCCATTCATAATTACAAGTGCGGTGTTCAAGAACTTGGCCGTGTCCACCTTTTGCTAAGGAATATTGACAATCCCAGTCGAAAAGATTTATCAAATCTTGTTTTGAAAGTGTAAGTTACTGTTGGATCGAGCCGCATAGGCGCGGTCCGTCAGTGGCTCATACTTGAAAAAAAAAAATTTCTCATTTGGATATGCCAGATGGAAATATTACACTATTCATATTTTCGGACATTTTATTAATTTCAGTGAACTTTTGCTCTGTTGGAGTAAAAAGTGGCGCAATCTCCGATGCTGCTATGACGTCATCTTCAATGTATTCATCAACATTTCCACCTTATAATGGCCGCTTAGACGGCAGCGGAGTGTGGGCTGCAGGCGGAAGTAAGTAAAATTGGCCATGTTATCTATTGTTCATTGTAGATTAGACTACCGATCTACCATGTTTAGTGTCCTAGTGCTTTTTGCAACCTTGAAAATTCGGTGGGCCGAATTTGAAAAATTATGATGTTCAATTTATGACTTGATAATGCGGGTGAAGGCAAAATTTCTTGATTAAAACTTGAGTTTTGTTGTGAATCTGACGAAGGGGAGGGGGCGGAAAAGAAATGCGATATCAAGGATTAAAATTGACTAAAAAATATTTAACTAACACGCCCCTATTTTTGGTGCCTTAAAAATGCCAGCTGGTCAATTACATATTGCAGGTTTAGTCCATTTATGAAAAAAGCACCATAAAAATTAAAATTCCCAACTTTGACACCCAACATCCGACAACACACAATCATAAGGCACATACGTAGGTACATACATATAGCCTGCACAAAAGTATCTCATATTTGTGACCCTACCTCTCCAATTCGATTCTATCTCCTCATCCTTTAGGAAAATATTTATAAACCCGTCCAACACCGGTCGCCCAAAGTCATTCGCAGTAAAACTCATCTGCACAATTTAGTCAGAATCTCGAATACTTACTGAATCTAAAGCTGATAGGACCCAGAGTGAAAATATCACGCTCCGGATCCCTCCTAGCTCCTAGTCAGAACGTTTTTTCTGTATCCAAATGCCAAATGTAATATTAAACTTTTCTAATCGTTAGGCTGAATCCTAACCTGATCTAACTATTTTGAAGGCCATTTTGAACCGACAGTAACAGAGATTTAACAAATCCTGTCGAAGATCGACATCGGTAATCCCCAAAATTTAAGTGATTTTATGTGAAAACATCACAAAAAATTTGTTTTGCTTGCCTTCGGCTCACTATGACATACACTAATTATTTTTTTTATTTTTGCCCCCTAAAGGATGAATTTTTCAACTAAACACTCTTCTTTGCGTTTGAGTGCGAAATTTTTGTTAGTCATGTATGACATTCAATTTTTATTAATTTATCTATATAATTTTTTAAATACCTATTTATTTATTTAATTATTTATATCTTGATTCATTTTTAGCGGGTGGAGTTGGTGATTGGATACAAATTGATCTAGGCGTTCCTAGATCAATATCTGTTGTTGTCACGCAAGGACGTCCCTCAGTTTCACAGTGGGTCAAAACATATAAAGTTTCATGCAGAAATGAAACAGGCGCAATGAATTGGATTGAAGAAAACGGCTCATCGAAGGTAATGTTTTGAAATGGGAATATCCAATTATCCAAATCTATATTGCGAAATTCAAAATTAAATTCGTTGTCCGCGGATTTTATTTTTGATTAAAATGTTTTCGCGTTTTATAAACATTGTTTTCCAGGATAAATTGCGTATAATGATTTTTTTATTTTTGTTTAGATATTTCCTGCCAATTTTGACTCCGGCACAAAAGTTTTCAACAAGTTACCTCACACAGTTTCTTGTCGTTTTGTTCGAATTTATCCACAATCGTGGAATTCGTACATGAGCATGAGGTTGGACTTATTGAAAGGAGAATGTCATCGTTTTTATTAAAAAATAAATATGACAAAAATAAGAAATTTAAATTGAGTTTATTTTTGAAGAGATATAAATGTTATCATGGTCTATTACACTCCATTTCAGATTGACAAAAATGGAATCGAATTTATATGGAATAATTTCAATTATAACCTACTGATACCCTCTTTGTCGGGTTAATGTGGGACTAGCTACTTATCCTTGTTACAGATGCCTTCGCGTAAGTGAATCTATATGCAAGCAAGCAAGGATGCTATAGACAAAGAATAAACTAATGGACAAGAGATACAAGAGGGTTTCTACACACATACACATAATTTTATCATTAACCAAGGTCAGACTTCTTCATACAAGCATTTTCAACAATTGTAGAAAGACTCTTGAACCTCTTGTCTGTGACCTATTGCTATTGCATTTGTCAATTTCACACGGGTTCGCCAACGATTTGAATTCGGTCTTCATGTCTCTCTAAACCGTTTTATGTTACTTAGTTAACTATAACGGAACTTGGGTTATATATAGGGTTGTTTTAAGTGGCGTATTTGAAATAATGAAAATATTTGAGGAGGGCAAAGTGAAAAAAGGGTCAAATTATGCCGTCATATTAAACGGCACAGCAGACAAAATAATATTTTATCCTACGTATCTGGCGACAAACAACCTAGATACGATTTCATGGCCTCAAAATGGATAATTTTGTTTAATAACTAATGCGCACCTAACGCAAGGAGAATTTGGGGAATTTAATAAAGCAATTGTGCAATCTTGTTGTCCCGATCAACTGTAAAATAGAATAGTGTTTTAACGATTCAGTTAAACGACATTGCTGATAATTGATCAGATTTAGCCTATTTTACAGCTCAGTAATTACTTATGTCAAATTTTATAAGGTAAAAGTTGGCATATATCATGATTTCACTAGAAAATGAATCAATTAAGCAAGTATCGTAAATCGAAATTAGTTTTATTCAGAGAATTCCAGAATATCTTAAAATTTTAGGTAAAAAAGTTTTTTCAATATTGGACTGGGCAAACCTAGTCATATTGGAATTCGAAGACTTCAATATATATTTTTTTCCATTGTAAATAACAAATGCAATGTTTTACCATCACAATATGCCTTCATTAACAAAACAAAGAAATCTATATCTTCGAATTTACTAATTATGATATAAACAATTAGAAAGAGGCAATTTCCTTTCAATTCACAATTCATTTTTTTGTGTGAGGCACGAACGAATTCGACTCGAATCGATATTATGTGGTTTTAATTTTTTGTTCAATTGCAACAGGCGATGTTGCTTATACCTGAATCATCAGACGTAACAAACAAGTATCTAGTTATCGGAAATGTAACTGAATCTATTCTAATCTTGAATGCTCAATCGACATTTATAATATCAAATAATTTAAAAATTTGCAAAATTCTGATTTTTACTTTATTGCAAAAATGACATCTGGCGCTAATCTGAAATTCCATAAATCTTCTTGTTATCGTACTGCTCAAAGGCTCGGTCAAAGTCCTCAAGTCCTCAATGAAGACTTCAGATACTTGAAACTCTTTGAACTACATGGAAAGTCACCGATTTTATCCCATAGTTAGAAAACACTGATGAAAACGATCTACTGTATTGACTGGCATAGTAAGAGCTATATGTCTTAGAAAGACGGTTCTCTCCCACTCATTCCTAGCTGGTTGTTTTCATCTGACATCTTTTGTTAAGTATGAGTCAGTGTGGTATCGCGACGATGAGTCGCGGTCCATCAGTGTTTCATGCTTGACAAAGTTAAGTTTCTGACTTGATTTAAAGTTGAACAATCCGTTGAAAATATGTACATTTGTATTTTTAATCAACTTTAATGGAAAATTCAAAAAAATTGATGACCAAAGGAACTTGGAGGTAGCAATTAAACCAAACAATTAGCGGCCATTATTTTAATAAAGAGCTACTTCAAAATGTGGACCCAACAACTGCACTCTAAGAAGAAGACGTCCAAGATGGGCATCCAACAAAAAATAACAGTGTAGTGAATGGTTTCTGCCTTTCAAAGGTTTGCCTTTGCCACTTTTGCCACTTTCTAAAATATTGCAGACAGCATGGAGGTGAACTCTTTAATTCCTTAAACCATATAATTTGTTTTTGAATTCTATATCCATCTGAATCTATTTTTATCCTTTTTTATAATATAGATAAATATATGTATATTATTACAAACATCCAAAAGATTATTTTCACATCTTAATCATGTATGCTGTAAATAAAGCTATTGCTAAAATCAAAACTGTTAGTTTTGTATACATTTCTTTGTACATGTCTTTCACATACAAATCATTTTTCAATCGATTATCAGTCGTGGAACAATTTTTATTTTCGTGCGGAAATGGAACATCTGGAATTTCGTGTCCTAGAAATCGGCAGAGTGGTTCCCAGCCGTCCTTCACACTGCACATAAGCAATTGATCACGAGGTGCATTCTGATTAAAACAACAAAAAAAATATTTTACTCATTGACATTCCCTTGAAAAAAACAGCATCTGAAGAGAGCCAACTAGCCAACGCCGACACGGAAGAGCTACATAAAACAAAAAACAGCAAATTCATCCTTTGGTGATGCGTTCCATCAACGTAATGGGCGGATAGTCATTCTATTCCTTTCTTTCACCGGGTAAATTCACTGAGCACGCATGCATTTGTTACAATTAGAGCTGGGAAAAACCGAATCATTTGGAATTCGAATCTGATTGGGATAATTTGGTTGAATCGGATCCAATCACTGAATATATATAAATAGCAAATATCCAATTTTTAATTTTACAACTCGTGTGCGTTGTGAAAAGCAAGAAATTGGTAGAATCGAAACGCTAAAATTAGCATAAGTTCAATGTATTTTCAATCCACACTCAATTCCAATTCCCACGTGTTTACGAGCAAATATTCTCGTATTTTAACGACAACATACAGCCGGTTTGGTTCAAATTTGACCAAAACCGATTGCGTTTTGTCGTTAAAAATGAAAACTTCTCTCTCACTAAGCAAGTTTTCGTTCGTATGAACGATTCACGAATGATTTAAATAATTTGTGCTTCGGATTGATTCGATTCACTGAATTTAATTGCCCAGCCCTAATTACAATGCGTGCTTACCGGTCAGTTGTGATAAAGTGCAGTGGTTGGTATCTGCCTTCGTCCATTTGCTAAACTAATTTTTTTAAGCTTCCTTTTAGCGTAGGTCAAAAAAAACACAATAACAATTCTAAATCCAAGAAAATATTTATTTCTTGAATAAATTATTTTGACTGTAGGAACGAGACAATAATCAGCATTTAAATACTGGAAATTTACAAGCTATTCAGACCATTTAAGTTTGAGACCCGCCATTATATAAATATCTTGATTTTTCGAATTTCATTCGATGTGATGTGGCGATTAAATTCGAAATCTAAATATCTAATCTAAAAATCTACATATTTTTCCATTTAAGGTAACCCACTTCGATTTTCTTCTTTTCTGTTGACTTTATTCTATTTTACAAGGAAAAAAATGATTAAAAAAGTTAAAATTTATTTAATAAAAATTAACATACCCTAATTACGTCATCATTGTGATGATCATAAATTTTTCTTAAACTTCCTTCGTCAAAGAGAGGATACTTCTTTTGAATTTCAAACCACTTCTTTTTAAATGGTGGACAGAATTTTGCAACTGAAAAGTCACAAAATAAAGGTGATGGAGATAAAATTGTTTTCCTTTGTAACTGCAATAGGTTTCAAATCGTTTCGAAAGAGAAAAAAAAACAAAATATCACGGGTATGGAACGAAAGCTTTGGGACAAAGATAGAACTACATAAAATATGGATTAACGCACAAGTTCTGGTGTTCATAATGTATTTTTGAACAATAATTTTTTAAAGTGCTGTAGGGTAGTGTGTACTGTCCTTGAATCCGCGGTGTGAGAGGTCACGCCTCGACTCTGTCGACAATACTTGTCACTCATTAAGGTAGAATTTGCCCGGACGAGTCACGCATACGCCTCAAATGAATCAATCACAGTGTTTCAAAAGGTACAGTTGTGAGTGGTGTGAGTGCGCGAGGTGCACACAAAAACCAGTGGTTCAAAAGGAGCACACAAAAGAGAATGGTGCCAATGGCACATCCCTCATTTTTGTGCACACGACGTGCACCATCAGTTCTTATGTGAACCACTTGCTATTTTGTTCATTTACACCAATTACTTACTGTGCCATTTGCACACACAAGTTGTGTTCACGAACTGCAACACTCGTTTTTATGTTCACGACTTGCATCTCGTCATTGTGTATCAATTATTTCAATGAACAAATTTTTTGCATGGCTATTAAAACATTGAAAATTTTTATTTTGCTAAGCATGCACCACTAATGGATTACGCCTTCACTGACAAAAAATAGTTTCAAGTTTTTGTCAGGTATTATTTTGTACTTACGGACGTCTCGCTGAAAATCAAACCACCGTCGAGCTTTAGACGAAAAAACAGAGAGTGGAAAGGAAAATGATGAATCGTTGTATTTTTTATATTGGTTGTTGAATGACCTTGCACATTCACTTGATTTCCGCTGCGTCAAAATTAACTGTATTAAATAATAATGAGGACTTAGTTACATATCTATTTAATACTATATTATATTGAAAATTATATTTCAACTTGAAATTTTGCAACACAGTCGGTGTCTTCAAAAATTTACTGACACTGAAGTTTTGAGGTCGTGTATGCGGACTCCTCTGGTGACTGGAGTCAATTTTTCTGTTGTGTCATTTTGTTCGACAGACAATACCATAAAAACTATCTAATGTTTCGTGTTGAAATTAGGCTTGTAGTAACCCGATGTCCATGTGATTCTGACTCCTATTGAATTTTGAAGTGATATTTGGGGGCTTCTGTTAGTGTTTCATCTTTTTGATGAATTACTATATCTTGAGCTATATTTGTACTGTCTCTATGCAAGATTTGCAAGAAGGTCGAGGTCGTGGTAAAATGATCGATACTGATTTTGTGGCTTGCAGACGGAGTTTATATGTGATGACTGGCGTCTAATAATCTGCTTCATTATTTCAGTTAAAAAGTGATTCAAAAGATATTGGGGTGATATTACATTATAATTTGTTATGCAGCCTAGGCACATTGGTTAATTTTAATTCGGCAGCGAGGAATGGTTGAGACTGACTACGATGGTTTACTTTTGACATGTGTTTTTTTATTTCTAAAATTCCAAACCGCCTCGTTAGTGAGACCTTAAGTTACATCCATAAAACATAATTAGACCAAATAGTCAAATTATATATTTTTATATGATTGTGATCATGGAAACTGCATCGTTCTCACAGCCTTTTCGCTACAGTGGGCAGTCCGTTTCGTTATGAAGTCCTGGTGGCATTCTGGTGATTTGCATCCATTTTAAAATCTTTTAAAAAATTCAAAATAAAATGCATGTATTGAATTATTTTTTTGCAAATAAAAAAAGAAACGATACGTCAACAATGCATGCCGCGAATCGCATTCTACTTTTAGTGTCATCAAGAAAAAGTACTGTGCAATTACGGCGATTTTACTGTATTTTATTACAGTGTAGTATGCTCTATTCCACTGACCTTGATATCCGGAAAAGCTTTCAAGAATTCCTCCCAGTAAGCAATAGCAAATGTATCACTCATTGCATCGTATCCTTCATACATTTCACGCAAGTCTTCAAAATTTCCATCTTCGTATAAAAATTTCTTCCAGTCTTCTTCCAATTCCCCAAAATTTCTTCCGTGTTCTGATACATTGTATCCCAGAATTCTGAGAGCTTGACTCATGCTTTTTGTCCCAGTTTTTAGAAAACCAACAATTAGAATTTTCATTCTTGCAATAAAAACGGTTATTTAATTCCCGTTTTTTACAAATTTGAAGCTTGCTATTGAAAGTGGAAATACGAAATTTAAAACATATTAAATTTGATCAAAAATCCATCTGTGGACCATACTCGACCAAACATACATTGCTAGCTCTTTTTCGACTGGGATTGTTCGCAGGCTATGAAGTATTTTACAAATGGCCTATTTGAAATAAATTCCCTATATGAAGCCTTGCTCTTCTACCTCCTTTGCGAAAATGAAAAAGGGGCTTTGTGTAGATATTTTTGTCACGAATCCGGCAATCATTGGCCCAAGAATGTTGACAATGTGTTTGTTGTTCTAAGAGTCAACCTGCAACAGTGTCGGTAAAATAAAAAAATAAAATGACACAGTAACCGTCAGGAAATTTTATTCGGCATAAGTGTCAATCATTTCGATAGCGCAGGAAATCGTGCATTGAAAAGGCGGTTGGGCCAGATACTCATGCTCATCACTCAACATAAGAACTCGATTCGGGCTAGACTCGATCGATCCGGAAATCGGAAACCACAGGTTTTTCAGAATGTTTTTACTTAAATTGCGCCTGTATGTAGCTTTTAGTGTGCTCGACCAAAGTGCTTGAATATAAAAAAAATACGGATGGTTATCTTACGCAATACCAATTTCAATCAAAAAACTAGATCGAAATGTACATTTTCAAGCAAGAGTCATTGTTGGATCGCGACGTCATTGATAATATAATAGTTAATGGGATAAAAGAGTATTAGATAAACTATTTAATCAAGTTAAAATGCATCTTTAGGAAGAACCTGAAAATGAGAGTGCACAATACCGAATCCCAAACTGCAAGCATGATTACATACGGTACTACATCACCCTGAAAAATAGTCATTGATATTTACCTGAAATACACAGTAAAAATTTTACTGACTCAGGTGCTTTAAGGGAGTCAGTCTACTTTGAAATATACGTACACTGAGTCTCCCACGGCATAAATTTACCGGCGACCAATCAAGTAGTGCATTTACAAGTCACAATTAATCGAGTCACGAGTCGATTTCTTAATATATTCAATAGCAATAGCTGATTATTTTGCCACTTCTCACTCTCTATGTACACAAAATCGCCATTATTGGGTAGAAAAACACTGATTTAACATATACTTCTAGGAAGCGGGTATTTTTCTCTGATGAGTCAATCAACAGCAGACAACGTGTTATTCCAAAAGATGGATTGTAGACTCGGGCTCAATTATTATTCAGGTCCCAAGTCAAGTCGCGTTTGCATTTTGTCAAGTTGAGTACGAGTAAAGTTATTTTGCTAAGACGAAAAAGTAACTGGAGTGAGAGTGCACTAGTTTATGTGTAAAGCTCAGTAAATTTGGTTCCTTTTGGTTAATTGTGAATTTCAAAAAATTGAAAACGCCCTGTTGAGATTTATGCCAACTTTGAACTGTTGATGAGAAAGCTTACAACCGACCGAACATTTCGATTTTACTGTTTATTTTTAATATAACCGATTAAAATTACCTCCAAATAGAGGTAAATTCACTGGATTTTTATGTAAGGAATAGCGCTGAAATTTTGGACGCAATCGTGTTGAAAGAAAATATCGTAGTTCATGTCTCAACGCCTGAACTAAAATAAATCACGTCATCAATATTCATTCATTTTTATAAATCCAATTTGTAGTAAAAAATTACATATTTTATTAATTTTGCTCACACACGATTCGATAAATTGATGCTTCGGATTGATTCAAAGTACTGATATGAATTATCCAGCACTAGTCCAGCACTAGGCAGAAAAAAGAGAAATAATTTAAATATAGTAACAAAGTATGGAGACCTCTACGATTACAGATTAATAGTAGACGCTAAAAAATATTATATATATTATAAATATATATATCATAAATAGGAAAGAAACATCTAGGAAATTTTAATATCTTTCTGTACATGGTCTTCCAAGCTTTTTGCCTTTTCCACAAAGGTATTGTGGATGCTGAACCGCCCTTGATATTTTTTCAGTGAGTTCAGATCTTTCCAAAGGTGACTGAAAATAAAACAAATAATACAAGAATATTAGACTGGTCGGATGTGATGAAATGAGCGCATCAAAAAATATAGCTTTTTACAAATAGTCACACATGGAGCAGGCTCCAGGGAATCAGGCAATCGAGAATATTTTATTATAAATCACCTGCTACATGTAAAAATGCATAGTATTTTTTGCCTGTCCCTGAGTAAAATTATTTTGCATTCGGGTTCATATTGACAAACAATGCTATGAATTATATATATATTTCTTGGTTTAGTATATACCCAATAAGACATCTTTTGTTTTGTCAAGTTTGGGTCACTTTTGGACTGCTCTACCAATGCCCGGTTCGTCAGTGGCTGATGCTTAACAAAAGAAAAATTTCCGAGAATTTTGGAAAAGCGAAATCGGAAGTCTTTTTGCAGGGAACGAAACTTGATACGATATGGTTAAGTTATTTTTTGACCTCGGTATAGACTACGTGCCCGCCAAAGTCTAACGTGTTGGAACCGTATTCGCTTTGGGTTTTGTTACTCCGCCAATCTTACTCCCAACCTGGTACAGAACAACTCTTGATGATCTGCTTAATTATATTAACTTTTATTGTACAAGATATACAGTCAACTTGAAATTGTGCGGATACAATTTTAAAAACAACATCAATCGAACTTTGTGTCACTTTATCACAAGTTTTCAGAAAAACCTCGGTACACTTCGCTTAAAATACCTCACAACACGTGATCACGAATACTTGTACTTCCGTGTCGAACAGGAAATAATAGTATGTTTTTTACTTAGCTGCAAATTGGCGATTGGCGAATTGTAGCCTCATACAAACAAAAACAAATTATTACCTATAATCGAATGTTTTGGCCATATTCGGTAATTGAAATACGATTAAAATTTCCAAAATCTGGGATTTAAGTGTCGTTTCGACAAAAGGTTTTTTGTTTTCAAAATTTCTTCATATTTAAGAAATTAACATAAATACTGTCTTCAGGCCGCCTTTCATATGATTTTCATTTCAGTTATATATATAGTCTTCAGAAGCAATGTTATTTAACAATTAATTTTATTATAAACGTTTAACGCTTGCCTGATAATGCTCGTCATACATCCGTTTTTGTTCACAATGATTTACAGTAAAACACTTGAAATATACTATATATGTGTTCTCGTGGTTTGAAACACCGCCTTTTGCCAACATACTTTGGACAAACTTTTGCAACAATATCTGTGGTTCTTGCTTGTCAAAATGAATAATTGACAATGATTATTTAATATTGATACGCTAACCTAAGGCTTCTTTAAATATTGAAACAAGCAAACTAAGATAAACTTACAGTAAATTAACCGTTCATAAGCAGTAATTGTATATTTCTAAAATTTGTCTTGTAAATATTATTTATGCCAAATATGGGCCGTTGATGGAACGCAGTTAGTTAGAAACTTTTTTTGAACTCCTCTCGTCAAAAATAGGTAACTTCTTTTGAATTTCGAACCATCTCCTTTTAAATGGTGGACAGAATTTCGCAACTGAAAATTCACAAAAGGGTGAAAGGCGGTAGGTTCTACTTACCAGTATCTGGTTTTAGGTCATTGAGGAACAATATCACGTTTCTGGAGAGAAACGAAGAGCGAAAAAGAGTACTGTGCGAAAAAATACGGTTGCATGTTTAGGCCGCGCAAAAATTTTGTTAAAAATGTTTTCACATTGCTTTTTTTTACCAACAATTTGATTGAGATAGGGTAGTGTATACTTAGTCTCAAATCTCTCAAATACCCGGACTCTTTTGCTTATCACCCAGTAAAATGAAATTCATCTACACAAATCGAGCATGTGCCACAATTGTTCTCCGACTCAAAGATACAATTTAATGATGACTCAAATTTTCTGATTGTCTTACAAAGCATTGTAATTTTATTCTATCTAGTATGAGTCACCGATGGATGGCTGGTACCGACATAACAAACGCCTCAATATCGTTTCCGGGCAAAAAATTATTCGTACTTACGGCAATCCCGCTCCAAATCAAACCATCGTCGAGCTTTTGTTGAAAAAACAGAAAGTGGAAAGGAAAATGACGAATCGTTATATTTTTTTATATTGGTTGTTGAATGACCTTATGCATTCACTTGATTCCCGCTGCGTCAAAATTAACTGTATTAAATATTAAAAAAGACTAAGTTACAGGTGAATGTAATGTTATATCATATTACAAGTTATGTTTGAAGTTTCAAAGTCTAACCTCATAGTTGTAATTGCGCAATGGAGTAATGGCGAAATTCTCGTGATAGGAATCCATTCTTTGGCATTTGAAAACTATATATTTAGATGTATTGAATGCTTGAGAGAGGAAACGATAAGTCAACCATGTCATATTGTAATCTAGTTTTAGTATCAGCAGCTAAAATTACCTTGATATCAGGAAAAGCTTTTAAGAATTCCTTCCAATAAGCAATAGCAAATATATCACTCATTGCATCGTATCCTTCAAACATTTCACGCAAGTCTTCAAAATTTCCATCTTCGTATAAAAATTTCTTCCAGTCTTCTTCCAATTCCCCAAAATTTCTTCCTTGTTCTGATACGTTGTATCTGAGAGCCTGATTCATACTTTTTGTACCAGTTTTCAGAAATCCTACCATTAAAATTTTAATTTTGCTTGAATTTCTATATAAAGTGGAAATGTAATGGTGTTAAATATGAAGATTGAAACACTTAGCACATTTTTAAAACCTGTCAATGCCGCATACTTCACAAAACATATCTTGTTATTTTTTTTCTGGCTGTGATTATTCACCAACTACGAAATATTTGACTATGGCTTCATTTGAATTGTTTCTTTATATAAAGTCTTGCTTTTCATCTTCCCATTGCATAAACAAAAAAAGAGAACAAAGATTGCATTGGTATTTTGTCCAGCACCCTGAGCGGTGGAGCAATGGGGCTAATGTCGACAAAATTAATTATGTTGTTCTCATCAATCTTGCAACCGTATGGGGAAAAGTGTCACGTCAACCGTCAGGGAATAATCATTCTATCCGGCATCATTTTGCCATTACAGGAAATTATGGGTTGAAAAAAAAACGTCGGGCCTGTGGTGTTATGCATTATTGCACAGAAGTCAACAGTGCATCGACCATGCTTGACTGAAGATACGTGAAGATAACATTTGATGCATCCGTATAATGAGACGGTTTAATGTACGAGGGCCATTCACTAGTTCTTTTAATACTCAAAAGAGGCTTTGTCAATACGATGTTATAATTATTACTGTATATATAAATTTAAGCGTGTTTAAGGTACTGCTTTCGCTATGCTAATAAAACTAATCCAATAGTGAACGTCGATTTCTTGTAAAGTTAAATCTTACAACATCGAGATAAAACAAGGCCCAGATTATCTCGCTAATCACTCAACTTTGAGCGTATATACTCTTAAGGTAAACTTGATCGATCCGGGAACCTGAAACTACGGGTTTTTCTAACAGATATACCTAATAGCCTTTATGATGATTCACTGAAATGTTTGAATATAAAAACTAGCGTTGATCTTGCGATATTACGTTCTCAACAGAAAAATTAGACCAAGCATAATTGCGCCGGTAATGATGATATAATTGTTTATATCATATACAAAAATGGAACGGGGTTGAAGAACGACGAGAAACTATACAATTTGTTGAAACAAATTCCAGCTTTGGATTTGATTTCTAAAAAAAGTCCTTTTTTAAAATGTCGAAAGTTAAATTTGTGGCCAGGATGATGAAGGATGACGTGAGTTGATTAAAGTTGTGGGTATGAAAATACACAACACCCTCATATATATGTCTTTATCAGAATCAATTCGAAGATTATAGTCCCTCCCCTGACGCCTAACATCAACAATTTAACTGCTAAAGGTTTCGAGTATCTCATATGATGGACTTCCGCGTGTATATTACAAATATCAGAATCTTTCTTTCTTGTCGCACCTGCTGATTTTCGCAAGAGGAAGCCCGTAAAGTTACCCCCACTGAGTTATATCAACAATTAGAGTGCATGCAAGGATTTTTTCGTCACGCCCTTAGTTTTCCATCGTATTTACATGAAAGAATGTTTCTACAACCAATTCCTAGTTTCAACCCTAATGAAGTCAAAATGTTTAAACGCAAGGCATTTTTTGTGGTTTTATTCAAGCTACCAAAAAAACTTCAAAGTGAGCGGGATTCTCTCAAAGCCACGGATACGAAACCGGGCATGGGGTGCTTCCTCCACCCTTTTTGAAGCTTCAAAATAGGCTAAACACGATTTCGTCGGTTTAATTCATTGTCTGTTCGGAAAATTCTGCCTGGCGCAAATCGCCTCATAACGCTGAGCTCAGGTAGGTAGTCCCAGGTAGGCCGACCCTACCCAAGATATTACACCCAGAATTGAGTGGCATTGGATTAAAATAGATTGCCAATATGTAGATTTTAAATATGTTTCTTTATTGCTAAAAATAGGTTTGGAATAAAGTTTTGAGTAGCCACAAGCTCGCATACACTATAGCGTACCTCAAGTGCTTAGGAAAATGTTTATAATTTCTTGTTTAAATAAATTCTCACACATGTTTTAATGATGCACTTGATATTTGCAACTGAAATGAAACAAATCACATCACCTTATTTAACCAGTGCTATTTTAAAGTATAAGCAAAGTTAAAAAACAAATAATACTATCAAACCCTAAAGAAATTAGGGTTAGAGCAAACAAATGAGATGTAAAACAAGCAATCGCATATCCTAAGTACGGTTGGATAAGAACTAAATCATTTCAAATTCAAAATCTGAGTTCTTCTCGTTAAAATACGAAATTAGCAAAGTTTATTAATTTTGTTCTTATGATCCATCCAGAAGTGGATTCGAATTATTGGTGCTTCGGAACAATTCGAATTGTCCAGCACTAGTCCTTGAACAGAGAAAGTTTTCAGAGACGTCATTTAGAGGGTGTAGGCAAAATGTTGGAAGTTCTCGAATTAAAGATACATGTTTCATGCTCGAAAATGAATGTATATATATATATATATATATAATATAGATAAAATACAAATATGAAATGAAGAATCTTATAAGTCTTTAATATTATCCAGTACACGGTCTTTCAAGCCGTTTGCATTTTACACAAAGATGTTGTGTATGCTGAACCTCCGTAGATATTCTATTGTAAAGCCCAGATCTCTACAGAGCCGACTGTAAAAAGCGACACATAGAATATTATATTATAGCGGACAGATGTGACGCAAGTATACATGCAAATCGGATCGGAACACTACTTCTATATATATACCTATTACAATTACCCCACTTTTACTTTTACAGATCGTCTACAATATGAATATCAAGAAATTTACTTAATACGTATAACTATATATTTAGTAGTCTACAAACAAAGGCAAATTATGTTCAATTCAGACTGTATGTCAAAGAATAAAAATTTTTTTATCTTATAACGATAAAATACAATCGATTTTGGTCCAATTTGACCAGGATCGAATGCATTTTGTCGTTAAAAAATGAAATTTTTACTTCATTCCGCAAAATTTTGTTCATATATTGAAGGATTTACGATTGATTCGAATAGTGTGTGCTTCAGATCGACTAGAATCACCGAATTAAACTGGCCAGTCCTGCCTACAATGTACGATAAATTGACCTCTTTGCACTAATTTACTCGGTGATACTTATATTACAGCTGCTAAATTCAATTGCTCCGATCGATTATGGGCTGATCTTTTTCTACAAATTTGGCATATTATCTGTGTCCTTTAATTGTTAAAAAGAACATTTCGTATGAAGATTTAATATGGATATTGTCGCCCGATACCTCTTTTAACACTGAAGCAAGTAACGATTAAGGCTGGGCAGTGCGATTCGGTGATTCGAATAGATTCGAAGCACAATATATTCGAATCAATTTTGAATCGTTTATAGGAGCAAATACTTTTTATTAATTGGACAAAAATTTTCATTTTTAACGACAAAACGCAATCGATTTTGGTCAAATTTGACCAAAATGCAATGATATTTTTTCGTTAAAATATGAAAATTGTTCACATTGAAGATTTAGGTCAAACTTGACCAAAGTGCAATAATATTTTTTCGTTAAAGTATGAAAATTGTTCACATTGAAGATACGCTATAAACTATCAATTTTCTGACCTTCGCAATAAAGACAACTTGTAACAGTAAAAATGGAATATTTGCTATTTACATCAAATTCCTGATTCGAAAAAATATCCGAATCCAATTCGAATCCTAAATGATTCGGTTTTGCCCAGCCCTAGTAACGATGTGACAATATTACAGTAAATTTACCGTAATTTTATATTTACGAAAGTGTCACGTTGATGAGATTTGTGGCCTAGTATGAGCAACAAGAATTGATTCTGTATCTTTATTATCTCAAATTTATTGTTAATGAGCGGAAAGGTACGGCACTTTTGTTATGTACATTGTATCTTTGGCGTGCTTCTATGTTTAAACAACAATTCACACACACATACACACCCCTAACAAATAACATTATTTGTTCGGTTTTGTTTTGAGAAATAGCATTTGGTACTGGGGAAGCACCAACTTTGAAAACTGGAAAGCTTTTATTGTTGAAATTGGTCTGATGGGTAGGCTTTACGTGCATCAATAGGGGTATTCGGGTAATAAAGGATATTATTTGAGCTTTAAAAGTGTTTATATAGAAATATGTGTACAGTTATTTTTCTAATATTTTTATTTTTAATTTTTTCGTTGGTGAATTTTCGGTGGCCTCTAATAAAAAGGGGGTAACAAACAAAAAAATCAAATATCACAAAAAGATAGTAGTATACTAATTTGAAATGACTGTACTTATTTAGCATTCAGTATGGGCTATAATCACAAAAGTTGAAATGAATAAATCACAATTCTTCAAATGTCAACACCTTCATATGCACAACATAAATATGGAAAAACAAGAAATGTCCTCCTGGCATGGGTTCTAAAAAGTGACATCTAAAATCTCAATATCTTTATTTCAACTTATCTTACTTATTTTTTAACTTGGACAATATTGAATAATAAAAGCTGAAAAGAAAGAAATCGAATTTTTTAGCAACCTCTCTTGTCTATACTTACATATAGTAATTTACTGCTTACATGGGTACACTGTGATTCGACAATTTTGACATTGCTGACCCGTATTTGCCCAACTATTTGCAGTCATCCACTTTCTATTGTAATCTGGGCATCTAAATTCTCCAAAACAAAGAGCAGATCCTTGATATGGAGTCTTAACCTGATACATAGAAACATAGAATTAAACTTAAAAGCATTCAGATTAAGATGTTTTATAAAAAAAATTTGAATGGATGATCTGAAAATATTCAATAATTGTATTTTCTATGATAATAGGCCTAGACACTAGGGCTGGAAACTTTGATTCGATGATTCGAAGCACATATCATTCGGGTTAATCGTGCTTGGTTTATAGGAACAAAAACTTCCTAAATAAATTGGGATTTTTGGTTTTAACGACAAAATGCAATCGATATGGTCAAATTTGGCCAAAATCGACTGTATTCTGTCGTTAAAAAATGAAAAATCTCCTGTCGCGAAAAGCATTTATGACGTCATTATAAACTGCAATATTCGATCGCTGTGTATGACAATTATTACACGACAATCATAAAGAAGGAAGATTTTCTTAACAGACAAGCTGCAGTCGTTTTTTTTGGCATGATTTCTGATTACAGATGGCTTCTTTATAGCGAGCAACAAGTATATTCTAAAAATCGTTTCATGAAATCCGCGCCACTACCTATTGGTAGCGATGGCTACGTCTGTACAGTAACGTTGACAACTCTAGTTAAAGTACCTAGTTTACCCAGTGTTTTTTAAGTACTTTTACCTAGCTTCAAGAATAGATAACTTACCTACTTTAACTACACCGAGTTTTCGGTTTGATATTTTACCTAGTAAATTTACTAAGTGAAATACGTAAATTTATCTATTTTTCTTCAACTAGATGCCTATTTGAAGGAGCTAGAAAAGGTACTAAGTACAAAAAACTAGGTACTAACTATTTTCATTAAAAAAGCTTTCAAAATCGGCTATTGGAATTTTAAAATATATCAAAAATGCCTTAAATGCAGCCAAATGACAATTATCTAGTTTATTTGATTTTTAATATAAGTACTACCTAGTTTTGAAAGTGAAACTAGGAAACCTAGTAATACTTTACCTAGTTTCGCGGTATTTTTATATTACTTTAACTATAATAACTAGGTTACCATCACAAATGTACAAAAGTTCGTTCTATTGTTGGGAATTCTTGCTACCGAGAATATTTTCAAAGTACCTTATCTAGTTATTTGGAATCTGCTCTACTAAGTTTAGCTTTCACTGACTTCTTTTGGGCGAAGTAACACTCTATGTAAATTTACTAGATAAGATGAATAAATTTGCATAATTTTCAACTAGGTACTCGGTAAATGAAATTAAACAAAGTATGTATGTATTTATCATAAAATATTGTAGAAAATAGAGCATTAGGTCATTTTAACCAAAATATTAAATTTACTCAGATATAACAAAATGACTTGAATGAAGCTAAAAGTTGAAGTGGAATGTTCTATCCAGTTTTGTACGTTAAATTAACTAGTAATAACATCTAGGATACCTAACAATACCCATAATTTTTGTATTTCAGGTTCTTCCAATGCACGACGGGAGCGGCTTTCAGCAAAGCGCTTCGCTGAGAACTGAAACAGTTTAAAAGTGGATAAACACTGTATAAATAGGATTAGTTTGCTAAATGAGCAACTGATCACGAGTTGCATTCTGTTCAAAACAAAAAATACAAGTATATATTTTTTTCTTAGTCGATATTGACCTAAAGATATATATGGAAAAGCATCTGGAAGGGGCCAACTACCCAATACTGACACTAAAACAATAAGAATTTCTCAAAACCCAGAACAAGTGACAGAATACTAAGAAAAGGCATGCGGCACTGTGACAAAAGGGCAGTAACTTAACCATTTTGAGCAGTAATTGTATATTTTCAAAATTAGAAACGACTTTGTTGACATAAATTTATGCCAAATATGGGCTGTTGATGGATAGCACCTCGGTGGGGCGTTCCGAGCGTTTCATACGGGACCCCCCGTCCCTTCCCCACAAAACAAAAAATAAATAAATAAAAGCTCGCCAAACACACAAACACACTCACACTATAAGTTAAAACACAAAGAGAAAAAGAAATTGGACTGTACTGGAGAAACTGTACATGAGAAAAAATACGTTAAAAGAATAGAAAAAAAAAATTATTAAAGTAAAACAAAAGATGGGTAAAATAGAAATGAAAGTAAATAAATGCCGTCGCCAAAAAAAAATGTTAGAAGGATGAGGATCACTATTTCCTGATAGACAATGGTTCTCGATCCAAATTAAATAGAACGTAAGAGTGGCAAATGCATTGTAATGCTTACGTGCGTTACTTCATTTATTGTTCCAGACATCCAAATTACAATGCCGATTCAACTTTTTATTGTTACTGATATGAATTATTAAAATGATTTCAGTTTGGTAATTGAGATACAGCCATCGTAACATAGATTGATTAAAACATTTATACGAAATACGAAACAATGGTTTGACAATAATTATTTTAAATGCTAGTTTTTGCAATATCGGCCGACATAACGTATTTACTGCTGTTAGGAGCTTAATAATCATAAAAATTTAATAATGATGACAATTACTGAGGCGTATCGATGCCTTCGTGAGCCAATTTCGGCATGTTTTGTAGTTGGGCGCTGCGAAATAGGCGAGGCCAAAGTGATATTGTGGTGTTTCTAAAGGGTGGATAGTATTTATTCCAAGATAGTCTGATTCTTAAATGCCATTATAGACCGAATTAGGCATACTTTATTAATATGGATTTTACTGATTGAAAGCTATGGCCAAAGCTTTTTTTTGCAAATGGGCTGGCAATATTTGTTCAACGTTGGTGAATTGATGTCATTGCAATAAAACTGAGATTCAGGATATCGTTTTGATTGGGGAATAAAGTTCATGAATGTTGTAAGTGCGACGTTTATTTTACTCTGGAGATAGCAGCATCTGGTGATGAAGAATGAGATTTTCTCCTCTGCACCTGCAAAACAACAAAAAGCCTAGGCAGTCAACTGTTTACCGAGAAAGTTTGGTGGGGAAATTTATGAAACTTAGAATACTTTTATGCTACCAAGTAGACTATAAATCACATGAAGATTTGGATTATAATTTAGAGACTATAATTGTGGGGTCACTGCTTTGATTGCTTACGTAATTATCCTGTTTTGCTCAACCAACAATCACAAATTGTAAGGATCAATCAAGAAGCAATCATTATTGTCATTCTGAGTTAAAAACATGCTTATTTACAAGTATTCATGCTCAACTGACACGCCAATAATGCATAGTTGAGTCAGGAGCATAAACTCTCGGTCTACATACACATATAGAAATAACACACATAATTCCGTAATGAGTTATTATCCTATTGCATTTCAACTACAGCAAACGTTAAAATGGGATAACAGGCAAGGCGCGACTGAGATCCTTCCCAATAAAGAATATCATGCATCCAGGAGCCATAATCTTGCTCAATCCAACCAAGTCACACCTGGAATTAAAAACAAAACTATTTATACTGTACAAGGCATACATCACAATTGACACACAAGAATGATCTGACCTACTCTCAAACATATCCCATACTACGTCCCCACTCTCGTTCAGAAAATAGCTTTTAATTCAAGCTCATTCAAGCATGGGCCGACGAAAGACTGTGACACCTAGTCTATCAATCGACTTCTGAGAAGGATGTAAACAGATAAGAAACAACAGTGCAAAATAAAATAACAAAGACTGACAATTCTCAATGAATATCTCATATCTCCCCTCTTCAACTGTATGGTCGTCTAATAGTTGGACAAAAAATATTTAGGTAGCAATTTCTGAAATTGAAATTTACTTCTGGTCTCTCTAATGTTGCCAGGTAAGTTGTTCAAGATTTTTGGACCCATGTAACGTAATGACTGTTGTATTACATTTTTTTCATGAAAGGTGTGACCAAGTTTGAGGAGTTTTTTCTAATACCTGAATTTTTTTCAAACATATCATTGAAACATTTTGCCAAGGAGTTGGTGTGAAAATCATACATTGGGACAGCTATTTCAAACGAGCAGATATCTTGTACTTTCAAAATTTTAAGTGATTTATAAATGTGATCAACATTTTCATGTCTTTCCTTATTAAATACCATTCTCATAAACCGATTACATTTACTCTTTAAACAAGATAATAGGGTTTTATTCCAATGAAGCCATACTGACCCACAATACCGTATATGACTCGATATCAATGCTTGGAACCTACCTTTTTGAAGTTGTTCTGTTGTTGCAGTGTTTGATATGGAAAGATAAAGCTACGTTTCTTTTCACTTTTGTCAACACCTGAAAAATCTGGGATTTCCAGCTTAGGTTTTCATCCAAAATTATACCGAAACAAATTTAGTTTTATAAACCCTCAGAACCTCCTGATCTCTTATAAACAATCCTTCACCACTTTTAATTTTACCCCATTTATGGGGATGAAATATTATGAAATATGCCTTTTATTCAGAAAAAGTTTGTTTAATAAAAGCCACTCATCAGCACTTGCGAAGTTTTCATTAGGCAATTTCATTAATTCATTAAAGTCTTTGCCAGTTGACAGAATATTACTGTCATCAGCAAACATAATGGATTCACAATCTGTCAGGCAGTTGGGTAAATCGTTAATATAAGTTACAAACAATAAGGATCCGAGTATAGATCCCTGAGGAACTCCATACTTTAAGCAACATAGAGTGTTAGACGTTGCTTACTTGACTTGGACAATTTGTTTCCTATAGGTCAGATAGCTTTGAATCCAGGTGTTTGCGAGACCTCTTATTTTATACTTTGCAAGTTTCCCAAGAGAAATATCGTGATTGATGGTATCAAGTGCTTTAGAAAATTCCAATGGCATGTTGATTGCTTTCAAAGCATTTTGTTATTTTATCAACAACATAATTAGCCGATAAGGCAGTTGAATATTTTTTACGGAAGCTAAATTGCTGAGAATGAATGATTTCTTTTTGGTAAAGATAATTTATCATCCTGCTGTACATAATTTTATCGAGAATATTTGAAAAATATGGGAGGAGACTGATTGGCCCAAAATTGCCAAGGTCTGATGTGCTTCCTTCTTTATGAAGAGGAAGAACATTTGCAATTTTAAACTTGTTGATAATACGCCAGATGTTAAAGATAGGTTGAAAATATGAACCAGAATATGTAAGGCAGCATTGGTGGTTGAATGCTGGAGGGAAGACATGGCATTAGTACGCTCAACAAGGTCCTGTTGGGTAGAAGCTATCTCTTCAATTTTTGCCATAATTTTGTTAATAGCCTGACCTTGCTTTATCTTACAGTACTATCAAATGTGATTCAAACAATTATGGGATTATAAATTTATATTCCAATAATTTTGCAGTTGCAGATAACTACAATTTTAACTGTGGATTATTAAATATAGGACTTAAATATAGCCAACATATACCTGTAGACCTTATAAAACAGCGAATAATCATTTTGCCATCACAGGAAGTGTGAAAAGGGGTATGTCAACCGTCGGAAAATAATCATTTTGCCATCGCAGGAAGTTTTGAGTTGAAAAAATGACAGGCCTATGACTTTATTCACTATTGCACAGCAGTCAACAGTGAAGCGGTCATGTATGGCTGAAGATACGTGAAGATAATATTTGATGCATCCGTATAAATGAGAGATGGTTTAACTTGCGAGGGCCAGTCACTTGTTCTTTTGATACTCAAAAGGAGCTTTTTCAGTACAGTTGCTAATCCAATGATGAACATCGACTTCTTGTAAAGTTAAATCTTACAACATCGGGACAAAACAAGGCCCACGCTTATCACTCAACTTTGAGCGTAATATCTACCCTTAAGGTAAACTTAATCGATTCGGCAATCTGAAACTACGGGTTTTTCTAACAGATATAACTAAGTGTGACTTCAATCGGCCGCCTATAGAATTTAGAATGATTCACTGAAATGTGCGAATATAAAAACGAGCTTTGATCTTGCGATATTACGTTCTCAACTGTAAAATTAGACCAAACATAACTGCGCCGGTAAGGATGATATAATTGTTCATATCATAAATAAGAATGGAATTATATAATTTTTTTAAACAATATCAAAATTTGGACTTGACTTCCAAAAAAGTGTCTATATAATATGTCGAAGATTAAATTTGTGGCCCGGGCGATTAAGAATGATGTGATTGGGTGTGAGTAGATTAAAGTCGAAGGTATGAAAATGCACGACATCCCCAAGACTCAACTAAAATATATCTTTATCAGAATCGATTAGAAGATTATAGTTGCACCCCTGACAACCTCGTACATCAACAATTTGACTGCTAACGGTTTCGAGTATCTCATATAATAGACTTTCGTGAGTAGATTGTAAATATCAAAGTCTTACCTGTCGCACCTGCTAATTTTAGCAAGAGTAAGCCCGTAAAGTTACCCCACTGCTGAGTTACATCAACAATTTGAGTGCATGCAAGCATTTTTCTTCATCACGCCTTTAGTTTTCCATCTTATTTACATGAAAGAATGTTTCCCCAACCAATTCCTAGTTTTAATTCTAATGAAGTTGAAATATTTATACGCAAGGCATTTTTATGGTTTGATTCGTGCTACCAAAAATCATTGAAGTGAGCCCACCACAATGATAATAGAACCCCATATAGGCAGAGCCTACCTAAGATATTACACCTAGGGTTGAGTGCCATGGGATTAAAATAGATTGTCAATATGTAGATTTTAAATATGTTTCTTTTATTGCTAAAACTAGTTTTAGAGTAAAGTTTTGAGTGACCACAAGCTCGCATAGCCTATAGTGTAACTCATGTGCTTTGATTTCTATAATCACTTGTTTAAATAAATCTCCTTATTATTCCATTACGTTAATATCATCGATAATTTTTTAGTGATATTTTTTTTATTGAAATCCGCTCCAAGCAATACAGTAAGCGGCGCCTAAAAGAAACGAGCTTACGACCACTCAAGTTGCACAAAATCACAAAGTGAGGTATCAGCGACTGCACTCTAAGTGGAAAACATCCGCAAAAAGGGCTTAACAGCTATAATAAATTGCAGTGAACAGTATCTGCCCTTGGCAATAGTAAAACCCTACACTACTTCTATTTTTCTTTTTAGTCGCCTCTCACGATACGCAAAAAATACGTTTGAGCAATTCTTGAAGCCTGCAAGTACAGAGCAGCGTAAACGAAATTTTAACCTCTGTATAGGTACGAGATTTAGAATAGTCATAACGCATTTCCTGCGCATTTTGAGAGGCGGCTAAAAGGAAGCAAGAAAGTGGTAGATGGTTTCACCATCGCCCAAAGCAAATACCACTTACTGCACTTTACGGTGGGCGGTTCAGTTCCATTTGATGTTTGCCGTTTAGAATGCAATTGCTGGTACTACACCTTTTAATAGATCTTTGCGATTAAATGGCCATTATTTGGTTCCTTTAAGGCAGTGTTTTCAGCTTTGTTAAGAATGAATTTCAATAAAAAAATGCTATCAGGTCTTAATGATGTTCTTGATACTTGGCAACTGAATTGAAATAAATCACATCAGCATACTTAATCAGAGCTATTTTAAAGTATGAACAAAGTTAAAAAACAAATAATACTATTAAACCCTAAAGCAATTACAGCAAGCAAATAAGATGAAAAACAAGCAATCACATATCCTAAGTACGGTTGGATAGAACTAAATCATTTCAAACTCAAAATATGAGTTCTTTTCGTTAAAATACGAAATTAACAAAGTTTATTAATTTTGTTCTTATGACCCATCCAGAAGTGGATTCGAATTATTGGTGCTTCGGAACAATGCGAATTGTCCAGCACTAGTCCTTGAACAGAGAAAGTTTTTAGAGACGTCATTTAGATGGTGTAGGCAAAATGTGGGAAGTTCTCGAATTAAAAATACATGTTTCATGCTCGAAAATGAATGTATATATATATATATATAATATAGATAAAATACAAATATGAAATGAAGAATCTTATAAAACTTTAGTATCTTCCAGTACAGGGTCTTCCAAGCCGTTTGCATTTTCGCACAGAGGTGTTGTGGATGCTGAACCTCCGTAGATATTGTGTTGGAAAGCCCAGATCTCTGCAGAGCCGACTGTAAAAAAGCGACACATAGAATATTATAGTGGACCGATGTGACGCAAGTATACATGCATGTTTTGTTAAGTATGAGTCACTGAGAGATGAAACGCCGTTTAGATGTGGTCTATTTGTTTGTGGATTGTGCTTTCTGATCGGGACGCCGTTGCAGGGCGATCAATTAGTAGCCTGCACTACGGACTGTACAAAATCGTAGCATTTGGAATTCGAATCTGCTCCAGATAATTTTTTTCAAATGGTATCGGAACACTACTGCTATATATCACTATAACAATCATCCCACTTTTACTTTTGTAGATCGTCTTCATTATGAATATCAAGAAATTTACCTATTACGTATAACTATATATTCAGTAGTCTACAAACAAAGGCAATTTATATTCAATTCAGACTGTATGTCTGAGAGTGAAAAATTTTTTATCCTTCAACGATAAAATGCAATCGATTTTGGTTCAGTTTGACCAAAATCGATCGCATTTTGTCGTTAAAAAATGAAATTTCTACTTCATTCGGCAAAATTTTGTTCAAATATTGAAGGATTTACTATTGATTCGAATAATTTGTGCTTCGGATCGATTATAATCACCGAATTAAACTGGCCAGTCCTGCCTACAATGTACGATAAATTTACCTCTATTACATTGATTTACTCGGTGATATTTAAATTTAAGCTGTAAAATTCGACTGTTTCGATCGATTATGGGCTGATCTTTTCCTACAAATTTGACATATTATCTGTGTCCGATAATCGGCAGAAAGAACATTCCGTACGCATATTTAATGGATATTGCGGCCTGATATCGCTTTTAACACTGAAACAAGTAACGGTGTGGTAAAATCACAGTACATTTACCGTAATTTTATATTTTTCAAATTCGAAACCGTCTCGTTGAAAAGATTTGTGGCCAAGTGTGGGCAACAAGAGTTGATTATGTATCTTTATTATCTACAAATTTATTGTTAATGAGCGGAGATACACGGCACTTTTGTTTCCGTACATTGTATCTGGCATGCTTTTATATTTAAACGATCATCCACACACACATACACACCCCTAACAAATAACATTATTTGTTTTGTTTTTGAGAAATAGCATTCAGTACTGGGGAAGCACCAACTTTGAAAACTGGGACTGCTTTTATTGTCGAAATTGGTCTGCCGGGTAGGCTATACGTGCATGAATAGGGGTATTCGAGAAATAAAGGATATTATTCGAGCTTTAGAAGTGTTTATATAGAAATATGTGTACAGTTATTTTTCTAATATTTTTATTTGGAATTTTTTTCGTTTGTGGATTTTCGGTGGCTTCAAATAAAAAGAGAGCAACAAACGAAAAAATCAAATATCACAAAAAAGATAGCAGTGTACTAATTCGAAGTGACTTTACTTATTCAGCATTCAGTATGGGCTATAATCACACAAGTTGACATGAATAAATCACAGGTCTTCAGATGTCAACACCTTCACATGCACATCATAACTATTGACAAACAATGAATGTCCTCTTGGTGCGGGTTCTAAAAGTTGCATCTAAAATTTCAATTTCAATCTACCTTACTTTTTTCAGAATCATAAAGTTGAAATAAAAGAAATCAAATTTTTCAGGTGTCCTCACACGTCCATACTTAGAGATCGTTATTTACCTGCTTATATGGGTATACTGTGATTCGACAATTTTGACATTCTTGACCCGTATTTGCCCAACTATTTGCGCTCATCCACTTTCTGCTGCAATCTGGGCATCTAAATTCTCCAAAACAACGAGCAGATCCTTGATATGGAGTCTTTCCCTGATACAGAAAAAATAGACATAGAATCAGACTTAAAGGCATTGAGCTTAAAATGTTCTATAAAATTTTTTTTTCTGAATGATCTGGAAATATTCAATAATTGTATTTTTTATGACAATGGGCATTTCCTTGCCTAGGCACTAGGGCTGGACACTTTGATTCGATGATTCGAAGTACATAACATTCGAATTAATCGTTATTGGTTCATATGAACAAGAACTTGCTAAATAAATTTGTATTTTTGGTTTTATTTTTTTGGCAAGATTTCTGTCTACTGGTGGCTTCTTTATAGCGAGCAACAAGCATATTTAAAAAAAAAACGCTTTCAAAATAGACTATTTGAATACTTTTACCTTAAAATATATTAAAAATTCTATAAATGTAGCCAAATGACAATTGCCTAGTTTACCTGGTTTTTAATCTAGGTACTGGGTTTTTTGAAATCTGCTCTACTAAGTTTAGCTCCCACCATTACTTTTGCGCGAAGTATTACTCTGTGTAAATTTGCTATAAAAGATGAATAAATTTGTCGAATTTCCAATTGCTACTCGGTTAATGAAACTAAGCAAAGTATGTATGTATTAATTATAAAACATTGTAGAAAATAGAGCCTTTGATTATTTTAACCGAAATATTATATTTACTCAGATATAATAAAATGACTTGAATGAAGCTAAAAGTTGACGTGGATTGTTATCAAAATTCTATCCACTTAACTTGTAATAACACCTTATCTAACAATACTTATAATTTTGGTATTTCAGGTTCTTTCGATGCGCGGCGGAAGCCTCTTCCGGCAAAGCGCTTTGCAGAGAACTGAAACAGTTTAAAATGAATAGGCACTGTATAAATATGCATAGTTTGCTAAACGCAAAAAGCCAGTCATAACGAAAATTAAAAATAAAATACAATCTTACCTCATTTGACATGACTTTCTAACTTGCAACTTCGATTCTTATATTTATACAAGTATTCTTGAAGTAATCCCGTTGCCTCACTCTTCTCGTATCTCACCTGCGAGTGATTTTGTATTGTAAAACGTATTTATCCTTTTATATATAACTGACAAATCGCCATTATTTATATTCATAATAATACTCATTCTTCCGTGTACGTAATTTACTGAGCCATGGCCTGATGACGTAGACAATTGTCTCCTTCGTATTATTATTTGTAAAAAGAATGGCAGTCACAATACCTCATTAATATGGTTACGCATTTCCAAATTTAAGATAAAACATCGCTCAGCAGTAATGATTCTGAAGCCCATAGCTGAGTAAACCTATTAAGATTTTTGCCGTGCAACCTGTGATGAATGAGTAACAATGCCTCTTTAATTTGGTTATGCATTTCGAAATCTATTATTGCAATTATTACAACAACCACCAGGTTATTAAAAATTGCAATTTTAGCAATATCGTCTTAAGCGGTTCTCTCATGCGTACGTTCTAGAACTGCCTTTTCGTTTTATATATCTCTTTGAAGCCACACCACTCGTTGGTGAGTTATTTTCCGGGAGCTGCTTCTAGCTTTGTTTGGGGTGACGTTGTAATAAAAAAACAATTTTGCAATCAGCTTTGTCTGGTAATGCTTCATCACGTCCCATGAAATTACTTTTCTCAAACCAGAGTTGGGTTTCTTTTGTTGAATTTTGAAGCGAAGTCGTCATAATTCATCGCGTTTTATGACTTAATATATTTTTTTGATTCCCGCCACGTGACCAGCCTATCCCAACCCCTCCCTATCCCACCTGTCGTGCCTAACCCCACTCAGACATGCAACCGGCTTCTACGTGACTGCCCATCACCCGCCTAACCAAACCCCTCTCCCAAGGCCTATACTATCCCACCGTACCTGCCTAAGCCCAAACCCCACATCCTCAACCCAGTCCGTCCGCCTAAACCAATCAACATATGCTACCCGGATTACCTGTACTAAACCCATCTCTGCGCCAAGGGAAGCCCACTTAAAATTTCCCGACCCATAACTACGGTCGGACCTGGGGTTTATAAGCGGCTCATTTATGTTAAGATAGCTTTAAAATATGTTCCCACCGCTTCCTTTCTCTTTCTTTATCTCACTCTTATATTTGTAATAATAGTAAATAAACTATAATAGTGTTTCCCTCACTTAGACCAAAATTTACGGGAATTAATGTTTACGGGAATAAGCGTTCAACTCAGACCCTCACAATAAATATATAAGGTTACCATACACGCACAAAGGCATATTTCTAATGACCACCACGAGAATACAAGCCGTTTTTGAAGTTCCTCCTCGATATATCGCTATGCACAAATTTGCGGGAATTTTGTGGTAAATAGGGGTCGCGATTGGAGAGGTCAAGTGGATGGGTTGGAACAAGATGAGTTGGAAAATATCATACAGACATTGTACATATTGACAGTTTCACCAAAGCGTTTAAATAAATATGCTACAAAACAAGTCCTAAAGCAAGATACTTTATGGTTGTAGCACATAATGAAACTTTACCCGATTTTTCGTCTATACCATACAATGCAAAGCGTTTGGCAGATGTTTGCCACGTTGTCATAGGGAATCATAAAAATGTAACAGAAAAAGTACTAGCGATTTCCGTTACATTGTCATTGCGATTTACAGACATATAATTTTGTTAATTTCTTCATTAAGTTTGCGGAATTCACAACAAAACAGAGAGGTTTTTGCTGGGTAGATAACTGAAGTTTCCCTCGGCACAGCGTTATGTATATTTGCGGGAATTAGCATTTTGTGAGAATATTCAATCTGGGAATCTGAAATCCTCAGCACAAAATATTAAAATTGTATCAATTTTCCCTGAAGATAAGGCTTAACGATATAGTGACACACGGTCTCTCGTGCAGACACCAATTCAGAATCAGGTACAAAGGTTTTGAGCTTTTATTTTTTTTTTGTACACGAGCATGGTTGGTGGAGGAAGTCGTAAACATTGGTTAGGTGAAATATCTTGCGGCGGCGATGCGTCCAGCAGTCCTCTCGCATATAAGCATCGCTCACGGGATTCGAACAAATATCAGTACGATCAGAGATGCGCATTTCTAAAGTACTCATATGTATTATATGGTAGTAAACCGCGGTTTCGTTTCCGTTAGTTTCCATGTAGCTTCTTTAAAATGGATTAACTTTAAAATTTACCACAGGCCCCCAGCGCACATTTCTGCTGTATGCAGAAAATATTCATCTATTTACGGATTTCACCATTCATCAAGTAGAAGCCGCAAATACCGCAGCGGTGCGCAATTGTCCCTTAGTGACTAACTATGTTTATTCCGTGTAATTTAATAAGTATTGTATAGTTATAAGTATTATTTATTTTACTGAATGGTGGTGGTGATGAAATTATAAATCGGTGGCGGAAGTGAAATAATTTTGAAATAGACACTGCTTTTTTTATTCACATTAACACTTGTGCATTTTTCAGAAATAATAGCCATGCCGAGTTCGCATTAAAACCTGTCGAAAATTTTAGATTTTGAGTACAAATTTACGTGAAACAAACATAGTTAGTTACCAAAAGATTATTGTGCGCCTACGAAACGTGTTACATGCGCGGCTCATGCCTGACAAAGGTGACCTCCTCAGCTAGATGAACCCCTTTTTCTTACAGCAGAAATGTGCGCCAGAGATGCGTGGTAAATTTTAAAAAAAATCTATTTCAAAGAAGGTGCATCTAGGCTATAAAGCAGAGCCGACAGCAACACTACTTACGTTTACTAGCATATAATGCATACACCATACGTCAAAAATACGCATATATGATTCTGACGAATGATCGGATCCCACGAAGCTTGCTTTTCGCCGCAAGTCATTTCTTTTTCTTTCTCGTAAGATAAAAAATGAACTTATGTTTATCCCATAAGTCTATATTTTGTCCAGTTAATCTGATCATGATTTTCAATATTTTGCGTTCTCGGATTGGGTTTCACCACAAAATATTTATTCCCGCAGTTGTACATTTTTTTATAATCGGAAGGACTTACAGGGATCAAGCCGAAACCGGGTCATATCCAGGTAAGTGGGCGGAACTAAGGCATTCAGTCAGTATCACGCAGCGATGACTTGTTTGCACAGCAAGTGATAGCTCCTGGTAGATCACTTCATAATTGGTAGATGGTGTTTCAAGGAATTCGGTTGGGGTGGAGATTTGCTGGGGCATATAAAACAAACAAAAAAACGAATCGAAGAAAATCACAAAACGCTTTAGTCATAAGAAATGCTGAGTGGGCTATACCTAGTTGAATATCCGAATTGAATAAAAACATACAAAAACGTTTCGGGGGCGTTAACGAGCCTAAAAACCGCTACAAAGGCTGCAGAATGCAGCATAAAGGTATGATCTATCAACGTGATTCCATCTCGTGTTAGGCAAGTCTAGATATGAGAGCGACTGCTGCGCATGATCAACATAGGAAAGCTTCAAGAACATTAGAATATCCTGTTTACAGTAAATTAACGGGATGTTTCGTAACTAAGTATAGAGAAAAAGAATAAACAAATAGCACCCATTTATATACCTATGAATCTATTAATTTTTACATCGATTAAAGATAGGCGGATGGAGACTGCAAGGAACAGGCATTCACGGGCTTTTTTAGAGGTAAAGGTAACTCATTTAGGGTTATCTTGATTTATGACTAGAGGAGGGGGATCCCGCAAAGACAATACAAATACTAGGGAAGTGACTACTTGTTTACATTGTAGCTTAAAAATCTTGGTGAAATGTTTGGACAGAAGGAAATTAGAAATTGGTGGTAATTCCATACATAGCTTTCGAGTCACGGATTTTTGCGTGATCTCCCTACCGAAGATCATATAGACCGGGAGCCCAGATGATAATTCCGCTCGGAATAGTAAACAAGATGTGAGCTATTTCGGGATAGAGGAAAGAATAAACAAATAGCCTATTTACCTAGAAAACGCTATTTATTTGGCGATACAGCATCTCGCTCGATTTCGCTAGGTAAATACCACTATTAAGAGGTTGGGATAAAAAGAATGAAAGAAACACGTTACTCATGACTAGAAACGGATTATTTTTTGAATAGGGAATTGCATTGATTTTCTACGGCAGAGTCAAATATCCGAATCTGGAGTATTATCATAAAGACACAAGAAATCGTCTCAGAAAATTGTTATATATGTGCTTACATTCCATGCTAATTATAAATTGGATAAATTGAAAGTCAAGGACTGCAGACAGACTACTGGATAAATAAATTATTTAGAAAGATATATGCACTTAATACTTTTCTTCTATCTGCTTATTTGTATATATGTCATTTTCATACTCCAATAAAATGCAAGAAATTACCACAAAATGCCGGACATAAATGCTATTAACAAAGATATCGATATAGTCAATAAGGCCAAGTTTATATACATTTCTATGTACATGTCCTTAACATATGAATCATATTTCAATCGCCGATCCGTAATTTCATACTTTTGATTTTCGTGTGGAAATGGAACGTCCGGAATTTCGTTACCTAAAAATCGACAGAGTGGTTCCCAACCGTCCTTGACGCTGCAAACGAGCAATTGATCACTGGGTGCATTCTGTTTCAAATTTTTTAAATGCATTTTTAATTGAAATCCTTTCAACTGATATGCGAAACAAACAGGGCCAAATATGCACACGTACAAAATGTCTCTATTAGAGCTACCACGGATATGGAAAATAACTGCATCAAATTGAGAACTACCAACTGCATCCAAAAATTAATAAAAGCTTTTTAAAGTGGCTTCGTCATAAAGATCAAACTTTTTTCGAACTTCGAACCCTCTCTTCGTCAATAAGGGTTGACAGAATTTTGCGACTGCAAAATTAATAATAAAAAAGTGAATCGCCACTGACTGTAGGGGCCGGTGGCCTTCAGTGCTACTTTCAGTGACATATAGCAAAAATAATTATCCAAAAATCGATTACATGCCTACGAAGGCACGCACACATTCCAGCGATTTAAAAATATCAATTAAATTGAGGAGAGAAATGTACACCTTTCTCAAATTTTAGAGAAATATTCCCAAGTTTCAAATCAAGTTACTCAATAATATGAACTACATTTTCATTCTCAAGGCCCAATTTTTTGGCAACCCACACATGAACGCATGGCTAAGCCAAGCCATATCAATTGGAATTCGAATCCGATTCGGATAATTTGTTTTGAACGGGATAAAATCATCAATTTCATATAAAAAACAAATATGCCATTTCTGCTATTACAAACTTTATCCATTGCGGAAATCAAGAAATGTATGTATTACTAATATTAGCACGAAGAGATTTCAAGTCAATGTGTATTTTCAATTTACACTCCATGTCAGGCAGCAAAAAGTTTCATATCCTAATGACATAATAGAATCGATTTTGCTAAATTTGACTTGAAAGGATTTTTTTTGGCTGTTTGGTAGAACATTGAGACGTATTATTTTTAAGGGAAAAGCCCTTTCCAGCAATGGGCATATACGCATGTTTTCCGGCCGGGAAAACAAACTTGTATAATATCGTTGGATGAGGATAAGTACTTTAATGGCATGATAACTTTATACTTACGGACATCACGTTGAAGATCAAACCACCGTCGAGCTTTTGTTGAAAAGACGGAAAGTGGAAAGGAAAATGCGGAATCGTTATATCTTCCATATTGCTTATTGAATGATTTCGCAACGTCTTTCGCATCCCGTTGCGTCAAAATTAGCTGAAAGAGAACAAGTGGGCTATGTGCGTCCGTAATATAATTTTATATCTGTACGCTTATCAATTCAAACTATTCGAATCTGGTTCAAATTTTCAGCGATTCGTTTTTTTTTCAGCCGTAGTCCAATGTTAAGTATGTGTCACACTGATGGATCGCTCATACTTGACAAAATAAAAATTTTGATTGGGTTGCGTTTAATAGGTTTTTTTATCGTGTCGTTTCTAACTTCGCTCAGATAGAGAACTCATTGAAGAAAAAATTACAAAGAGCGAGATAAAAAGATTCAAACCAATGAATTCTATCACTGACCTTGATATCAGGAAAAGCTTTCAGGAATTCCTTCCAATAAGCAATAGCAAATCGTTCACTCATTGCATCGTATCCCGCATACATTACACGTAAGTTCTCATAACTTTCCCTTTTCATATAGGAATTTGTTCCACTCGTCTTGCAATTCTGCGTAGTTTCTTCCGTGTTCTGATACGTTGTACCCCAGAATTCTGAGAGCATGAGTCATGCTCTTTGTACCAGTTTTCAAAAAACCAACAATTAGAATTTTCATTTTGTAAAATAGCGGACGACCAAGCGACTTATTGAACTATTTGGCGTTTCACATTAAAAGTAAGAACAATGACTTGAGATATAAAAAAATTAAATTCGATTACTCAATTTGCGTCTGTCAATAACTTTATCTTTTAACATCTATGTACCATACTTAGGCTATTTTTTTTAGTCGCCGCCATATTGGATGGAGTAATCAAATAAAAATACAAAATACGTTTAGTTCAGTTATGACAGCTTAATCACCACGCCCCTGTATTTCCTTCTCAACAAACATTCAAACCATCTCAATATACATTCATATTTTGAAGCAGTTTATCAGTATGTTTCTCTAAGAGAACGAAGCATAATTCAACAATGCGATTTTGCTTCTTTGTTCTAATAAAAATCTTTTCGAAATGAAGAAAAAATTTGTCAGTGAATAATAAATATCAAATCGTTAAAGCGTATGAAAGCGTATGAAAAACTTGCAGAGTTTTTTGCATTAATTTCGAAATACTTTTGTCCGAAAACCTCTTTTTAATATGATTTCTGAAAGTATTTACAACAAAAACAAATTTTGAGGGGGCGTGTACGTTACGTACTTCCTAGTTGCGCCACTGATACAGATACCAACTCTTCTGTATCAATGAATTTAACTATCGGGCTGTTGAATTAAGGGCTAATTTTATAGTATTATTGATTCCCTTCGCAGGGCCAATCTTGTACATCATTCTATCACATAATATCCTGATTTCATATTTGCCAGGACATAGTTTTATTACCTCCACACGAAGAACTGGGATTAAAGTTATGCGTGCAAAAATCAGGTGTTCTAGAAATATGATTAAAAAGTTATTTCCTTTTTTTTATCAATTTTTGGCATAATCGATATCTTCAAATTAGGTCGATCTCATTATTCATACGATCATTCATTCATACGCCAGATCATACGATCCTGGCGTGATATTTGTCGGCAATCGTTTTGTTTACCTTATGCGGTGAACTGGCGTCAAGATTGGGCGTGTCCTTGCCAAAATAGCCAGTTTTTCGAGAATTGTGATTGAAATTTATTTTCTTTTTCGAGCTTATTGCAATTTTTGAGCATTGTTAATTCTTTTGAATAACGTCGATCTCATACTTCATACGATCATGTCATAAGCCGTCGTGATATTGGTCAGGATGTTATAATAATATAGGCTATGAGACGATTATGTTGCAGTGGCTTTTTAAACCAAATTACTCTCACACTACACTGTACCGCGGAAATTACAGACATGTAATCATATGTGTTACATATGGTGTACAATCATGGGATCCATTTTTCTATTCTTTATACGCGTGCTTCTTTCGCCGAACAAACGGGTCCGCGAATTCGAGCAGATGCGATCCACAAAAACTTTCACTTGAGCCAAAGGCACATCTTACGCAACACCATTAAATTTTCATTTTGCGAAAATAGCAGTTGACCAAGCAAGTTTTTAAACAAATTTGAAGTTTGCTATTGAATGTAAAAACAATGAATTAAAATAATAATAAAATACTAATTCTCAATTTACGCCTGTCAAAAATTCTTTCTATACGTGTGAACCATACTTGGGCCACGTCTGTTAAAAGATGTTTTGACCAACAACATTTTTACCACAATCAGAACATGAGCCACCGATCGACCTCGTCTCAACAGCGCTGTCTTTCAGTGACTCAAGCTCGGTAAAAAATGCGTGCGCAATATTGTCAATCACCGCCATATTGCAGGAGTTACTCATATAAAAAAAGTAACAAATGTCTTTACCTCAGTTTTGAGCGCTGAATCACCATGCCCGTGTATTTGCCTCTCAACAAACTAATACATACATTTAAACCACATAAATATACATTCATTTTTGAAGCTGTTTATCAGTATTTTTTTTCTAATCGAACGAAGCATAATTCAAAATTCAGCGATGCGATTTTGTTTTGTTGTTCTAACAAAAGTCTTTTCGAGATAAAGGAATATTTTGTCAGTGAATAATACGTATTAAATCATAATCAGGCGATTATTGCTTGTTGAAATCAAACGAAAAACTTGCAGAGTTTTTTGTGATGGCAGGAGCAACTAAACGGTAAGCCATATGGCAAAGGACTTCATATAATATAAACCAGAAACTGCAGTTTGAGTGGAAAACTTTCAAGACAGAACTGGACTACTATAACTGAATATTAGTTGGTGGTATACGTCCAGGATAGGGGTGGGAAATCCGATTCGGTGATTCGAATCGATTCGAGGCACAATTTATTCGAATCAATCGTGAACCGTTTACAGAAACAAAAACTGAATAAATGAACTGGAATTTTTATTTTTAACGGCAAAATGCAATCGTGACAAACAAGTTTTATTACGGAGCGTATAGAGGATACGCTAGCGCAATGCTACACCCTGCATCTAAAACCGATAAAATTTGTGCAAATGTAGTTACCGTAGTCTTCGCCAAGTTAGCGGAACTTTGCTCAATGATGCCAGAAGAATTATTAACCCTATCTCTTCTTTGAAAATAGAAAACATAAAACTTGAAAAATTTCAGGAGTGTCAAATTGACAAGAATTCCGAAATACTTTTGTCCGAAAAACTCTTTATAATATGATTTCTGAAAGTATTCAAAACAATTCAATCAAAACAAATTTTGAGGGGGCATGTACGTTTCGTACTTCCTAGTTGCGCCACTGATACAGATACTAACTCTTCTGTATCAATGAATTTAACTATCGGGCTGTTGAATTGTGGGCTAATTTTATAGTATTATTGATTCCCTTCTTGGGGCCAATCTCGTACATCATTCTATAACATAATTTCCTGATATGACATTTGTCAAGAAACAGTTTATCAACTCGACGCGAAGAACTGGTAATAAATTTATGCGTGTTGAAAAAGTAGTCAGGTGCTCTAGAATTATGATTGAAAGTTATTTCCCTTTTTTATCAATTTTTTGCGTCTTCGATACCTTCAAATTAGGCCGATCTCATTATTCATACAAACATCTCATATCCTAACGTGATATTTGTAGACAATCGGTTTATTTACCTTATATGGTGAACTGGCATCAAAGTATTCATGTATTTTAGAATTCTTATTTTTTTGTTGAATTTCGTTTTCGTTTATTTCAATTTTTTTCATTTCAAGTAAAATCATGATATATGCTAAATTTTACGTGGTAAAATCAGCAACTTCGTTCATCTGAAATGTTTAAACATTATTCTATTCGTGTCTAGTGAATTTCGAGTATCATTTAAACTAAGTTATAAAGTCAAACCTAACCACAGTTGAAAAACTCGTTTTTGTAAGCCTGGAGGATACAGTGAGACAAGTCACAGGTCGAGGGCGGCGCTCAACATTGCGTTTGCAATGGGGCTCCGGAAAACCAAATCATTTGGAATTCGAATTTGATTCGGATAGTATCATCAATTCAATGTGAATAACAAATGTGTCTTTTTACTATTACATATTATGTCCATTTCAAAATCAAGAGATTACTAATATTAGCATTAACAGACTTGAAAAATGTATTTTCATTTAATACTCCATGTCCAAGATGAAAACGTCTGATATTTTTAGGAAATACATTTGGAGTTAAAAATGAAAACTCTAATTCATTCAGTAAGTGCTGTTTGTACGAAAGATTCAAGATTAATTCGAAGTAATTTGAGCTTCGGGTCGATTCGAATCACCGGATCAAATTGCCCAGCCCTAGTTGAGAACTCGCTCCTAGAAGGATTGATTGCCGAATCTGATTGTTCGGGGATCGGGACTGTCTGTGGGAAAAAATGAAGGAGGTGTTGATTCGACGTTAGCACGCCCTGTAAGGAATCAGCCAGCGACCAGTGAATGGCAAAGATCTACCACAAAATTTAGTACCAGCATCAACATTCAAGGCTTAAAAGGCAATATCGTTCTAATGACCCTGGTCGATGGTTAGTAAAACCGCCCACCAGTTCTTTGTTCTCTTTCAGTTGACTGCTCGGGGGCCGTATTCACGAAACTTCGCTACTGATCACATTTACCTGCCTGCAAATTAGCTTGATATATTCAAAGAGTGATAGCACGTATTTCCTATTCACCAAAAACTTCGATCCGAGTGCACACTCTGACAGAATCTCTGCCCGAACCTCAGGAACAAAAGTTCGTTTGTTTCGCCAGAAAACATCATTTTCACTCAACAGCCTTGAATGTGGAAGATGATGTTATAATAATATAGGCTATGAGATCATTATGTTGCAGTGGTTCTTGAAACCAAGTTGATATCACACGACACTGTACCGCGGGAAAGCAAATTACAGACAGGTATCCTTTTTTAATAAAATTCGCTCAGAGCAAGGCCACCGCAGGAATAGAAACTAAGGAACCCCCATCCGTGATAGATGTCTATTAACGCGAGTTTTGAAGTCTTGTAGATCAACACGATCAGGAAAGCAGGGAGAAGGCCAAGGAATTCCAAAGTTTGAAGATTCTTCGAAAAAGCTTCCTCCATAAAACTGTTCGTGACATTGTGGAACCTCCACAGTATGTATGAATACGAATAAAATTTTGTTCGGAGGAGCGAGAGCAGAAATCTCCCTTAAACAAAGACCGTTATAATATCGGTGAAATAAACAGAGTGAGGTGGGGCAAACTTTGCAGACCGGAAGAAAGTTTATTGATCACATGCCGTTGAATACGGCCGAGCATGCTGAGAATAGTGACAGCGGCACTGTCCCAAATGTGACAGCAATGCTCCAAGCAAGGTCGAATCAATGTTTGGACAAATGAAGAATGATTTCAGGAGTGAGATAATGGCGAGTTCGATATAGAGAACCGACTTTCAATGAGGTTTGTTTAGAAATACTAGTGACATATTAATTCCAACTCATGTCCTTAGACTGTGTGAGTATAGCGAGACGAATATTTGAGGATTTGAGTTGCATTTGTATTAGTGTAACGATTACTTGATAAAACTTCGGTATTCTCCGAGTAAAGAGTTAAATCCCAAGAGTGACCTCAATTAGATACTGTGGCCAAATCACACTCAAGCGATTTTGCCAGAGCTAGACGTAGTTCCGGGAGGGGGTTTTTCGTTAAGACAAGAATATAGAGTTGTATCGTCAGCGTAAATTACCAAATCACATATCAATTTATCAGACAGGTCTTCAATATAAATCAAGAACAATGTTGGACCAAGAATCGATCCCTCAGGGACACCAGATGAAATGGAATAAGTCTTTGAACGGTGCCCGTCCAAAATAACATAAACCTTGCTAGTGGATAGAAAAGATTTGAAAATTGAAAAAGCTTGACCAAAAATCCCATACTCTTGAATTTTTTGCAAAATACCTTGGTGCCAAACTCTGCCGAACGCTTCAGAAATGTCTAGAGCAACCGACTTTGCCTCCCCACAACGATCAAGAGCACAAAATATTCGTTCGGTTATTACTGTCAACAAGTCAGAAGTAGGGCGCGAACGAAGAAAACTATACTGCTTGTCGGTGAGGAGACAAATCGACTTCAGGTGTCCAAAAATTTTATTATTAATAGTGGATTCAAAAACTTTACTGAAAATTAATAAGAGGCTAATTGGACGATATTCATTGGAATCAGTTCGATCATCATATCATATGTGTTATGTCGCCACTTATGGTATACAATCAGGGCGTGTATTTTCAATTCTTTATACAAATATTGCTGTCGCCGAACAAACAGCTCCGCGAATTCAAGCAGATGCTAACAACAAAAACTTTCACTTATGCCAATGGCAAGTCTTAATTGGATGTGTTTTTTCCAGAAATAACACTGCCTGAAGACCTTCAGGCGGGACAATTATGACTACGCGCTTCCAGGACGATCATCTAAGCCCTGTCGCGTGATAGTTGGTTCTAGTCAAGTGCCACTCAGGGGATATGTGGTGTGAGATTACAAATAGTAGTATAACCTATTAAAATTTTATTTAATAAAGCATGCGCCGCAGTGAACCATACCTAACGTAACATGTCAAAGCAGAAATTTCCGACAGGCAACCAGTCAAACAACAGCACAAGATATAAGGTTCAACACAGCCCGAACTAATGAAATTTTATGCCAGCCAAATTCTTCACTCCTATGATACTCCTCCATGATGACGTTTTTCTTGGACGACTGTGGCTTTTGCATCACGACTTCTACATGCTGCAATGTAAGCAGCAATTCCAAAAATGCTTTGTTCAGAATATTGTCACTAACATGAAGATTCAATCATAAGTTTGATACTGTTACAGTAAAACACTTCATGGCTTCACTTCAGACGAAAATGGCTCCTAAATCGATAGCCAGGCGGTTTGCGATAGGTGAATTCAAATATTTTATCTACGACACCGTTCGATAGTTCAGTTCAATAGCGAATGTTTGAGAATAGGATTGTTGGCGCTTAGGAAGGGATGAGGGTTAGGATGATACCGATGTATCGGTACCGTGTACCGATGTTTCGATTTTTTCAGAGAATCGGTACCAGTCTGAATCTCGCTGATAACACGGTATTTTTGCAGAATATTCTAAATAAACAAAATCGTCTGTTTTAGTGGATGAGTGGTGGGAGGACTAAGCAAACCAAATTGTTGCTATTTGTCTCTTGTTCTTTTGAAAACAAAGCATGTAGACCTTCTGCGTCTCTAAAATGAAAAAAACCAAATGAAATATTAAAATTAAGGTTTACATTGACAATGGCTTGCCTGCAGTATTTACAAAAATGAAAAGTACCGAGTTCCTCTTACTCGCATGTAAAAATAAAAATCTCGTAATAATGTGACCACTGAAACTTTAACGATTTGTGTTTTCTTTCAAATCACAGTTTTATTGTTCAAAAATTTTCATTTTTCTTGATTATTATAATTCATTTAATTCAATACGAACAAATTTGATTTGATGGCAATTTTGTCGTTTACATCCTGTAACTTCTAATGCAAACTATCTGTATTTGTCAATGATATAAATTTGACTATTGATTATATTGACTATCTATGCCAGATCCAATTACACATATAGTAGATGAAACATAATTAATAACCTCGGGCATATTTTGTGTATCTGAAAAAATGTCATAGAGACCGCAGTCTTGATGACTAAGAAAAAGATTTCGTCTTATATACTTGATCATGATATACTTTTCTAGATGTACACTACAACGAAATCTCTACACCTTAGCATTAATTTTATTTTGAAATATGGAAATTAAACTAGAAGATTAACTACTATTCGCTAATTACGGGTTGTTGCTGGAAAGCAGAACCGTCTCCAGAATGAGAAAAATTATCGCGCGCTATCTGCGCGTAATCGTTTTGCATCGAAATGTTATATTTTTTCAGCAAAAAAGCCCCAGAGGAGTTTACAGGTTTGCTACCACTCCCAGGTAAGAACATACTGGGTCAAGTGGTCAGAATTTTGTATTAATATACTATTAACAATGAGAGAAAATACAATGTGGTTTAAAGTTTTTCATTCTAGCTATACTCAACTATGGTTAAGAAATTAAATTTCTGCTTACGCACTATTTTAATTGAAAATTTAATTATTTCCAAAGTCATAAATTGCTAACAAATTATACATGATTAATGTTAAAAAAAAATGATATATATTTATGTTTACTTTTTATGCCGTTCTACACATCCGTAAAAAGGCAAGAAATTACCATAACATGTTGGACATAAAAGCTATAAGCAAAGATATCGATAAAGTCAATAAACCCAATGTTATATACATTTCCTTGTACATGTCTTTAACATATATATCATATTTTAACCGTTGATCCGTTATTGCGCATTTTTGGTTTTCGTGTGGAAAAGGAACGTTTGGAACTTGGTGTCCTAGAAATTGACAGAGTGGTTCCCAACCGTCCTTTATGTTGCAAATGAGCAATTGATCGCGAGGTGCATTCTGTAAAATTTAAAAATAAATGAGTGGAATAAGAAATGTATTTATTGTTAAAAGTCATACATTATGGGAATTCTACATTGTAGGAAACATCGCTTCAAATTAATGGCGCAAATTGTTCGAATCAATCTTGAATTCTTCATATGAACAAATACTTGCTGAATGAACTAGAATTTTCCCTTTTCACGACAAAATGAAATCGATTTTGGTCAAGTATGACCAAAATCGATTATATTTGTCGTTAAAATATAAAATTGTTGCTCTCAGATATAGAAGTGTAAATTGAAAATAAACTATAAATGGTATTTACATGGAATTTATGATTCGATCCGATTAGAAAAAAATATTCGAATCAGATTCGAATTCCAAATAATTCAGTTTTGCCCAGCCTCAGGCACAATGGTCGACGCAAGTAAAACATTATGCAAGAATTATGGCATTTTTTATAGTAACTAAAAGTATAACAGCACAAAGTCAGCCGTGAGAAAATTTTCAAAAAGGACCCAAGGAGTCCAAAACTGATTATAAGAGATGAATATGTGCGTGAAAAAATTGGGATTCTCTGCGTTTCAATGTACTTAAAATACTATTGCACAGTTATACAGTTTTTGGGTCGACGAGAGGGGCTTAGGCAAATTTTTCTTTGAAAGGTTGCTAAGTCAGACCTATATAGCTTCATTCCATAAAATTTCGTTATTTTTTGCATCATCGTGGATTTTGTTGCGGCTACTAATATTTTTCACAAGAATAGTGATATGCTTAGTTCATCCCACAGAAAACCCATACCTTGATTACGTCATTGTTGTGTTGATCATAGAAATTTATTAAAGTTGCTTCGTCAAAAACAGGAAACTTTTTTTGAATTTCAAATCTTCTCTTCTCAATTGATGGTGGACAGAATTTGGCGACTAAAAATTATCACTACTGTGTAAATGCTCGGAGACTATTGTTACCACTGAAACTTTTGAAAAAATCAAGTTTCAGGAGCAATTACTTCCGGGAGAAAAGTGAAATAACTACTGAAATTTGAAGGAGATATTTGTCGGTTCGGCATATTAGGCTATACTAAATATCCAAACTTTGGTATCTGGCAGTGGGACGGATAAGAGAGGACATGTCTTCCTAAAATTTTTAAATTCCATATAAAATATTTTTAAATCAGGCAAAACTTTTTCTCATTCACATACATTACATATTTTTATGGTTTATGTCACTCAAATTTGTGTACACAGCCGACAAAAAAGAAATAAATAATCACATCCTGCTCATTTGACTTACAAGTTCTGGTTCAAAGTATATAACTTCTATTTGTTTGCAAACCCCTCCCTCCCCCCAAAAAAATTATAACTTCCGTCGCAACTGTTGGTTATTCATACTTGACAAAACCATGTCCGAATATATCTTTTTTCTGTCGGGGGTATTTTTTATACACTGTAAATTTGCTGTTATTTTATAGTAATTGCATATTTACAAAATTTGAAACCGCTTTGTTGATGAGATGAATTCCAAGCATTGACTGATGATGGACGCACCTTAACGGTACGTTTCTACAACGAGGCATAGTTGGCCCAAAAAGTTGATTTTGTAGCTTTACAATTACAATATCACAGAGTACAATTACTGCCTAAGAATGGTAATTTTACTGCACTTTTGTTACAATGTACTTACTGACATCGCGTTGAAAATCAAACCATCCCCGAGCTGTTGATGAAAAAACGGAAAGTGGAAAGGAAAATGACGAATCGTTATATTTACTATATTGCTTATTGAATGACCTTGCAACTTCACTTGCTTCCCGCTGCGTCAAAATTAGCTGCAATATTAAATAACAAGATATGTATTTACTTACAAATTCAAATCTTGCACATTTATACATTGAAACTAACGCCCGTTTAAAGTCCGTGATTGAACATTTGCTCCAAAATTTGTTTTATAATGGCTTTGTACAGCAATATATTTTTTGCAGGCGACTGCATACGTAGGTGCAATCTATGTGAACACGCGTTCATGCGTATAAAATATACATATCCAAACGTACACATGGGCAATTTATAAGTCTACAGAAACGCGCCACCAAACGCGCAATTTAGCTGTACTACGCTTTCCCAAGTTCAAAAATAGCACAAAGCGGAGAGGAAACATTTCCATTCATTTTACCGATACGAACAGCCAGATAACCAGCTGTTATTGCAGTAACTCACGCTTTTATTATTTGGCGACTGAAAATTATTATAAACAATTCGGATTATTCAGGAAAACTATTGAAAAATTCAAGTTTTAGGAGCAAAGAATTCCGGACGAAAACCGAAATAGTTACTAAATTTTAGATATTAGTCGGTTCCGCATATTTAAGTATTAATTATTGCAATTTGCAGTTTTATCAATAATTTTCATTTTTTTCAACTGTAATTGCAAAAAAGCTGGTAGAAATAAATTCCATGGTCGGGATTCGACTTCTACTGACCTTGATATCCGGGAAAGCCTTCAAGAATTCCTTCCAGTAAGCAATAGCAAATGTATCACTCATTGCATCGTATCCTTCATACATTTCACGCAAGTCTTCAAAATTTCCATCTTCGTATAAAAATTTCTTCCAGTCTTCTTCCAATTCCCCAAAATTTCTTCCGTGTTCTGATACATTGTATCCCAGAATTCTGAGAGCTTGACTCATGCTTTTTGTCCCAGTTTTTAAAAAACCAACAATTAGAACTTTCATTTTTGACCAAGAGACGTTTTATACCCAATGGTTACAGAATACTGCACGAGGTCTTGCTCACAAATAGTTTATTTTCAGCAGAATGAATTGCTTTTAATGAGATCAATGAGTAATGCTTATAAACATACATACGGATATCCGACAGGAAATCAATTTTATTTGATTTATGTAGCGTGCATTCTGGCATCAAGGTTGAAATGTCTTTACCTAAATAGTCAGGTATTTTTTCATTGCAATTCACTACGAGCAAACCTGGAGGCAGTGCCTACAGGGGAACAACTAACGGCCACTTAACAGCAAAGAGCTACTAAAAGATATAGCATCACCAACTGAACTGTGAACGGAAACACCCCGAACGGAACTGAACCATCATGGTAAAGTGCAGTTAGTGGTATCTTGCCTGGACGATGATGAAGCCATCTACGACTAATCTAAAGGCCGTACCCACAGGGCATGAAAAGCTAGGTTTATGATTGGTGATAATTTGTTCTTTTGATCATTTTTGAATTGATTCATTTTGCAGTGAAATCGTGATATTTGAGAAATTTAACGTTGGGCAAATATGGTTTCATATATCAGGTTTTTTTTTTATCTGGAATTGTGCAGATTTATTCACTTTTTGGTTACTTTTTGTATACCGTTTAAACTAAACTACTAAAAAAATTCCAGACATAGAAAATAAGACCATAAGTCAAACCGAGATCCGTCGCTCTTGAACAGACTGGACCTAACCGTGAGGAAAATTTTTTTAAACAATTTATCTATATTTGGCTAAAGTGGCCGTTTTGGGATGAACCAGACATATAAATTGATGATATTTTACTATTTTTATCAATTTGCAACAAACTCAAGAACTTTAGGTTGTAAAATTTGGCATATGTCATGATTTTACTGCAAAATAAAGCAATTTGTAATAGAGTAACGTTACTAATTTAACGTTATTAGTTTTGGTCGCCGGCGCGAGAGCCTAGTAGTTGATATGTTGGCATTACATGGTGAATATTTTGGGTTCGAGTCCCGGCGAGCCCTATTCGTTAATCCATGCCCATTTTTTGGGTTTGTTCAACCTAATCTATAGACGAAAAGTTTTTTATATATACCCAACACCGCTATACGCCGACTTCTGCAGTGGTTGTATTTGTATTCAGTGTTACAAGTGGATACGCTCGGTGGTGAAACGGGTAAAAATTTATCTATGTGGCTAGTGTACAATATGATGTCGATTCACCGATTGAGCCACCGACCTGCGATATTATCTGCAAAGTAAGCGAGTCATTCCTAGACAATCGAGCCATATAGATGTTATGTAAATTCAGACGATGTCTGTGTCCTATCTATTCCTATCTTGCTATGGTCGAGCCGACCGTCGATTTCAAAATAAATCTATTCATGGTCGGTAATGCTAATATTATAAATGAATATTTGATACGAATTACTAGTCGGAGCGAAGCGCGATTGCACAATAATAAATGTACACACTACTAGTATTATGTATACTCAATTCCCCTTTCTTTGGTCGTTCATGAACTGATGATGAAAGGCGCTCAGCTTCCCGAACGCCAATCCCGCCAACAAAGTGGTTTCTAGCGCATGGTTACCACTAGGTATATTCATAATTCTGATATGATGATATGCACAGCCGGTGAAAACAAAATAAAATAAATTGCCGACGTTTCAAAATTCTATTCAGAAAATCTGATCCTCGAGGAAGATTTGCTGAATAAAATTTCGAAACACACCCTGGGTTGAGTGGTGGACATGAACAAACGAGCCAGAATTACTCGGAGTTGAATCCGAGATATTCAACCTGCGATGCCATCACTAGGCCATCTCGCCCACTTCAATTCAATTACGTAAATTGGTGGTCAATTTCCGCATTTCTCGCTGATGACCAAATGACGTATGTATACTGTGACGTTGTGTCATTCTCATTGTATACTAAGTGAGGTAACAAACTTCGTTTTTCAAGTATGGGTCACTGATTGGACGTAACGGCAAGTAACGCCACACGGGGTCGTGACTTTGTACCTATTATGTGCACCAAGTACACTATCCAACCGAAGTGATACAATTGTGCTTTTCAATAGAAGGGCACAGTTAATATTTTGTAGCCTATCTGTAAACATATCGAAAGAGGGAGCTATACCTAACACTGCTAGCCACGGATCTTTATATTGTGCTTTAACGGATTGAATGATTTGTAATGAACACTAACTCCCAGTCAGGACAAAGCGCGGGTACAGGGTTCAGTTACATGAGCTGACAAGCAAGCATAAATGAAAACGATGCAGGAACTAATACCCGGAAAAGACTATTAAGGTATTACTTCCGCGTACGCGCGTGTGCAGACGCTAAAATAATGATTAGTCACAAATGACATTATGACCTATGACTACTGTATACACAAATATTTTTACATTACATAAGAAATTTGATTATCTGTCTCGTGGTCGGTGATATTTTTACTGGAATACCTGCTCTAAACACTATCGTTTAGCATTACGGAATTTAGTCCAGCTGTAGCTGAGCACCAGTTATGAAACAGTATTAAACCACTGTGCAACGAATATTTTAGATGTTGAAGTAGGCCTATATTGCGGATAAGTTCAAATAGAAGGACGCTGGAAGCGCGTGGTGAATTTAAAAATTAATGTCCATTTTTTAGCAAAATTCATCTCAACCAACGTCGTAAAAAGAACTAACTAACGGCAACTTGTAAGGTAAATAGCTATACTTCAAAATATAATACCATCAAACAACTGTACTTTAAGCAGAAAATATACCAGACGTCACTTTCTCTTCAGTAATATTCAAAATATTTGTGCTTTGTAAATATGGTAATTACATCAATACAGTGCTTGATTGAATGAGTGATTGTAGACGGTGGCATACAGAAAGGTATATATTATTATTAAAATTCGCTCTTAAGCAAGGCCGGAAGCAAAGTCTTGAAGGAACTAACTAGCGACAACTTAAGTGCAAAGAGTTAGTACAGGAAAACGCATCTCTGGCTCATGCTTGACGAAATGAAAGTTCTGATCAGGAATCTTTCTCAGTGCTTTCCGTCATATTTCCATAAAATTTGGAACTTGAACAAGCAAGCCATCTAAAAAGGTATAAAATTATAAATGTTGGTATTTGTGATTAAAATTTATATTTTCTTCACCCATGAGCATTTCCTCTTATCTATATTGTATTTACAGAAAATTATGATTGATTTATAAAAAAAAAAATTGATACAAATGATTTGAAAGTGGTTGAAATCGACGATGTTTTTAGCAACAATATTCCTTCTTAAATTCTTTTTTGTCTCAATCATAGCAGGTAAATATACATTTCATAAAATTTGTTAAGCATTTTTTCATTAAATTTTGTACAACAGTATATTCGTTGCTGCTTAGTAAGTCTACATATTTTATTTTAAATGATACCGATACCTTCAAATGATACCCTTTGAGGATATCTGATTTGTCTGTTGACGGCTTTTTCGTGCGATTTACCTGGGGAATTTACACAGTAAAAACCACTAATGGGAACGTGTAGAATGTGTTATTTCATGCAATAGTCCATATAGGAAAAATACTGAAATAAAGTCTGTAAATATTATTAGTCATATGTTGATTTTGGGCTATTGATGAATCGAGGCAGCGAGGCTCAATTCATCTGCAGCATATGGTCAACAAAGTAAATTTCAGAGAGAGAGGGGTTTAGAACACAACACACGGCTGGGAAATTCAATTTACTCGAATTTATTCGAAAAACAAGTTATTTGAATTGACCATTGGAACGAAAAGTTGCAAAATGAAACGAACTTGTAATATTTCAACGGCAAAATGCAAGCAAAATATTTTTGATTTCGGTTAAATTTATATTAGACTTATCCATTGGAAGTGTATTGCCTCCTACAGTTTGTCTATATCATTATCATTATTGAATTATACATTGATAGATTATTCATTTCGATAATGAGAACGATATGTATTAAAAGAATAGCATATTCCTTGTGTATTTGATCAAAGCGATTAAATGTGATTTGAGAAAACTTTTCCTACTCAGATTTGAAATTGTAATGATTCGGTCTTGCTCATCCCTACAGCACCTCATTGTTGAAAGTAGACACAACGATGTACATTAAAATATTAAAATTAAAAGCAACCTTTCACTTGCTAATATTCTTCCTGATTTCAATATTTAGTGGATGTTTCAGTGAATCTGAATTTGAACGGAAACGAGAAATGTGAAACAGGAACGTGGGATTGCGAAACAATTACAGTGAGTTTTTTGTTTTTGTTTTCGGTACGCGAGAAAGATTTACTAAAATAGAGCCCTACAGTAAACTATAGTTAACTACATGGATTCTGTTTTAACAGTAAAATCAAAACCCAATTGAGAAAAGTTTGCATCTGATGCAACGATTTTTTTCGAACTCAACCGAATCTTGCCCTGTAGTTGGATTACGCCGTGATCCTGGTTTTTTGGAAAATTTAGGTGAAGTACCTAGTATACCTAGTTTAGTGAGATTATTTTCAAAATACATTTACCTAGTTTCAAAAATATATAACTTACTTAGTTTAACTTTTATCCAATTTCCTGTTTGATATTTTGCCTAGTAGCTTTACTAGGTAAAATAGGTAAATTTACCTATTTTACAACTAAGTACCTCTTTGAAAAAATAGGTGCCTAGTATAAAAATTTGGTACACCATGCTTTCAATATGAAAAAAACATCCAAAACAGAATATTTGAAGATAGAATATAGATATATTATTTGAAGAAAAAGAAGTCAACCTTCAAATCCAACCTTCAAATTAACTGCAGCCAAACGACAATTTTTAGTTTACCCACTTTAGTGGTAATTTCATTTTACTTCGCCTAGTTTAGGAAATAACCCAGTTGCCATCACTGCGTTATCCATCTACAGTCAATCCAGACATTTCTCTGGGTGATTGTGACTCCTCGCGCCCGCATTGCGGATAACGCGTGCCACTGACCCAATGACCGGTTACAATGGATCATGTCGCTGGGGCGTGATCCATCTGTGACTCATGCTTGACAAAATAAAGTTGTTTCTGATTGGTTCTTAGGTTCGATTCTTTCAAGTCGAATCTCTTGAAATTCGAATATGATTTGAGTCGTATTCCAAAAAGATTATTTCATCATAAGTTTTTTAAAAGTGAAACCGTGAAGTCGGATAACACTTACACAAAAATTAGTATGGCTGTTGTTATACCTTGTGATATTTCCCAACTTTTCGTTTTTATCTAATAATACAAAAAATTAAATATTCACAATTATAGCAATGAAATCTGATTCTCTAAATAAAAGTAAATTTCATCCGACAATATTTCTTTTTTTAAATGTGAAAAATTTATTTATCTTCTTTTTATTGTTTTATATCTTACAGGCGAGTAATTGGGAAGGTATGGTGATTTTTCATTTTTTTTTTATTTCGAGTTTATTACATCTAGTACTCTTGTTCTCCAAATATGTGGTTTGATACTGATTGGTATGGGAAATTCTGTTCGACCAAAGTGATTACAATTCTCCCAACGAAAGGTCAATACGTTTTGTTTCATTCAGTAAGATTCACCGACCATATGATCTACACAATTTATTTTCCAGTTAGAAACGATCAAGAATTTTTGAAGGTCATATATGATCGGATGTGGTCACACTAACGATGTTATTATTTGTTATAGCCAGTCAAATATTTTTTTGTCCAATCAGGCTTTGTTATAACTATGGATCACTGATGGAACGGGCCACAGAAGCGCGTTTTCTCTGCGGCGCATGCCTGACAAAACAAAAAAACAGTATGGTGTTTCTGGATAGCCATCCCTGAAATCTCTAATATTGCTAGAAGGTTAATATGACCATTGGATTTCATTATCTGCTGCTTGACTGTATGAAACTTTACAAAATGTAGGTCAATTTGCGACAAAACTGTTATGTTCAATAGATATATATTTTTGCAAGATCTGTTTCAAGAAATGCAATTTAAATTGTGGTTATATTGTCGGTTAAGTATCGTTATCAGCTAATAGCGATCATTTCGAGTATTGTTGTTCATGCGCGGAGACTACATTGTAACAAAAGTACAGTAAAATTACCAATATTTGACAATGATTTTACTCGCTGATATTGGAATAAAGCTACAAAATGGACTTTTAGGGCAATTATGCCCTGTTGGTGGAAGGTCTACGGCGTGATTTTTTTCTTTCTTATATTCAGCAGTAAAAGTGTATATACTAGTATAGAAGATGTAAGCTTTAAACGTATATTCTGCGTGTCGTAGAAGGCGATTTATATATTTATACAAAAATGTGGTGTGGATCGTTATATCATCGTCAAGGGAAGATACTACCCACTGCGCTTTACTGTAGAAGTTCAGTTTCGTTTGGAATATTTCCCTCTTAAAATGCAGTTACAGGTACTACATTTTGGGGCAGGTCCTTGCTATTAAGTGGCCGTCAGTTGGTTCCTTTTAGGTATTGTTTACGCCCTTGCTCAGAGTAAATTACAATAAAAAATGTTGCCTGTGCCAGCGGCACATGCTAGGATTCCATAAATATGGCGACTTGAATTATCTACTCTCACCTAAAACTCATACATCCGCGTTTGCTGGTGCTGATATTAATATCCGAACATCCAATAAATATGATATGGGCCGCAATGGAGATGGCATAGTTGTTATTATACTGGCATTGCATGTTGAAAATCTCGGGTTCGAGTCCCAGAAAATCCTGGACTAGAACCCGAGACCCACTATCAGGGTGTAAAAACATGAGCACTTCAGCTACATGAGGTATAAACGCATCTTTTATCTCAAAATTAATGCATTTTATTTATTTTGAATAGAGTTACAGAATGCTATGTCCGCCAAATTGACGGAATTTCTCAAGGAATATCCAAATGAGGAGATTGACATAAACACTATATTTTCTCAAGGTTAAGTATTTATTATGCCAAGCCTAGGTTACTGATAGAACGCGCGTAATGTCGTAGTCCATCCATAACACATGCTTGGCATACCATGCCTATATTGATATTCTTCAAAGACCATTTATATTTCTAAAACATTGGAATGACGTTATAATTTGAGCATGTCTTATGTCCCTAGTCCCTATCAAAAGGCTTATTCAGCAATCATAGTTTGGCTCAGGGTTCATGCTGCAACGGGCAGGCAGTTAGAACAAGTTTATTAATAATATGTTTCAAACAAAATGGTTATGCCCCTATTAATGTGGACAGACAGCACGCCACGTACTTGGTATTTGGAAAGCGGTGATCATGGGGATATATAGCGATTTAAATGGGGAGGGAGCAGACTGTTTATGTAGGCATGAGAAGACGTTTAGATCCGAACCAATCTTAATACAAAACCACAGAGCAATAAATAGCCTTTTAACGGAAATATATTGGACGTTGACAAAGTGCCATTACTCGTTTCAAAGTCACAGATGTGAGATATTTTGACATCTTTATTGACAACTCAAGAAACCTTAGTTTTCCTTGGCAGAAGCCTAAATCAAAAGAAAATAGGAAACAACACTAACAAAACCAATGTTTGTTCAGCGGCAATTAAGGACACCGAGGGAGGCAAGAATAAGACTTTAGAAAAAATGCAAACAATATTACTACTATCACAGATAAGCCAGGTATATATTTTTAAAGCACTGTATAAATAAGTCCTTATGGTGGGATCGGGATTTTTATGGCTGTTGAAGTTGAACAGAGCAAAATTTGCTTCAGAGACAAAAATATATTTTTTGGACCGGAATCTTTCGGTTGACGATGTGGCCCTAGCTTCATTGTTTATTTCCACAAAATTCTTGTAGTATAATGGTTAATGAAAAATAGTGAAATTGTTTTATTCAATCATTATTTAACTTACATACTTAATTTATTCTGTTCTGGCCATGGTACAAAGCATGTTGAAAAAAGATTGATAAATTAAATTAGCGAAAATTGACATTTCCGTTTATACAGTGTAAAAATGGACTGAATAGGGCTCTTTTACAGTAATTTATATTGAGCTATGTAATGAGTATGTATATATGTATTGTATATATATGCTTATATATACATATATATTGTTTAGAAGTATTGTGTAGACAATTATTACAAATGAACAGTAGGTTAACTGCATGTTTGACACAGAGTCAGTAAAGCATGAATGTCGAAAACCCGAAAAATCCGTCGTTAAACAAATGCATTTGAACTAAGGAACCTTAAAATATCACCAAAGAATAGAAGGCTTTTGCAAGTATTTATAGTTTCTCGCAATTTGTTATCATGTTTATATCATAGGTTCAAGATCTTAGTTCGAGTCCCAACAAGTCCGTCTCGTTAGCCGACCACTCAATCCAGAGCCTAAAAAGAACATATTTACCCTAACTTAGATACTAACAATACTTACCCTAATTGTAGATTGCCAGTAAACTTTCCAGAGTGATACATTGAAATAAGGTAATGAAAAAATAGGATATTGTTTTTTAAATGATAAACTTTGACCTCCAATATACAGGTTGTAACATTACAGACAATGCTACGGGTGATTGTTTCTGGTTCTTTCTCTTCAAGCCGAATCAGGTAAACCTTTTTCGCAGGGAGAGGAAGTTTGCGAAAAACTAAATTCGACTCCAGCAATTTTTTCAAATGAGGAAATATACAATCAAGCTGTGAACTTATCTCGTCCTCACATTCCACAGAATAAGAATTGCTTTAATCTATGGACCGGTCATTCATACAAAGATAATTTGGTAAGACCTCAAAAATGATAGTCTAGAATAGCATTTCTTTAACATAAGAGATTATGAGAATCTTAAAACCTTCAGTAGTAATTGGGTTTGTTTGGAAACATTGGGTGATTTATATCTACAAAGTTACAAAATCGGCACTCCATGTGTACTTTTTTTTCTTTTTAGTGTGTAGGTATATCGAATTACATGTTATTGTTTGTCTAGGGGTCTCATACTCAACACCGCAAGGTATGGACTACCATATATTACTGATTAATTTCCCAGACAAAATATTGAACTTCCACTCTTGAGTTTTTTTTTCGAAGGTACGTACAACATTTTGGAAACCTGACAAAGTATCCAATTCTGACTGCTCAAATGACAAAGTTGCTATCAAAATTTGCCGAAATCTTGAAGAAAAGAAAGGAATGAAATGCACGAAACCACAGAACGATATTTTCGGAATTATATGCAAGAGAAGTATCAACGAAACTTAATTTTAGGACAAAAATCTTGACAAATAGCACCGCAAGAACTTCTTGACTCACTTCTATACTATGCAAATCAATGCATCAAGCGTGCGACAAATTGGGGCAATGGCAGAGTTTGATTTTTTTTTAAATTTTTGATGTGAAATCAAGTTCTTACAATTTACGTATGCAGTGAGGCAAATATTACGTGTTCGGATTTCAAGATTGCCTTGAAATTTCAATATACACACAGTGAATTGTTGCAAATTACCCCTAATGTAATTCACTGGGCACGGCACAATCCATCAGTGAATGGTGTGTAATCAAAATTATATATGTACACATTATTTACTTCCTGAAACTTTTAATTCCTACTTGACATACACCAGCGAGATTCATTCCCACAATACAAGCTTCGCTACCAGAGGAGCTTATTTAATTTTTCATAGGAATTCTAATATTGGTGGTAACTCGATTAAAATAATGGGACCTAATGTATGGAATGAGATTCCTCACTATATCAGAAGCTCATCGTACAATAAAATTGAAAATGAATATATGAAGTTATTATTGGACTCAATATTGATACTTTTTTTTTTTGCTTCTGTACGGCCTAACATGTCTATTTAGCACTACAATTTGAAAATTCTATTTTGGAGTATGTACCTACCCATACTTAATATTTTGTTATATATATATATTATCACTAAATAACCTAATGTAGCACAAACAATTGATCATTTACACTTAAGTATAATGTTGTACAGCAGAATCATGATATATGCTGGCTTTTGTCTTATAAGTGCTGCTTTTTTCCCTATTATGCTGTAAAATAAGCCAAATTTTGAAAAAAATTTATCTTTATGCAGTGAAGTGATACGATAATATTTTTTTGTGAAATCTATTATTCAAAAAATTACAAGGTTGCAAAATGTTCCCATATGTTAATAGCACGTGCTTTATTTTATTTACTGATCCATTGTGACTGTGCCCAATGATATTTTCTTCGATTTCTAAACTAATTCTGAATGGGATGTCAATGTTTATGATTTAATACATTTTGCTGCAAGATTTGACATAATTTCCCAGTTTGATATTCTCGAGTATAAGCTATTGGACCATACAGTTCAGCTAACACGGTTCAAAATCCGGTCTTCTGGCTAAAGATATGTAATTTGATATTGCCCATTTGCCAAATTTTTTCTGACGGAACCCATTTTCTTCAGATGTCAGAGTGGGTAACATTATTCCAGTATGGATAGCAGTATAAAATTGTAATAGGTATATATTGCAACTTATTTGCTTATTATTTTAATGATGTGTTGTGCAGTGAAATCTAATGCAATATTAACGTATTCAGATTTTAGCGATCTGATGTCCTACTCTGAAACCTGATTTTAATGTGGGGTGACTTAATTTTGCTTTTCTCCGGGTGTCAAGTATGTTTTTGCTATTTTCCCCGGACGACAAAAGGCTTCGAAGCCATCGTTGATGACTCTGAAACAACATTTTTTGCTTCCTTGCCACTTCTTAGAGTGGATCACCCTGTCCAAGTCCCTGTAACAGCGGCCTTTTAAAGACGGACAGGGTTACTGGAAAGATATGACCTTTTCACTGTTCGGTTTAGCCTGCCCAAGTTATTACACCATTCTGTGAGTATGCTGCATTTTCTCACTCCTAATCCATTACTCCAATTTTATTATGACTTTCCAAGTGGTTTAAATATTAGTCAGTCAAACATGACTCTTGCGTCACATTGTTTTATTTTGCATTATTACAATGGGAAAAATTAATATAAACTTGGTTCTTATTGATATTTGAGGCATAATGAGTGAAATATCTCTCAAATGCGTTTGTTATTAAAGTTCCTATTATTCTTACGACTCTAATCTGTTTTTTTACAATATCTTTTACTCAGGCATAAGCCATTGTAGAGTCACTGAATCTCGTTTTGCTTTGGTTCGTAAATTATTCCTATTTCCTCGGAACGGTCAACACTGCTATCTCGTAGCTGTGCTGATGATTTTTAACCTCTTTGCGCGGTGACCAGAGATAAACGGAGATTAACCTTAATTTATTTAAGTCATTTTTTGGTTGACTCTGATATTACACACTGCATCGGTATCATGACGTAAGCTTGTTTTAATTTGGAGATTTCGGTTCCATTACTCACTTGACTCTACAATATACAAAATTCAGTCCCCTGATATATGTAAATTTTGTTATATCATTTTGATGTTTATATATTACGCAGTGAAATCATGGTAAAACCAGCTTGTCGTTGCTCGGTCTGGTATGGTTGTTCGTATTGTTCGTCCTGTGATTCACTGACTTATGATTATTTATATTATCTTTTTGCACCATCACAAATGAAGTGAAAATTGTGCAGAGTGGTAATTGCTTTGTATTTTATGGAGCCAACAACGGTATTAACTTTTTTATTTCTTGTTTATTTGTGAGTTTATTTGTTTATTTGTGAGTGTGATAAGTTTCACTGATGGCAATTTAAAGCAATTGATTTTTTTTTTCGATTTAATATTTTCAATTTACACTAATTATTTATTATGTTTATTGTCAAGAGTAGTCACTTAATTTTGAACATATTTTGTGCATCCACATCAGATTAATATCTCTGAATCTATAAGCTTATTTTCGCAAATTGGGTGGTAGCAGATGACCGAGAGGTCGTATCGCAACCCCCCAGTCTGTACCAAAAACGTATAATTTTGTGCATTACCGTGTTCATTTATTTTCTGTGTTTTCTGGTTGATGAATTCAATAAACTCGCTCTCTTTCGCACACATGTACAATTTGTCTGTAGGAGTTTCTATGGGGCCGCGTTGTGATGCATCGATGGTCGGTACATATTAATAACAACAATTTATTTCGTCAGGAGTTAGGCTGTCTTATTTACCGCTTGCTACTGGACTTTGCTCACAAAATATCTAATTATCCATTTGTTATACTTTACCTTTATTTTTACATTGCACATTCATATTATAGTTTTATGTTGGTTATTTTATGCGAACTTATGGGAGGTACCTGGTTAATTCAATCGTTAAAGCGTTCGTAATACGTTTCGAGCTACGCATCTCTAACGTCAGGGTTTCGAATCCTGCGAACGCTTCTGATCTGATATGCTCGATCGGTGAAAGTAAAACGAAATAATTTTCCGACGTTTCGAAATTCCATTCAAAAAATCTGAGCCCCGAGTGATTTCACCAATTGTGCATATCAGATCGTAAGATGGTTTCCAGTTAGGCTCCATTTTTCAAGATTGAGCGTAACGGCAAGGATCTTGGTGACTTCGTACCTATTATGTGTTACCATTATAATGCGTACCAATACACTCGAACCGACGTGACACGATTTTGCCTTTTTTAATATAAAGGTACAGGTAATTTTTTGATAGCTTATCTGTATACTATACCTTAAAGTGCTACGCACAGACCTTTGTATTGGGATTTAACAGGTCCATGCCATGGAAAAGTGCTGATGCAGGGTTTCAATTACATTAGCTGATAAGCAAATTTTATAACGAGGCAAGATCTAATACCTAGGCAAGACTCTCCAAAATAACCTTTAATAAGGTATTTCTTCCGCGTACTGGTCTGTACAAACGCTGAAATAATGATTAGTCATAAATATTATAATGACGTACAGACTACTTAAGATATGTATGTACACATATTCTTACATAACAACGCCGAGTATGCGTCCCGTGGCAGTGATATTTTTACTGAAATGCCTACTCTAACCACTATCGCTTTTTAATTATGAAACAGCATTAGGCTACTGTGCAACGAATATTTTAGATGTTAGAAAGTCGTTTTGATTTTTTGTTTATCGAAATTCACCTCAAGCAAGGCAACAAGCACGTCGTAAAAAGAACCAACTAACGGCAACTTGAAAGATAAATAGCTATACTTTAAAATACAGTACCGGCAAATAACTGCACTCTAAGCAGAAAAGATACCAGACTTCCTCTCTATACTATTCAGTACTATTCAAAACACGTATTTGTGCTTAATAAACATGTAAATTGTATCAGTGCAGTACTTCCTTGAATAAGTACTTGTACGCGGTGGCATAAAGGGAGGTATTTTTCTATTACTGAAATTCCCAATCGATTCTAAACCCAGATTATTCTAGTCAGTCTTGAGTCGGCCATGGGAGCAAAAACTTTAAACAAGTGGAATTGTCAAATTTTGCTAAATTATTTGATGGCCTGGATATGATGTGTGAATCGCTGGTACACTGTTTTTTTTCTAATAACTTCTAAAATATTCGAATTCTACTTGTTCAACCCTAGTCCTAACCAATCCTTTACTTGGCGAGTAAGGGCCAGTGATGGACCGCACCTCAGCGGCGCGATCCATCGGTGTCTCCTACTTAACAAAACATGTGGGGGCAAACTTGATCCTACGCGTAGAGATAACGACATCTGTTATGAATGAAAGATTATGCACACGTATGCATTGTAATTTGATTTTGCTGTGGAAATTACGCCTACCTCGTGACGTTCAAACAAACATGTATATGCATTGTTGGCCTATTATACCGAACGATATAGAGCGAAGAAGAGTTTAGATATTATTAGACTTATTCAATAAATTTTAAAAGTTACAAAGCGGTAAGAAAGCGAATTGTAGTATCGATTTTGTTAAAAGGGCTGCTTTTGGAGTTAATACCTCAGGTAATTTGTTGATTTTCTCTGCACTAATATTCAAAATACGTATTCGTGCTTTGTGAACATGTAAATTACATCAATACAGTGCTTCCCTGAATGAGTGATTGTATGCGGGGGCATATAGAAAGGTTTTTATTATTTTAAATTCGCTCTTAAACACTCTTAAACAAGGCTGAAAGCAAAGCCTTGAAGGAACTAACTAACGAAAATTTTTTTATTTTTGTTATTGAAATTCGCTCAGAGCAAGGTAACAGGAAAAGAATCAAACTTGAAAATTCTCCTGAAGCCACTAAGTGCAACGAGCTACATGAAATGCAGGAATAGGAAATAAGGAACCCCCATCCCTGATAGATGTCTATTAACGCGAGTTTTAAAGCCTTGTAGATCAGCACGATCAGGAAAGCTGCAAGAAGGCAAGGAATTCCAAAGTTTACAGATTCTTGGAAAAAAGCTTCTCGCATAAAACTGTTTGTGACATTGCGGAACCTCTACAGTGAATAGGCGCGAATTGGTAGCCAATCGTGTTGAAGGATTAAAAATTTTGTTCGGAGGAACTAGAGTAGAAAGCTCCCTTGAACAAAGACTATTATATGTTCTGTAAAATAAACATAGTGAGGCAACGTTGCGGCGGTATGTCAACTTTGAAGACCGGAAGAAAGTTTAGGACCAATCATATTGATCACACGCCGTTGAATACGGTCGAGTATGCTAAGAACAGTGACAGCGGCACTGCCCCAAATGTGACAGCAATACTTCATACAGGGTCGAATTAATGATTTGTACAAATGAAGAATGATTTCGGGAGTGAGATAATGGCGAGCTTGATATAGAGAACCAACTTTCATCGAGGCTTGTTCAGCAATAGTAGTGACATATTCATGTCCTTAGACAGTGTGAGTCCAGCAAGACGAATATTTGAGGATTCCTCCAGAACAGTATCATATGAAATTTGAGTGCAAAGAGTTAGTACAGGATAACTTAGCAGCACCCCCACTCTAACAGGTGGAGAACATTCCAGACAGGACTGAACCATTATAATACATGGCATTAATTTACTTCTTCGCAGAGGTGTCATCCGTCAGTGGGTCGCGTTCGACAAAACAAATAACAATATTGCTTCAATTCCAATTTGTAATCCCAATTGTCTTCAACTATTGACAAACCTTGACATAATTGGTAAAACGGCGTTTGTTAAGTATGTGTCACTGGTGGATCGCGCCGCCGAGGTAAATAAATCTCTGATGGGCAATGAAAAAGAACTAGATTTGCTGAGAAGATGTTGATTCGCTAAGTGGGCTGGACGATTCGATTCGGTAATTTGGATCCATTCAACACAAATTATTCGAATCGGTCGTAAGAGCAAAAACTTGAAACAAAGTGTAATTGTAAAATCTGAATAATTAATTTGATGGCCTGGATATGATGTGTGAATCGGCGGAACGATCCATCAGTTTCTCAAACTCATATATCCTACGCGTAGAGATAACGACATTTGTTATGAATAACAGATTGTGTAGATACATTATAATTGAACCTTGCTGTGGCAATTACGCCCACCTCGTGACGTTCAAAAAGCCATATTTAAAAGCTGGCTCTTCAGAAACATGAAGCTTCCTGCTCCTATGATTTATACAGCCTGTATATATATCAGCATGTAGGGAATATCTCCTCTCGAGTAGTAGTTTTGGTTTTATTCAAAGTGCCGCGTTTGTAGTTGAATTTTAGTTAATCCTTTCTCGTTGATATACGTAGGCATGTATACCAAACCTTCCTCATTCATGATTCCAAAAAAAAGCATTTTTTTAAAAAGAAAATTAGTTATCCGAAGAGTATTTTCAAGGTAAATGAAAATGAAAAAAGAACAGTGATTGTAGTCATCTTTTCATTAGTATCTCAGTTCGCTAGTTGCACGGATTATTCAAGTTTTGAGTCAGAATTAGAGCTGGGCGAAACATATTCTTTTGAAATTCAATCATGATTCGGATAATTTTTTGAATCAAATAGAATCGTTAGTGCCAAGTTAATAACAAATTTCTTGTTTTCATCACTACAAACTGCTCATATTATCAGCTTAGTTGCGAATTCGCTAATAATTATATAAACGAGCTGTATGAGCCAATATACTTTTTATTCACACATCGTTTCTAGAGACAGAAATAAATTTAACCTGAATAAAAAAAATTATAAGATATTTTGCCGTTAGAAGCCTGAAAATTCCAATTTATTTGGCATTTCCCCTATGATCGAACGCTCAAAAACTTGTAAAATGAAATAGAATTTACGTATTTCACCGGCAACGTTCAAAAACAACGTATTTGTCGTTTATATACTTTGGCAATTTGAAAAAAGTATACGAATCAGATTCAATTTGAAAATAATTCGGTTTTTCCCAGAAGGCAGTTCTAATATGTCAGAAAAAGGATATGATATTATGAAATGATATTTGTAATTAAAATTCAATCCCAGTCACAAACATTGCCACGGATTTGCTTTGTCGAGCATGAGCCACTGATGATTGCGCCTGGGACTGGGCAATTCGATTCCGTGATTCGAATCGATTCGAAATACAATATATTAGAATCAATCAAATATTGTTCATAGGAACAAATACTTATTAAATGGACTAGAATTTTCATTTTTAACGACAAAATGCAATCGATTTTGGTTAAATTCAACCAAATCCATTATATTTTGTCGTTAAACTATGAAAATTGTTGCTTTTAAACATGGAGTGTGAATTGAATATACAATATAAAGTATAAATTTCTTGATTTTCACAATAAAGACAAGTTGTAATTGTGAAAATTGGCGGTTTGTAATTTACATCAAATTCGTGATTCGATCCGATTCGAAAAAATTATTCGAATCAAATTCCAATTCCAAATTGCGCTACCAATTGTCGTTCATCTGTGGCTCATGCTTGGCAAAATGAAGTTTCTGATTGGAAACTTTATTAAAATAAATGGAACTAGAAAAAGCAAAACATTTAAAAGAGTACAAAATTATAATGGCTGATATTTGTGATTAAAATTTATATTTTTTTCTTCATCCATAGTCTATATCGTATTTGCAGAAATTTTTTATCCTAAATGATTTAAAAGTGGTTGAATTCGACGATGTTTTCAGCAACAATATTCCCTCTTCAATTATTTTTCGTCTCAATCATAGCAGGTAAATATACTTTTCTTTTTTATTCACGTTTCCTATGTTGAAAATATTGAAATAATGTAATGAGATAACAGCGGCCCGAGATCTCAAATTGTCGGTAGTTCAAATCAGCATACCTGGAAGTTGTTTACAAGTGTCTCTTATTAAGGTTCACTATCATTATCCGGTATACCTTGTTCCACATAACGGTATTCACGATCATTCAATAATAATAGTTCGTCTAATAAAGCAAAATGCGCAAATTTGGTATAGTTTTAATAGCAATGATGGTGGGAAATTTCCAGTTATTCGTTTAATATTAATGCCCAACAAGGAACAATCTTAGATATTGGTAAGGCTGGGCAATTCGATTCGGTGATTCGAAGCACAAATTATTCGAATCAGTCATGGAAAAAAAATGTATAAAATGAAGCGTTTTAAAGAATCAAATTATTTTGACGTAAGTATTTGCCCTGAAAGGTTGAGCGTGAATTCGCCAATAATGAATATTAGAGACAATGTTCACATTGTCTCTAATAGTCATTATGAGTGAATTGGCTGTTATTTGACCTCTTCATTTTGATACTAGCGGCGAATTGTAAACGGAAAAACAAAACATGCCATTTACAGGGATTCATTGATTCGATACGATTCGAAAAAATATCCGAATCTGATTCGAGTTTCAAATGATTCGGTTTCGTCCAGTCCTAGATATAGATAGCGCTTCAAAACTCCCATCATTGTTTAGGCGTCCAAGAACAAAGCGCTGAATATATCAGATCCGTTTTCCTTTGGATATTTTATGTATGTTTTCTGAAGAAGAACATTAATCCTCGCCAATATTAAGCAATGTATTATTTGCAAAAAAATTTTCAATTTTGATTTGTAGTGGATGTTTCAGTGAATCTCAATTTGAATGGAAACAACCAATGTGAATCAGGAACATGCGATGGTGAAACAATTACAGTAAGTTTTCTTTTTCGAATTATCTTTGCCAGTTGGAAAGACTCAATAAAAGTAAAACCTAAGCCGAACTAGTTCCAATTTGCATCTAATTTAATCCTACCGAATCATGGCTCGCAGATGGTTTGTGAGATGATCGTGTGATCTATCTGCGCGTCAATAGCAAGTACAAACATTTTCGGTAAAATAATTAAGTTATCAAATTCATATTGCATAATAATGTGCACCGCTGGCAAATATTTTCTGAACAAAATGCGCAATTTTACTGCCGAATAAATAAAGGCATAAAACAGTGAGGAATGACTACAAACGTTCCTGATAATTCGCGCCGCCCACCAATGGATTTCACAAATGACACTTACTCGGCAAAATATCTAACGGAAATTTTGTGATCTGGCCTGTTAAATTCTTAGTCTACGAGATGGGATAGATGTATGGCTGGGCAAAACCGAATTATTTGGAATTCCTATCTTGAATCCGAAAATTTTTTCTAATCGGATGGTTTCGCTAATTTCATATAAATTACAAATATCCGATTTCATTATTACAACTTATCTCCATTATGAAAATCAAGAAATTCATAGTAATACGAATTACTGATCAGCACAAACAGATATGAACTCGTAACCTAATTCATAAAACAAATATTTCATATGTAAGATCTTTCTCAAATTGACGCTTATACTCGCAATGTCTTGCTGTCTAATGTTCTACTTATATTGTATTTAGGGCTGAGACATTTGATTAGGTGACTCCAAGCACCAATGATTCGATTCAGTTGTGTAATAGCCATGGGAATAAAAACTTATGCATGGTTGTCACCAGGTAGAATTATAGTTCTGATCAGATATGTACAGTCGGTGAATGCAAAACGAAATAATATGCCGACGTTTCGAAATTCTATCCTAAAATCTAGTTGTTTCATTTGATTTGCATTACAATCGAAGTCAAATCAATTTTCTGAATAGAATTGTGAAACGTCTGCAAATTATTTCGCTTTTCTTTCATCGACTGTGCATATCCGATCAGAATTATTATATTTCCAAGATAAAATTTAGGGCAAATTTATTTGCGTCTTGAAAGATAAAGTGTGAAATGATGGCACATTGTTCTGACTTGCTTATATAAATTTTACCGAATTTATAGCTCTAGTGCTCTTGATTTTAATAACAAGGATAAATTGTGATGACGGAAGAGGAATATTTGCAATGAAGGTAAAATATATTGGTCCATCCTCTGGCACCCCTTCTTATTAACAATCTGATAGAGTTTCGCGAATCTGACGCTCTAAAAAGAACTCTTACTACTGAGGTATTTCAACAGTTTGGGTGCCAATACCGGCCTGTCGTGCTTCAGTGGACGTTATTGGCACAACGTGTGCCAACTTGTGGGGGTACTCTTCGTGGTGCCAGATCTGGGTTAATCAGCGGGTGGGGCTTCTATAAATGCTCATATCGTGTTGAGCTATTCAAGTCCTACAATATGGCAATGGAATGGTATTTGCAATCAAATTGCTTAAATATCTCAGTTTTGAGAGTAATTTATGGGTGACAGATTTGGCAAAAACAACTGTCAGGTCGTCTCAAAATATCAGATATGTAATATGCTTCATAAAAGCTTTTATCACCGCTGGCTGGCTTCCCGCTGTTAAAATCAGCAAATGCGGCAGGTAAGACTTCGATACTTGTAATATACTCGCGAAACTCTATTAGATGACATTGAAACCTTTTGCACTCAAATTGTTGATATGAAGGTGTGTCAGAGAAGGGATTATGTAATTCGATCTGATTTGAAGGAAATATTCGAATCAGATTCGGATCCCCAACAGCTTGGTTTTGCCCTGTCTTAGTTGTAATAAATTGAGTAAACTCTACTGGCCTGCGAAAGCTTGTCTTTCGGCATTTTTAAAACTTCGAAACGGCAAGTATTCTAAAACGCATCTATCAACGGCCCATAATTGGCAAAAAAGGGGGTTTTATTGTTTTATTTCAATATCACCAAGGACGATTACCGTCTAAAAGCAATAATTTCATTGCATTTTTGTCACAGTGTATATTTTTTTGAATTGAAGTTCATTTATTTAGCTGATAATTCTGATGATTTTATTTAACTTTTCTTTCTTGTTTCATATTTTGCAGGCAAGTAATTGGAAAGGTATGAACTTTATATACTTCCTAAATCACCTATTTACAGCAAGTGTTCCTAATGTGCGGTCTGGTACCTTTCGATTTTTCTAGCGATTAGGAAACGATAGATTCGAAAAAGTATACAATCCCCAAAAATATGCAAATTTTGGGGTAGTAAAAATATTTCCTGAGAAAATATCTTTGTATATTTTTCCTAAATTTCATAAAAATTATTCGATTCGATTTTAACAGGTATTCGATTTTAACCAATAATTATTTATCCCGACGTGCTTTTTTTTATCAATTTTTGTCACTGATTGCTTCTACCGCGGAGGCACAACTCCGACTACAGATTGTAGCAACTGGGAATAGAGAATTTGAGCGATTCTGTGATTCAATGTGTTCTTATCACCAGAATTATTTAAACAAGTCCAATATCACAACTGCCATTCGCCCTTTGCTGTAAAACTGATGTTTCATCCGGCAATGAAAAGAATATTCTAAAATCCTAAACCTCTCAACCGTGAAAAAACAACAGAAAAGATGCGAGTTTCCCGTTTCGCCCGAATCTCCCCGCATTGTTTTAGCCTGGGTTGAATGATAGGACTAAGTTTTCAAGTCGAAATTACTTGATATCTTCAACCTGCGATAATAAAGTGCTGCTAACCACTGGACCATCACGCCAGGAGAAATAGATGTTAATTAATCGAAAATTTTAATTATTATAAAATTTTCATATAGAGTTAAAGGAAGCTATGACCACCAAATTAACAGAATTTCTCAAGGAGTATCCAAATGAAGAGATTGACATAAACACTATAATTTCTCAAGGTGACCTATTTTTATGTATGTTCCGCTCCTAAACGTCGAGGTACAGGGTTAGTTGTATTGGAAAGTTATGAACTTGCTGGTCCGGCGAGCTTCCAAGTTAACGAGCCGGACTTGCCTGTATTCGGACACAAGATCTCCAGCCTGCGATGCCAACATTATTGCCACTAGACCACTATTGAGGCCACATAAACATAACTAATAACATAATTCTGACGTCATTAAGATTTCTGAAACATTGCAGTACAGCGCTAACGTTTACGTAATTTTTATAATTCGGACACTTTTTATTGCATGTATATGTCCTATATGTTCAGAGTTCTACTAAAAGTTCACTACTAAAAGTTTGAACATATTTAACAAAATTTACAAAGTAAGACAAAGAAAGGTAATCACTAGCGTTTTGGGGGGAAGACGGCATGGTGTCCTCTTTCTCCATTTTTTCTGATGCTTTACAACAAAAACCTTATTTCTAAGGATTATTTATTACACTTGTAAATTAATGTTTGTTTAGCGGAATCTAAGAACACGGAGACAGACAGTAATGAGAATCAAGGTGAAGCAAGCAAGAAAATTCTTAGAACTATTCCGGATAAACCAGGTAGTCATTTATAAATCACGTTGCAACTAGGACTGGGCAAAACCGAATTATTTGGAATTCGAATCTGATTTGAATATTGTTTACGAATCGGATCGAATCGTTAATTTCATCAAAATAACATATATCCCATTTTTACTATTACTCCTATAGTCTCCATAATGATGATTGGGAAATATGCAGTTAAAAATTATAAATATTAGCATAACTGACTTAATAGCGATGTGTTTTCATTTTAACGACAAAATGCGACCGATTTTGGTCCAATTTGACCAAAATCGATTGCATTTTGTTGTTAAAACTACACTTCAGTTAGTATGCTTTTGAATCGATTCGAATCACCGAATCGAATTGCCCAGACCAATATTGCCCTAGCCTAGTTGCAACCAACGAATTGTTCTATGAAGATTTAATCCGTGCGGTCTTTTAATTATTGTACCAGTGGTAGATTTTACCTTCCTTTCTTTTAATTTTTTTAGATTGCATTTATATTTTGTATTTGTAAATATGTAAATAACTCTTATGCAGGATATAGTAAGAAATAACGAATTCCATGTGTTTTAAAAAAAGCAAACTAACACGGAGAAAAATTGCTGTAATTTTGCCACAGTATTTGTAAATAATCGAAGAATCGGCCTTTGTCGATGTGATTCACTGAAACGAATGGCTGTGAAAATTCGATATTGAAGGTTAGGCGAGAGAGTTTGAAATTAGCCGATTATTTTAAATGATCAACTTTGATATTCAATATACAGGTTGCAACATTACAGACAATGCTATAGGTAAATGTTTCTGGTTCTTTCTCTACAAACCTGGTAAAATAAGCTTTTACGCTGGAGAGGAAGTTTGCAAAACACTAAATTCGACTCCAGCAATTTTTTCAAATGAGGAAATATACAATCAAGCTGTGAACTTATCTCGTCCTCACATTCCACAGAATCAGAGCTGTTTCAATCTATGGACCGGTCACTCATACAAAGATGATTTGGTAAGCCATAAATGAAGTTTAGTGTCGTGTGTGGGAGGGGGAGGGGTATTTGTCCGAGGACCTATCGAAGATTGGGGGTTTTACCTAACATCGTCCATTTTTGTAGTGGACGCGGTCGGGTCTGGACAAAACCGAATCATTTAGAATTACTATCTGATTCAGAAATTTTTTTTCGAACCTAATCGAATCATTCATTCCAGATTAAGCCATTTTTACTATTACAAATTGTCACCATCATGAAAACCAAAAAAATTATAGATACGAATTAATAATATTAGCATAAACAGACTTTAAGGCAGTGTATTTAAAATTTATACCCCATGTCTGAGAACAAAATGTTTCATATTATAACGACATAATACAATCGATTTGTAAATTTGACCAAAATCGACTGCATTTTGTGCTTAAAAAGAAAAAATCTTCATTCAGCAAATAAATTTTTATCCTATGGACGATTCACGACTGATCCGAAGCAATTGTGCTTCGAAGCGATTCAAATCGAATTGCCCCCCCCCCCCCCCCCCCCCCCCCCTAGTTGTGGTTTGTGCTACAACTACTAGTGTACTCTTTTTTGAAAGGTAAACTCTGACGCTCGGTGGTGAAACACAGCCTAATATCTTTCTTTTTTCGCAGGTACGTGCAAAATTTTGGGAACCTGACAAATATTTCAAATATGACTGCTCAAATGATAAAGTTGCCATCAAAATTTGCAAGAAGCTCGAACATATTCAAGGAACGAGACGAATGGAGCCACAACAGAAATATTTCGGAATTATATGCATGAAAAGTATGAATGAAACTGTATTTTAGGACAAAAAGCGTTGCAAAAACCTCTTCAAGAATTTTAACACTTCATACTGCTTTGTCGATCGTGCTAGGACACTGACTGAAGCAAGGCGATATTTTTTAACGTTTGCCAGCTGCGCATCCGACCTTGCACAAAAGTATTGTTCAATTTTTTTTGTTGCGATATTTCACCTTGATTTCTGCAGTTTTATATTGGTATTTTATTCCACGTAAAAATGGAGGAATGTTAGAGATATTCCTTACCGCATCGCGTTGAGGTGTGGAATACTACCTATTATGCAAGTATTTCATAAACAGCGAAAGATCTCTGAAAATTATCAACATGTTCAAGCACACAATCAACACGTCATAGATTGCCACTTTTATATACACTTCTTCGGGATTTCCCAATCTGAATTAGCAACTAAATTTGAAACGACTAAATCCTTAAAAATTTCTTGATCTTAGATTGAATGGAAACCACGCTGAGGCACCCCTCTTTCTGGGCTCGCATCGGCAGAAAATTCACTTTTTAGCGTTGTAAATTTCACAGAAAATATACTTTTTGACTTGTCTTGCAACTCTGCAGCATTTTTTTACAGTGAAAATAAAGCACAAATATGTATTTTTACTATTTTATCTAAAGTAGACGACGAGAACATGGAAAGGACATAGATATGAATTAAAAGTAATACTTATGAAGACAGATCAACGCTGATCATGCATGAGCCAAAGATAAACCAGGCTGACACATGAGCTTGGTTATCTTTGGCCCGTGTATGAGCAGCCATCCTACAATTTGGCATGTATTGAAGAAAATATGTATTATTATTAATACAGAATATGTTTTTGACAGAAAGAGTGATATATCTACAAAATATGTGAAAAAAAAATATATTTATTCTCATGAATATTAATGATATTTTTAATATCCAATAAATATGAAAAAGATGTTGATTATATTATATATTTCCACATTTTCATTCTTCTTTTATTTCTTCTTCTGTCTGTTCATCTGAGTAATATTGATATTATTAATAAATTTATTGAATATGATTATAGAATTATTATCCAATTATATCGATTTCAGGCAAGGATGTGGGGTAAAAACTGTCGCAAAATATTGGAAGTACAAAATAAATTGAGAAGGTGGTTTTGATTCTTTTGTTGGTATTCCAGAATCACTAATCTCAAGAGGTTATATAGAGTAATCTTTTGTAATTGGAATTGGTTTGGAATCGATGGCAAATTAATCTATCTAACTCAGTCATTTTTTTTCATAGCCAATCTTTTTGGAGCAGATGACCCTGACATTTCTGGTTCGGCCTAGCCTATCCATTTTATCACACACCAGGTTGAGTGTGGTTGGGTGGGAATGGATTACCGAGTCTGACTTGCCAGAACTCGAACCAGAGATTTTCAACCTGCGACACCAACATTGGCTAAATCCGGCTAAATCAGGGCCTATACAAGTAGAATCCAGTTTGATTAGATGAGTACAATGTATATGATTAAAATCTGAATTACCTGATTTTTCCTCTTCCCCACTTTCCTCTTTCTTTTTGGTAATCCTATTAAAATAAAAATAAAAGAGCTATAAATATCATGTAGTTAAAAAGGAATATTGAGTCCATCCCCAGGAGGATGAAAGGTGCTTTAGAATAATGTTCCTCATGTAAACTCTGCCCTGGATGAGTAATTGTGTTTTTACTTGAAACTGGGTTGCTAGAAAAAGGGATGGACATGGATGGAAGGGAGGGATGTGAAAAAAATGTGACAGGAACGGTATCACCAACTGTTTATCTAAATTTTTGATATCAAGCCTGGTTAGCTCAATCTATAAAGTGTTGGGGTTGCGCTTCGAGCTACACATCTCTAATTGTCATGACGTAGGTTCCAATCCTGTGGAGGATGGTGATTAAATGTGAGGTCTGGTGGATGTCTCATCAGTACACAGTGGTTCATGTAAGCACTGCTTACGGCTTTCTCAACCAACCATGTCCAGGAAAAATGAGAAACATTCTAAGCCAAAAACCTTCACCCCAAATCAGTATCTGCACAAGAGGTTGTGGTTCACCATATGATTAAGCTATATTGTCTGCTTTCCTCTCGTGCAGGATTAAAAATCAAATGCTATCCTACACATCATTCTATTTATATGGCGAATTCCGAATAAGATATTTGAAAACAATCTTAGCTGTTATGAAAAAGTTTCCTTACCTTTCTTTAACATCACTAAGTGCCTTCATAATAGCTTGTTCAGCAGCATCATCTCCCTGCAATCTTGCCATTTCTAAAGATTGTTCAAATGATTCAACTGCTGCTTCAAATTCTTCAAGTTTTACTGTAAAGAAAAACAAAATTGTGAATAGGTTAGACACTCATTCTGTCAAGGGACACATTCGGAAAAATTTTGTCTAAACATGATCCGTTAAGCATGAATCACTGATGGATTGTGCCAACGAGGCGCAGTCCATCCTGCTTGACAAAATAAAATTACTGATTGCGGTAACAAATGTAAATCTGAAGCATATGACACTAGGGAGAATTGTCCCAGAAAATAATATTCCATCACAACTTTTAATTGTTCTTCTTCAGTCACGCATGAACAATAGCTGAAACCAGTTGAAAATTTTTTTCAAGGCCAGGAAACAGTTACTCGATATACATTCTTTTACGAAAATTCACTCTAAGTAAGACTGAAAGCAGTCTCCAAATGAAAATAACCAACGGCCAACCAAGCAGTGCCTAAAAGGAACCAACTCACAGCCACTTAATAGCAAAGAGCTACCAAAAGATGTATTATCTGCAACTGCACTTTGAGTGAAAAACATCCCAAACAGAACTGAACCGCCATGGTAAAGTGCAGGGAGTGGTGCGTAAAGCATCTACCACTTCTTTGCTACCTTTTAGTCGCCTTTTACGATTTGTGGGAAATACATTAGAACTGGGCTAAAGGTTGTACCTACACATCAATACAAAATACATATGAATCAATTTTACAAATCGTTACAGTAACCGAGAAGAGGGATTCAAATAGATTTTTATTGCATATTCGTATTGATTGAAATCGAGAATTGAAAACAGCAATGTGTTCAAAAACACCTAACAGGTGCTAATTTCAACTCTAGCAAATTCGATTCAACATTCTATTATCAACACACCTTCAGCTTGAGCGATCAATACACTTGCGTTAAGTTGCCAGACATCATCTTCTGCCTTTTTCGCTTCCAGTAGCGAATTTTTGCCAAATTCTCTCGCTTTCTCGCACTCGTCCAACTCAAGATGGCATCGTCCGATCTCATGGAAAAGCCAAGTGCTCTCAAGTGCAGATTTACTTAAGGGAATCTTTTGTGTCCAACTGTATAAAAATGTCAGAATAAAAAAGCGTTTTACTTAAGCAGAGTGACAGAATGTCATCTACTCAGAAACGAAAATAAAATGGGTTCCATCAGTAAAATTACTAAAACAACTTCATAAAAAATCATTACTAGATAACTGAGTTGGTATTTTTCAATTGTCTGTTAGCAATAAATGAAACAAAACCATTCACAATCATCGATACTGCCATGAAATGGCAGTGTTGATGGTTTTGGAACTTTTTGTTATTTTAGTAGAAATAAAATGAATACTGGTATTTTGATGTGTGAACGAGAAGAAGATCGTCACTGTGTATGAGAAAGAAGCATTTTTGAACACTTGGCAACGTCAAAATCTATTATAATAGTTTGTAATATATTTTGGAACTGATAACTAAAATATCTCAATTTGAATTTATAAGAGAATATGTTTTTTTTTTTATTTTTTATATAGATGCCTTTTTCCGTTTTCTAAACGTAGGAGCATGATGAGTTTTTAAAAGATCATTATTTTCATGGAGTGGAGTCCAAACAGTAAACTAAATTTGGAACTGTGTTTCAAAAAATTAGTGTGAGGTGGCTCATGGAATGATAAACAAAACATACAGTGAGAAAAAATTTTCGCACCAACGAAATGCAACGACTTACCATTCTATTGCTTTCTGGAATTTTCCAACTCTTGCGTAAACTCTTCCAAGGTTATCAAGAGCCCTGGATTCTGCATCTGATAACTTACTGTGAAATGTATAATAATAAATACATTAGATAAAACCTATAGAGATCTATGATAAAAGAACTTCACAATGATTCAAATTTCCAGAAATGCCTTTTAGCAACATAATTATATCTTAACTTTATCTTGTGAGAAGGGAAAGATGATGATATGTTGATTATAGTATGACAAACCCAGATATCATGATTTTGCTTGAATGCCACAAAGATGAGCATCTTTGTGTCAAATCCACTGCAACAATTATTGAAAAATTACTATTTTAAAACAAACTCAATAATTGGTAGTATGAAATATGTAATGATATACAAATATAATGTATATAATGATATTATTATGCATGTATAAAAAGTACAAGTATTTATATTTTATTGATAAAATCACTCAAACAGTTAGAAGAAGCCTCAAAAATAATCTTCAAATTAAAAGTTCAACATATTTTCTTACTGTTCATTTGCAATTGCCAAATCTCTTTGATGATGTTCAAGTGCTTTCTCTGTTTGTCCCAGTTCAAGATGAGCATTTCCCACACAACTATGTAAATTGGCTACGACATCTGGTTTATTGGGAAGATCTGATTCTTCCATTTTCAATACAATTCGAAGAGTTTTATCCGCGAGAGTGAGACTGTCTGATGCTCGTCCATCGGCCAGCGCTGAAATATAAACAAATTTTAGCTGGTTTTAACTGATTAGTTGATAATCATCATATTCGCAACGCGTAGAGGCAAGGCAGGATGGCCTAGTGGTTACCCTGCTGTCACCGTGAGTTTAAGATCTGAGGTTTGGGTCCTGATACATCTGCCTTGTTAATCCATGCTCCTCACTCAACCCAGGATGTACTGACTTGGGTAAGCGCAGTTAAACCAAGAAGTTTATATCATTCCATCAAAGCTAACCCTTTACATCTAAAAGTGGCAGCTGTTACAGGTCTGGTTCGAAGGGATCCACTTAAATGGGTTTCCATGAAAAAAGAACCGGTAACTACCGACCACTTCTAAAATCGAGAAATAATAATCAATTTGAGAATAATTGAGAGCGAATTAACTTTTAATCAGAATTCTGTAAAACCTGAATATTAAGACAAGGACATTAACACTGTTATTTAATAGTAATAAAAGAAATATTTATGCTCTTTTTGTGCAGTTTAATAGCCAAATAACATTAAAAAACAGGCATTTATTACTATTCTAGAAAGAGATTTATCTTAATAAAAATATAACCCATGATATTTAAAAGTTTGCTAGGAGAGGCACCCATTCTCTTCGGGTTTGAATAGCAGAGTAGCAGACATTCTGCCAAACTTGTCCTTACCTTGATCAATTTCTTCCAAATTCTTTAATATAAACTTAGTTGGATCATCATAAGTTGTGTTAGTTGTTTTATTGTTCGACCATTTTTGTTGCATGAGAGCTCGATCTCTCTTTCTTGCGTACATCGGTTTCTGCTGTCGCCAAAATTCTGTCCGTGTGTCAAGATAATTTATTCCAGATGTCACCAAATCATAAATGCTCATTCCTCCTGAACTGCCTTTGACTAAATCTGAAACAAATTTTATTGAGATGTCACTGGTAAATGATCAGATATTATTGTTTAAAACATAAGACCAAAAAGCACATACCATCATCTTTAAGTAATTTTTCAAGATATTCTTTATCAGCATACAATTCTCCGAGTAATGCTTTTGCTGTTTTATCACTTGTGCCGCTTTTAGTTTTGTGAACTCTGGTAGTTTTTTGAGCAGCTTTATTAGGTTGTCTGAAAAAAAATAGTTCTCTCAATCATTATTTATCATATTCTTCATTTAATATCTGTTATAGTAAGAATGTTAAACTAGTTACAGGGATATAGGTTCAGTTACATTGGCAAGAAAGTTATGGATATTTGAGAGCAAACTTGTTTGTCTTCCAATAAGGTTTTTTTCCGAGCAGAAAGTATCATCTCAACCTATTTCGTCCGCCGCGTGTTGGTTCAACTTATTCCACAGGCGATATTCATTCACTGAAGCAAAATCAGATTCTTTTGCAAAAAATTCTATACCAAACAACAGCTATTTCTATTTTTCTATAGGCAACGGTCTTTAACAAAGAACTATTGACTAGTTTACCTTTTAAAAATGTAGTTTCGAATCCAGTATTCAAATAGAAAATTTGTTGAAAACTAACAAAACCAATGGGCCTTACAGACAAACTCTGTGGACACGAAAGCAGATACAACATCAAATTACAAAGTTTTTAGGAAATCCAAAGTTTGCTTAAATATATAGTTGACCTTCACTAAATATTTTTTTAATAAATATTATAAAAACCCAATGTACTTTGTACATATAATTTTGCCGGTATCTATTGTAATTCCAATTTTCTATTGTTATTCAATACTCTGTATTGTATTTCTAAATCCATGTAACTTGTTTAGGAAATTTGAGATGAATTGTTTCGTCTACAAGCAAAGACTAAAATGACAATATTATGCAATATAAATACTGGCGATAAACAAAATGAACTAAGTAAGCTGCATATCTCATAAATGCATTAGGAATGAGGAATTAGTTATAAATCAGTAATTTCATTGTGTCAAGTATGTGCCACAGATGGAGCATGACTTGTCGACACGTTCCATCAGTGACCCACAAATGACTGAAAACCATTTTGCACCAAAATCATTATTTATGTCAAATTTTACGCTGTAGAACAAAATCCCCCCCTAAAAAAAATCCCCCATGGAAAAACAGCGGAGGACAGAATCCTCCCAATGAAAAGTGGATTTTGTCTGTCCCCCCAGAACTTAACGACATAAAATAAGACATATGTCATGAAATTACAGCAAAATAAATCAATTTGAGAACAAAAAATAGAATTTATTTCTAATTCTAGAATACTTGACTATTCGAACAAGAACGTCCAATGATAATAATAATACTAGTTTAGAAACACAATCAATAATAATTCATGATAAAAAAGATGTTGTTATCAAACCTGTAAGCTCCTCTTTGTTTTGCTTTACCTTTTCCTTCGTCCATTTTATTGAAAAATGATAAATCACCTTTGTTCTCTAATTTTACAGAAGATGGACCTAAACAGAAAATTATGTTACATCGCACAATCTATTTGGACAAATGTTTCTAAAGTGATTCACACAACTTGTAATAGAAAATATTTTTGAAATTGTTTGGTAATTTAGATTTAGCATGGAAAAGCGTTAGTTTGTGGTTTACTACATAGTAAACTAGATATCTATTCATCTTTTTCAATTTCAAATTATTCACCCCCGTAATAGTGAGGTTTAAAATTGTTCAACTATATTTTCTGATTGTCGCAAGAGGTGACAAAAAATGTGGTGGATCGTTTAATATTGGTCTGTTTTGTTAAGCGTGAGTCACTGATGGAATACTTCGCCAAGACGCGACCCATCTGTGGCTTGTGCTTGACAAAAAAAATTCTGATTGGAATAACTTACTTCCAACACAATTATCAATTGCCTCTTGTGCTTTTTGGATTCCAAGTCTAAATTCTTGAAGTTCTGGTCGTAATTTATGTCCTCGGTGATAAAAGACGAGAGCATATTCGAAGTCTCCCATTTGATAGAGAGCTTCTGCTTTCTGATATAAACCCTGAAATGAACGAAGATATTATATTTAATAAGCTTTTATGGTGATATAGAGTAAAATCGTATCAATACCAATAGCCATTATGTTGGACAAAACAACGAAAGTTCTTATTCGAAGAGTCAAGTTCCGTTATCTTAGAACTGTGTGTTAAAGTAATGTATAGTTTTTCAATTATTCATAAATTGATATTTTTGCGGTGAAATCATGTAATATATTTTTCCAAATTTTGTGTTGTTAAATTTGACCTAGATCATGGCTATGCTATAAAATATGCTGTTAGGCAATCTCCATTGCTACAATTACAGGTATAAGTTTGCAGAACATAATTACTTTATGAAATTCCTTATCTGACAAAGATGCTTCCGCATCTTTCAATGCTTCTTGTGCATTACCGATCTGCAGATAACATTTTGATCTTGCTACGAGACAATTCTTGTCTGTTGGTCTGATCTCCAGTGCCTAAAAATAATTTTTACAAAACCTACTGTAAGACGTCTAAAAATTCAACACAAATGTATTGCAAGTTTCTAATAACGAAAAGATGTTTTGTCCAGTATTTGAAACAAAACTTTCCATTCGTTCATTTCAAATAAGTCTTCTCAGAGCAAGACTTCAAGAACTAGAAATAGGTCCAAAACCTTCACAAATATTACATAGAACTACTAAAATTCAGGTCCCCGCGTTTGAAATCAAGTGACAATATTTATTTGTGTAGGATTTGAAAAAATTTAATCAATCCTATCTGGAAAACATTCATAGAAAGGAGTTTTTTATAGAAATGAGTCTTACTTTATTGAAACCTTTCAATGCTAGTGAGTATTTTTGCTGCACTCTATTTTGTTCAGCAATTTTATAATAAACATCAGCATCTTTCTCATCATATTTAGGTTTTTCGTCAGGTTTTTTTACTGCTACTCCATACTTATATACAACCTCTTCTTTTCCATTCTTCCCTTTACTATTCATATTGTTTTATTAATCCTTACACGTCTACTAACCCCGTTTCATAGAATAATATAAGTTTGAGGCCATTCATTAAACTAATTTAATGAAGGCATATTGGTATGCCCTTCAACTGGATAACATCTTCAAAGATAGGCTATCGTGAACTCAAAGATGCCAGAAACGCTTTATTGATATATTCGAAAAAAAAAATTTTTGATACGCAAAATTAGATATCTTTTAGAATAGAAGCCTATGAAAATATGTTGCTTTTGTGGCATAAATCAGACCGAATTCAGAGAAAAATTCGCTTTAGTTCCCGAAATTGTTATAGTTTCATGAAATGAGGGAAATTATACTATATATATATTCAAAGTTTTCTGAACCTTGCAAATGATATTTTTCTTTAGAAAATGTTAGAATGCTGCTTTTCTTAAAAAAACATGGCCGAATTAAGAATCATTCTCCCCATTCACCTTCAATAAATTTTCATACTGAAATGGTAAGGTAATTATTAAGAAATTGTTATAAAAGCGAATAGCTTGTTGAAATAATTCAATTTAATATCTCTGGAAAATTACACTGCAATATTCAACTTATCCTGGCAGCTCTATATACCCGACATAAACAATCATTTATAACACACTGCCTGTTACAACATATCTCACATTGTTTCCAAAGAAACCAATTATAGAAGTTTTCAAATTATTCCTCCAAATCTGAAAAATCAGACTGAGATAAAGCTCTCTTCTTCCATCTGTAAAATCACAGCATGTGCTCTTGGTAATTGGCTTTTTAGAACGGGATGACAAAAAGAAGTTGCTATGTACCTAGTAACGCCCCATGAATTTTAATTTCTTTAGGTTTTACAAGAAAACAATCATGCTTTACGACATGACCAACATGACAAGTTGAGATTAAAAAGACAATATTTTACTTTTCTATGTAAATAATAAAATTGTCTGCTTTCGTGTTTTATATATTTGCTTAAATGGGAGGACATCGTCTGTCGAATAAGTTCCCACAAAGCATGGGATTTGATCGATCGAGCATATATGCTCGATCTATCAAAGAACCATGCCTGATGAGAAGGTATTTATTTATAATGACCAACGTTTATGGTATTGTTTACAGCAGCAAATCCAGTCTGAGCACAATGGAATTCATTGTTGTATGACTTTCTCGGACGCAGTATTTTTTCTAAAAATTTTTTTAAATGAAATTTACTTTGTACTGAGTATTCTCAATGAGATTTAATGTGCAGTAACAGAGCAATAGATACAGCTTTAATTTATTTGAGGGAAGTTCGAAATCACAGCATCTGGTGTTTTTAAAATACTCTTTCATTCACTGCTTTATCATTGTATCAGGAAAAATTTCCGACCAGATTTATTTACCATGAGGTTTTACTTTGGTGAATATATATATATATGTTATGAAGAATATTGACAATGTGATATGAATGCTAGAATAAGCCTGTATATTGGGATTGAAGTATATAATGTCAATGGAAGCAAGAATGGACTGTCAATGGAAGACAGGCTGAAATAATGCCGGCTACTCTGCTACTCAAGATAATTGGTTCCATCAAAAGAAAATTTATCAAATAGGCAATACTTTATGATATATTGCTTACTAAAAAAATAAAAGTCTCCTTTTGACTGCCTGGTATCTACCAAACTTTGGAAAAGTTTCAAAATCGTCAATAATGCAATGAAACAGTGGTGTCGATGATTTTCAAGCTTTTTTGTGTATCCAAAAATTTACCATTTTGGATACCTGAAGAAAAACCTGATTCTGTTACCATATCCTATCATACCAATAAAAGTGAATTTATACCAGAACACATACTTGCCAGCTAAACAGTGTTACCTCCTAGCTTTTGTCTATCATACATTCAATTCAAAATATGTAAATTTAGCAATAAAATGATGCCAATGTGTAACTGGTGCAACAGTTGCCCTTTTATGTCATATTTCAAATTGACAGTACAGTAATGCACATGTAAAAGTTTTATTTGCACTTTAACATATTTCAATATTGTGTATGATACTCGACTGCTTGAAAAAACAAAGTAATCTTCCATTTGTAGAGGGGTAATAGAGAAGAATAGATTTATATTGCATAAATTACAGCGTAATCTTCTCAAAATGCCAGTTATACATAGTATTTAGGGAATTTAATCACCTCTTTTAAGTGTATTTTCCTTATTTTAACATAATGTTAAATTAAAATATTTTCACCTGATATTTATTTCTTTACCTGATCTACCGGGTAAAGTTTGCAGTATCAATTTCAATCACCCAATATATCAAGACGAAATATTTTCATCTTTAGCTCAGACATCACAAACTCATATCAAAGCTTTATACCACTTTAATATCACTGTGATTTGTTTTTCGATTTTGTATGAGGTAGCCCAATAGCTCTGGACTGCTACTAACATATTTGGGGTCTAGTGAAGTTTAGTACCATATTCCCGAATGTCATTAAAATAAAAACTGGCAGAATATTCTCATCCTAACTAGGGGGCGCCAATGCTGCAAGTATCTGGCATTGTCTCCCGGGTTAGGATGAGTCGCTTGCAACATGGTAAATTATTATGATAATTGGATATATGGTACTAAACTTCATGAGACCCCACATTTGCTTAGAAAATATATAAACTTAAGTTATATACACCATTAATAAGGTTCAAAAACTATAAGACCCTGTATAATAGGTGATTGGCAAATAATTCGCTTGTTTTGGAAGTATTTTTACTAAAATTTCAAAATGTTTGAGGAAACTATACCACCTTTCATAAGAAGTAAGAACTGGTTCATAAGAGATGGCTTCACCCCAATATAGTTATAATTCCCGTAAAAGTGGTTTGTCAGATTATTTAAGGCAAGCTAAAAATATGGAAGGCTACTTTAAGAATTTTTAATTCTTATCATGCAACAAATGCTATCAAAAATATTGATAAACTATTTGATAATTTGTAAGTTAGATGAAATAGCCTAAGTTCAATTTACCGTTGTATAACCTTCCAAAGCTTTTTGATATTCTCCTGCGTTATAGAGTTTGTCGCCTTCAGCAACATACGTGGGGAAAGTACTCTTTGGTTCATCTTCGCCTTCTTCGTCATACATTTTTGATTTTTCTATTTACAACTTTAGCACTGTAAAATTTTTACAACATTTAAGCAAACAAAGAAATACAGAATACAATCCGCAAGAACCCGAACGCAACACGGTGCTCTTTCCTGCACTGTGCGGCACGTCGCCATAACAACCGTCACGCTTAGGTAAATCAATAGATTGAAGATTTTTTTGAACTTTTCTATAAAAATATCATTAAAAAGATGAAAACTCCGCGTTTACATTCACACACATCATTCATTCTGTTTTCAAATCGAATATCGTTTAAATCCTTCAAGGTGCAGGTTTTAAAATTTCCCCAAAGGTATATTCTACTGGCGAAATAGGAAGAAAGCAAAAAAGTGATAGACGTTCGACGTCGGGGGTACATACCACTTACTGAACTATGCTAAAGTGATTAACAAATGTTTCTTGCTTGTTGGCGCAGTTGCTGGTTTAATATTTTACGTAGGTTTTTGGGCTCGTTGCATGATGATAAGTTAGTTTACACCTCCACGCTTGCAATATTCGGCAAAATATGAAGGTGATTCTGGTATAGTGTTGCTCTTTCACTTCACTTTCAAATTTTACAACTTTTACCCAAAACTCCAATATTTCATTCCGTATCCGCCGCTCATCTATGTGCTTTAATTATGAATTCATTAGATTTTAGGTCGAGTTTGTATTATATTATAAAACGTTGACTACACACCGTTTATTTCAATCAAAAATCCTTGGACCTACGCTGGATCAGTCGCAATGTGTGTCCCAAAACCGTCTGAAAATAATATATATTGTAGGCCTATTATATCTAGGTATAGAGAAGTTGACCAAACAGCTTGTTATTCGAAGGGACGACTATGAATGTGATTGTGATTGTGAGAGAACAGGATATTTCGGGGTAAACTGTGCAAACGGTAAAAAAATGTATAAACGTTTTCTTTGTATATTTTCGTTATTCCTCTAATGTGAGCCTTTAAAGTCAACAAGTAGTGATATGGGTACCTCCCCACTCAGTCAGAAATTTTTATTCGTTAATCAAGAGCCACAGACGCACCGTAGACCAATGTATCAACCAGATGTTTTTAACAATAGGAGCCAAACAAAAACATAAGCTATTCTTACATTTCACGATTTTGTGGACGGGGCTCTTTCCTTTGTCATCGCACTAGAGCTGGTCTACTCAATTTGGTGATTCGAAACCGTATTGAATTGGTCATAGGAACAAAACATACTTTTTTACCTCCCAACACTACTCATCCATACTCGATTTGGCTATATCCCAAACGCCTCAATAGAAGGAAGATTGGGTTACAATTCCCGATCGTCTTCCACCTAATCATCATCATTCCATCTTAAGCAGCTAGGATGACAACTCTTGGCCAGATGATGACTCTCACCCGAGGCAAATTTATTGAATTTTTGGTAGAATATATTTTCGTAATACGAAATGCATTTTTCATAGATATCATTTGATATAATGAGTTTTGAAACACTAATGCAGGAAAGTACACGTTCATTATAATGATATTGGTGATATGACCTGTAATTTGTATGATTCGACAGCAAATAAAAATGCAACAGTGTGAGGTTAGTAACCTTTTTATTCAGAATTATTTGCATTTTAATCAGTATAGACCTGCTGAAGTTACTGGTTAGGGAATTGTTTCAAAATTTTTCTTCATACTGTATCACACCTATAGTCAACAATTTAGATAAACAATGATAAAATTAAGTTTACTCTGTATAATATTAATAAGTCTTGTCAGCAGCGAAGAAAAATGTAAGTAACCTTTCTCGTGCAGATATTTTATGCTGTCAAGCAAGACCGCAGATGAACCGCTTCCTGCTTCTGTTGAAGATTTCCCACATTGGGCTCCGACTCGCCGACGAAATAAGGAAATTGACAGGAAGGAAAACCTAATGAAAAGACGTGCAGGAGGGCAAACGAAAATTGCGCCCAAGAGAAAACAGAAATAAACCTCGGCGGCGCGATCCATCAACCTTGGTAGACAATAACGTTAATTAAATACAAAAAAACATTCCTCCAATTTAGACGATCCCTGTTGTTCATTCCCATGTGAAAATAGTGGGATATGTTATTCAAAGGGATTTGACGACTATGAATGAGATTGTGAGAGAACAGGATATTTCGGAAAAAACTGTGCAAACGGTGAGGCGGCTGTATAAACATTGTCTTGGTATATTTTTTGTTAATGTAACTATTCTCATATTAGTCAGTCAGACAGACATGTATATTTGTGAATCTTGAACCACAGGTGGAGCGCTGCCTACATTTGATTATGCATACAAAGGAACGTGACAAGTAAGGTCACATAATGTTATCTTGTATCGTTCCTTGAAGGCCAATATTTTAAAAGATATCGGTCTAAGTTGTACAATAACTTCATAGATTAGGAAGTATACGAGTAAAATGATTTTCGGGTTTTATCGAAGTGAGTGAAATATTCTTCAGTTTTGTACAGACCCTGGTGACGCTTTCACAAATTATACAGTTGGGACGTTTTTAAAACAATTTTTAGACACCTCGATATCTGTACGAATTAAACAACACTTAGAAGGTCATATTTATGTGTTTCAATTTTTTCTACCTCACGCGTGGGCCTAAATAGGCTTATGAATAGGTCCGTGAAATGTGAAATTTATACAAAATGTTTTTTTCAGTTTCATTTTCAACGAGAATCAAGAAGTTCCTGAAACCAACCCCTACTGGAGTTCAATATCTTGCAACGCATTATAAATTTATGTGGAATATTATCAACAAAATATCATGGATGCAAGAATTTATCATGACAGTTGTAGTGAAAAGTGAGAATTTTTTTTTCATGTGGAGATCCGAAAATTAATTTATTCTACCATGGCTTGTAAATAATTGTAATCATCAATGCGTGCACGCCTTCTGAATAAGTGTAATCAGTTTGCACAGCAACATTCCGATTACGCAATCAGAAAGATTTTGTCCAAAGATATTTTTTAAACATTGACCACTGGAGGATCGCGCTGCTAAGGCGCCGTCCATTTGTGGCTCATACTTGGCAAATCAAATATATGATTGGGTACTCCACTATAGTTGCCTTCATTATGTCAAGGAAATGACTTTTTGTTCTAACTTATACACACTTGTACGTCATAATGCGATGTTCTAAATATTATGAAAAAAGCTACTGCACAGTTGTATTATTAGATTTTGCTTTGTTCCATGTATGATCGAAACAAAAAACTATCGATCAGCGTCATGAACCGCCTCTTTTTTCTCTGTTTGTTACTCGCAAAATTTAGGTTGATCGTTTTCACATTCAACTACGTTCAAAGCACTACAAAGGCAGCGCCGAAAAGGAACCGATATTATACCACTGCAGTTGGTATAAAATGTAGGCCTGCCACCAGCAACTGCATTACACAGTAACAAAAAATGTCACAAGATCGCTGGTCTTTGGCAGTAATTTTGATTTTTTTTTGGCCAAGTATGGGGTGTTGGTGGAACACACCGCGAAGATGCGATCCGTAGACGGCGCATAATTGGCATAAATCTTGTCAACATTACGTTTTTTTAACTTTGGAAATATGCAAATACTGCGATTGACAGTAAATTCACTGTACTTTTGTTACAGTGTATAAAATGGTTAATATCTCAAGACCATCTATAATAGAATGCTGTGAGTGGTATTTACCATCCTATACCCATCTACCATTTCTAAAAATATTAAAATTCTAATATTTCCCTTTCCTATATAGTTCGCGTGAAATTGATTGATGAACCTTCTGCTTATGTTGGAGATGATGAATATACTAAATGGGCTACATATACGAACAAAACTGTTTATGCAAGAACGTTGTCTCCAATCCCTGAAAACTGTCCAACTGAAATGGGTGTAAAAGGTTAGAAAACTATAGTTTTTTTGAAGTACTTTATATTGTCATTTTCATGAATTGAAATGTATAAAGATTTGGGGTTTGAAATTTTGTTACCGCAAAGATCTTTTTATTTTGGGTTTGTGGAACATTAGACACTGATTGGACGCGTTTATAACGATAACATCTTGTATTTTTATCAGGTAAAAGACACCTCCCGAGTACAAAAGAAGTTGCACGCAGGATATTTAGGAGAAAAAAGTTTCTTCCTTGTCCTTTGAGATCAAGTGTCTTATTTCCGATATTTGCCCAACATCTCAATCATCAATATTTTAAAACTGACACCAGAAAGGGATATCCATTTCATTGGGGAGGCCATTCTGTAAGTGTATATATATGTTATAGAGATGGGTATATTATATTAAAAATGCTGATTTTAGGATTCAACGTGACGAATAACGAAGGTAGTGAAACGCAAAACTGGACAGGAATAGAATGTACATTATTTTGCCGTTAATTTCGAATAAAAATAAAAACAATTATTCTGATTTTGCAATCATGCTTTTATAGCTAGTTTCGAATAATTTATACTTGGAATTTGAAGAACAATACCCATTTGATCAAACATAACGGAAATTGACAAATCTTCAAGTATGCGCGGTAGATGACTGTGATATAAATTCTTGATTACAAATATGCAGATCCATGTTTCCATGTATAGATCGAGTCCCGAGGGCTGAATAATTTTCTCTGTAGTTGAAATGAACCAGGAAGCTGAGAAATTCAATTTTAAAATAGAAATTTACAAATATTTAATGAAGTCTTGTCCTGATAAACGTGATTGATATTTAACAATTATTCAGCTTGATGCATCGCATATCTACGGCGAAAATGAGGAAAGACAAAATGCTTTGCGGTCTCATATTGACGGGAAAATGAAGACTTCTGTTATAAACGGCGAAGTTTATCCACCACGTATTTACGAAGCTGCCGGAATTGAAATGATTGGATCAGGCAAAATTCCTGAAGAACACAGCTTCGCTTTTGGACATGAAAAATTTTGGGTCTTTGCCGTTTTTCTTAATTTTTGGAACAATTTGGATCAGGTATGAATTATAAGTAAATTGAATTGAGTCACCCCAGATAAAAAGAAAGAGAGAAAGACGTGAGGGGGGAGAAAAACTCTAAGGCCTGTACACGAGTCTGTATTCGTGCAGGCTAACCAAAATTATTGCATGCCATCGAAATCAGAAATCTAGTAATCTTTTGTTAAGTATGTGTCACTAATGGATCGCGTCGGTGAGACGTGTTCCATCAGTGGCACAGGCTTGGCAAATTAGATTTTTTATTGGGATTCTTCGTTCAAATTTGTTGTATAATGTGTCACTGTCAGTAGAAACTATTCAAGATTTATTAAGCAGTGGGAGTAGTTAAAGAATATGTGCATCGTGTTTGTCTCATTTATAGACATCTTTACAGTGATGCATCTATATTCATTACCCATTTTTTTCAATTATTTTCAACTGATCAAATACACATTTCGTGAAATGAGTAATATTTATAAACAAAGGATGAATCGGCAAATATTTGTAATGAAATCATCAATAAAAATATGACATGATTAGATAAAATATTGCTCGTTATTCAGTTTTGAAAAAACACGAGTGCAAATCTAGCTTTTTTTATTAAAATTCACTCTAATAAAGGCCTGAAGCAGTTAAAAGTGATCAATTTACCAACAACATCACTTAATTATTTAATTTTCAATGATATTTGGAGGATGTTCTGGGCCAATAATAAAACCTTATAATTATTATTTATATTTATTTAGAGAACATAATCGTGTTGCTGATATCATCAAAGTTGAACATCCAGAATGGGATGACGAAAGAATCTATCACACAACAAGACTGGTGGTCACAGGTAGGGCTGGTTAATTCGATTCGGTGATTCGAAGGACAATTTATTCGAATCAATCGTGAATCGTTCATAGTAACGAAAACTTGCTAAATGAACTAGAATTTTCATTTTCAACGACAAAATGCAATCGATTTTGGTAAAATTTGACCAAAATCGATTATATTTTGTCGTTAAAATACGAAAATTGTTGCTCTAAGACATGAAGTGTGAATTTAAATTACATTAAAAGATTAAAAACTATAAATTTCTTTGAATTTCGCAATGGAGACAAGTCGTAATAGTATAAATGCGTTGTTTGTTAATGGAATTTATGATTCGATCCTATTCGAAAAGATTATTCGAATCAGATTCGAATTCCAACTTATTCTGTTCTGCCCAGCCTGTTTGTTTTTCCAGTCAACTTTAATGTAGTCGAATCGTGAATGGTTTAATCTACTTGTTAGCAATACAGATATTTAATTGGTAGTTAAAGCTTGGGCGGTTAATGAAACCATAATATGCCAGTAACCATGAGAATATATATCTGACTCGGACCTTTTTTTAACAATTTTTAACGTTATTTCGAGTAAGTGACTTACGAAAGAGCAAACTTATTCATATTCAATTTTTTTTTTCCATCCTCTTCAATTTGTTAGCTCTGTATTCTCATTATTACAGTAATCACTTTCCTTTTTGCAGTTGAAGAAATAGGTCAATAGCCAAGTGCTTGCTTTTGTACTTCTATTTGACATACAAGAAGATAATGTTAAATATTCTTTATAACACACATAGATTGCTTTTATATTTAGGTCCAGTGGGCCTAGACCAATAAGCGGGACAAGACCGAAACAGTATGACTGAGGAGGGTTTATATTCCCACTAGTTATTTCTTATTTATTATTTATTAAGTTTGAGCCAACATACTTAACAGTTGGGCTTGCTTTGTCTTGTGTGATTTACTGATAGCCCTGTTTTATTTTCAGGTGAAATGCTCAAAATCGTAGTAGAATCTTATGTTCAACATGTCAGTGGCTATCATTTTCAGTTGGTGTTTAATCCTGACATACATATGGGAGAAATCTCATACCACACGCAGATTCACCAAGAATTCCATGCCCTTTATTTATGGCATCCAATGATGCCTGATTACTTAAAGTGAGTAACCTGTTCTGAGAAAGGACGGATAGAGAGAGTCGAGCTGGCCAGAAAAATCTAAAAAATAATAATAAATATCATTTTGAATATCCCATATTTCATTCACTGATCAGGAAAAATATTATTTTTTTAACAAATTTTAAACTGCGGCATTACTTTTTTTTCATTTATAATAAAAATAATGAATTGAGATGAACGTCTCTAGTACCCCCCCCTGACTAGTTAAAGCCCTCTATCTTTAGTTTTCAATGCAGATTCCACAAGGGTGAAAAAACGTGAAAAAAATGAGTTACTGTAAATTTAGGACTAATCTTGCTGAAGAAAAAAGGTCAATTCTCCTTCCTGGCAAAACCATTTTTTATATGACACACTTATGCACTGTTATGTGAATAGCTGCAAATCGTTTTTATGTTTTTGTTGTTTTAAAGATAAAAAAATGCGGTGAAAATACAACGGCGGAAATAAACTTTCGTTTGGGTCTGGGGCACTAGCTAAAAGAGGCCAGTGGAGTCAGGAATTTCATTATCCAGTTCCGATCCTGGATTCCAAATTGGGTATTGAATCCACCCCTTATCCGATCCGGAATGAAAATATCACACTCCTGATCCTGACAAAAATCACGAAAATAAAAAGCTTCCCCCTATTTCTAAATACGAAAAAGCGTTATAAATTTCTTGAATCAAGAGACAGTCCGAACCTGATCCGATCAGGGCCAAATATTTTGAAGGCTAATCTGAACCGGCAATCACCCAAATTTGCGGAAACCTGCTGGATTCGACTCCGGCAATCTGGTCCATGAAAACTAGTTATATTTGACGAATTGCTGTTGCATAATGTATGGCACTTTGTTATGCGAACGCTTGATCCCAAAAGTGAGAATATCTTTGAAAATTTTCAGTGACCACCAACATACTCTGACCTACTCAATGAAAAATAAAATAGCAGAAACTAAAACTCAACAACTGAAAACATTTCTAGAAATATAGAGTGAGTTGTATTTATCGTTGAGGAAGATTAAAGCTCTCTACTACTAGTCTAAAATCAATCGCCAGGTCGCTTTATTGATATAAATCAGTTAACACTGCACAGCTATAATACGATACCGAAAGATGCAAATATTACCTGTAATAAAGTCGTGCAAACAAGTTATTCCATTCTACGCAATTATAAGAATTATCGGTTACCACTAAAAAAGTTTTTTGATTAACACGTTGTCATTTATAGTCATTCGATTTCCTTATACTTATCTCAGAGTAGAAGACAAACATTTGAAGATTAAAGACTTGTTATTCAATCCGAAACCATTCATCGACGTTGGACTTGGAAAGTTGATTACCGAATTACGAAAGCAGTTTGCGGGAAGGGTAGGTATAATAAGAAGACTTTCATCAATCAATCATGAGTCACTGATGAATCCCGCCGAAGGTCAATCTGTGGCTTATTTTTGACAAACTTCGAAAAATTTTTCGGTGACCAATTCCATAAGAAATTTTGGATATCGAAGAAATTATGGAGTGGTAGTTAATATTTTCATCACCCAGGGCAGATAAAACTCACGGCCCTTCACTATGTTCTCACTTTCCTTCCAACTTTTCTTTTAATGAGTTTTTATAGAAACTGTTAAGTTCTTTATTTTTTTCAGTAATTTAATCTAATTGAGCTTGTAGAAATAACATCTAAAACAGTTGAGCCCAAATGTTACTCCTGTATATAGTGTCTGCGTTTGAAAATATTCCATATCAAGGACATGCACTTTTGGATTTTTTATTTTCACGAGTAGGCGTAAAAATGTATTGTGAAAATGACGATATGGCATGGAATTTCGATATTTTTTTTTTATAGCCACTTCTTTGAGTGGGTCACCCTGTCCAAGGCCCTGTAACAGCGGCCACTTATAGGCGGACAGGGTTACAACTACTGGAAAGATAGTCTCTTTTCGATATATCAAAAACGTAACGGCGTTAACTACTTTATTGAGCATCGAAACCCTATAACAGTCTATTTTGTAATACTTTTGTAACGATTGGTTTTAGTGGGCGGGTGGAAAAAATCACGGATCTAGTACGTTGAGTGTGAGTGAGAAAGCTTTGATATATGGAAGAAAAATGAGACTCCAACCACTCAATAAATACAGAATAAAATTTAATCTACCGCCGTTCAAATCCTTTGAAGAACTGACAGGTTTGTGGAGCCCGATTGTGTTTTGCATAATTTCATATCGGGCATTTGAATACGTTTAATACAGTATACCAAATTCGACATACAAATCAGTCTACAGTCGAGGAAAATGGGATTTTAAACCTAAAGGACTGAACTGTAGGTGAAAAACACCAATTTCAAATTTTCAAAAAACATTTATTGTCAATTCGTAAGTCACCGATGGATCGCACCGCCAAGGCGTGATTGAACTGTGGTCCATGCTGGGCAAAGTCCAATTTTTGATGGAATGAATAAGCCAACAAGTTTTAAGTTGTTTCCAAACCAAAAAGTCCGAAAAGAGGGATTAAAAGAAACCAGTGACGACCACTAATATGGAAAATAGCAACATAAAACGTCATAAACAAACAATGCTCCCAATTATAAAAGTTTTTTCAAAACATATTTTGTTTGAGACGCGGTGCATCTGCGGCGTATGCTTGACAACGCGAAATTTCCGATTAGGCTTGTCTGCGATTTTCCTTATTTATTGCGAATTAATCAAGAAAATGAAATATATTAATGTTGAATAATGAAATAATTTTCATTTTTTTTTCACTATGCTTTAATTTCAATCTTGATTCAGGAGAAACAGAACTAGCAGCCGAGCTAAGGGATTTATACGGTGATATCGAAGCGCTGGAATATTATACTGGACTAGTTGTTGAGAAGCGGGGACATTTACAATTATTTGGGCAAACCATGGTGACCATGGGGGCACCTTATTCACTCAAAGGCAAGTAATTTTCCACTGATAAAAGGTGATTTTGTTTTAGTCACGATGTCTTGCAGACGTTGAAAATGTGGTCAAATATTCTGAAAATAATATAAAAATATTCGAAACGGAGTTCTCTAAAAAAGTGCTTGTTGAGATTTTGCGGTACTTTGTTTACTAGCAGCGTTCCCTTTTTTAGTAATTTAAACAATTTGCCAGATTCTAGGTAGGGTCGGTTAATCGTGATCGCTTCGTCTTGAATGATGAAAATTCGTTAGTCTCTGAAACATTGAGCCTGTCCTTACGTAACGCTCTTCAAAGATAGCTGGATTAGTTTAAATCAGCAGATTGAGTAAAATCATTGTTAATAGGAAAATTTTTCTAAAGCCTGATTTAGCAGGAATACAATCAAAAGGGAATTTAGATTTGATATGATAGAAAGCTATTCATTAAAATAACCATCTATTTTTTCGTATAAGAAAAAAACATTGTTAAACAAATTATCTCATTTTAAATTGCTCAACATGAGCGACAAAAATTATAGCATCTATAACCCTACGAGAATTTGGTCAAAAGAAGTCAAATATGGGCCAAAAGACTAGGGTAGACTAGGTAAAGCGCTTACTGGCGAATGTTTCTGCTGGGAAGTGGCTTATAATTTATACGAAAATCCAAAGTACCAACTAATCACAATAAATTTGATTACGTAAGATTTATAGGTCGTGCCGAATATAAAGAATTTCTTTACAGCGCACAAAGTTTTTTACAGTTATAAGTTTCAAACTTTTTTTTTGATTTCTTTATTTTATTACCAGGCCTTCTTGCCAGTCCGATTGCATCACCAGGATGGTGGAAGCCTGTGACATTTGGCGGTGAAGTTGGATTTAACATTGTGAAGCAAGCAACTTTACAGAAACTTGTATGCGATAATGTGAGAGAATGTCCAGATATATCGTTCACTGTTCCTGGAGGGATCGAGTATGAAGAAGATAATTTCACTGACACTGTGTTGGACGACGACACAGCAGATATTATTATGGCTATGCTGGAAGAAAAATAAACAAACAAACAATAAAATTTTACGATTTTATTTCTTTTGATTTTTCGCGCTTTATTTTTTTTTAGTTTTTTTTTGCGTTCAACTTCAGAGTATTAGATATTGACATTAGTTTTGTTGTTTCTGTTCATAACCAACTCCAAAAAGCGTCATTTTCCGTTTAATATAATATATCGGTCACTGATTTTTGAATAGGAATTTGGAGTGGTGCTGTTATTGGTTTGTGATGGGATAGTTCTTAAAGGTTTTAGTGATATGGTGGTTCAGGGATGTACAAGCGGTCGTGTGGGTGTGGGATGGTGCTGGGGGTGCGTTCGCAAATGGTGATTTATCTTGTCTGAAAACCAAGGCGGTAGGAATATCTTAATGAGAATATAAAAATAATTGCGACTGTAGATGCTAGTTTTACAATCGAGATTTAAATAGATTCGGATTTATTTCAGATTCGAATACTTCTTTCTTTCTGTAGGATTCGACAAAGACTTTTAGCAAAACTTTTTTGTATATGCGAAAATATTTATATTGAAAAAGATGATTCGTTGGAAGTGTTGAAGATCTCGGAATGATAGGATAAGTCCGCATTGTTTTTTCCTTATTCCTTATATATGCGGAATGTTATCATCAGAATTTGCTCAAAGCAAGATTGCAAAAGATATACCATTATGTAACACATCTTCTGAAACTACTGGTGCACGTGTGAGGAGTAACATATAGGCTAGAACAATGAAGACTAAAGAATCCCCGAAAAATGTTTATGGACGAGAGTTTCAAGCCATAAAGACCAACGCAATCAGGTATCTTTAGGCTCTAAAATCGGATAAAAGTTTGGGACCAGTCACATTAACCACAAGTCGCGTTGGTAAACGATTCAATCACATTGATATATATATACTACTTCCTGTGGTTTGACCTTACTGAAGACTTTTTGAGAAGATATCAGAAACAAATAAAACAGTGAATTAGTGAATATTTAGTGAATATGAAAATTACCTGAAATCTCACTCAAATATAAAACATTCCCAGTGGACTGATATGCTACATAGAGTAATTTGAATTTTAGTTGAAGTTTAGTCTTCAGGTTATTGGGAATTTTTACAATCCATTCCACTGTCCTTCTCCAGAGTCGATCGATGATAGTGTTGTTGAGTCTCCAAAAAAGTCACCGACTTTTTCAGTTAGTAATATTATCAAGCATGACCCGTGTCTGAACGGTGCGATTCATCAGATATTCACGCATAACAAAAAAGGCTCGGTCACACAATTTCTGCTAATGAATGCACAAAGCGACTAGTAAGATTACAAACCATCGGCGGATCAAGTGAATATTTTTGTAAATGAGTGTCCGTATTTTCGGCTGTTTTCATCTGTCAATTTGTTCGTAAATTGTGTTCAAGTAATTATAACCTAGACTTGAATATTTGTTCTTTGCAATGCAACAATAGTTGGGAATCACGTGTACTTGTAAATAATCAACCATTCAACTTTCTGGCACACAGTGGTGCAATGACTACGCTTATTGATGTTTCTATCTTTTTTTTTATAGTCACTTCTTTTTTGAGTGGATCACCCTGTCCAAGGCCCTGTAACAGCGGCCACTTTTTGATTCCACAGGTGGGAAAGATACCGACCTATTGCCACAAGAAGAATCCCATGTAGCAGTTGGGGGTCCTGATTTATTGTCCTTGGGTACAATGGAGCTTGATCTGAAAATTAATTCTTTTTACTACTCGTCGCACTGTAATTGGGAGTTTAGGCACGGACTATCTTCGTGAAAATGATTGTATTCTTTATTTATCATCAGGTCACATGATGATACGTGGGCAAGAAATTAAATTAAAATGTTGCCGTGTCACTGTACGAGAAGACATTACGATCCCGCCTTTCTCCAAAGTGGTCGTTCCTGCTCGACTTAGTTGTCCCTGGCCGAACTCTTCATCTGAAGGTAGGATCAACACGTTTTTTTGCGGACTTTCGTATGTTGAATGATATCACATACAAGGATGCCTATCCGCTACATCGTATAGAGGATATCACTGAGTCTTTGAATAATGCCAAATGGTTCTCGACCCTCGATCTCGCTAGTGCTTATTGGCATGTTGAAGTTGACCCAGTGGACTGTGAAAAACCATCCTTTAGTATACCGGGACGTGGCCATTTTCACTTTGTTATGATGCCGTTTGGTCTGGCCAATGCGCGGGCCACGTTTGAGCGAAGGATGGTGATCTTTTTTGGAGCGGCTGTTTTAATTTCTTAGATGATGTTTTGTATCATGGGTTTGATTTTTTCTAATTCGTTTACAAATTTTCGTGAAGTTTTTATAAGACTTTGCCGTACTGGACTCAAGTTGAAACCTGCAAATGCAAACAGCTTCGTCGTACGTCCTATCTTGGCTATCTTATATCAGATGATAGAGTCAGTTGTGACCCGGAAAATATCGCTGCTATTAAGGAATGGAAAGTCCCTACTTCCGTGGGCGATTATCGTAGTTTCTTGGGCACATCAAATTATTATCGGAAGTTTGTACCCGATTAATCCACGATCGCAGCACCTTTAATACGTTTGACACGTAAGAACATACCATTCATATGGAACAAGGATTGCCAAACTACATTTGACGTGTTGAAGCACCGATTAACATCCGCCCCTATTCTAGCATTTCCACAAACAGATGGTGAGTTTGTACTTGACACAGATGCCAGTGGGACTGGTATCGCCGCTGTTTTGTCACAAGTCCAAGATGAGGAACGAGTTTTGTCATATGCCAGTAAAACTTTGTCTAAATCACAGCGTAGATATTGCAGTATACACCGGGAGTTGTTAGCAGTTGTGTGGGCTGTGCGACATTTCATTCACTATCTTCTTGGACGACCATTCAAGATTCATACTGATCGTGGTGCTCTCAAGTGGTTCATCAATTTTCGAGAACCGCAAGGAATGCTATCAAGGTGGATTCTTACACTTGGCACGTACGATTTCAAAATTGAACATAGGCCTAGCACCAGACATGGCAATGCCGATGGCTTGTCACGTCAAATTCGTAAATGCAAACGCGAAGATTGTTCTGATTGTATGCCCACTCTATTCTTGGCAATGTCAATGTTTCAGCTATTTCAAAACGTACTAGCAGTCAATCGCTATCCAGTGAATCTCAGTGTAATTGGTTAGACGTTTACACAGATGAACAACTCAGAAAATGGCAAATCGGAGGTCCTGATATTGCTGCGGTTTTTAAATGGAAATGCATGTCAAGTGTGAAACCAAACATTCAAGAATGTATGTCAGAGTCGACTGTGAATAAGCGCTATTGTAATGACCCGGTCTAAAGAATCTGAATATTCCCCCGTCAGTCGACCAGTCAGTTATCAGGTTACAGGATTATGTGCAGGCAAGTATATTAATGATGAATGAAACAAACGAAAGTAAGACAAGACAGATAAAAAGGTTAGGCTAATCGATAAAGATCTAACGGCTTACACTAAATTCTGGTAGGCTATTAAATACAGCACTAACCAGTGTATTGAATACCCCAAGCTAAAACCTACAAAGAACTATTAGGTTACAAGTAAAATTACCAAAACAAGAGAAACTTACAAAATCACCGTTCAGGGAGATGTCTTGAGCAGAAAGAGAGCTATACATTGACCCGTCGGTTTATATGGCCACAAGTCACTCTACGCAGACAAAATCAGGGTTCCCCTCGGTGAGCTCATGGTCATATCAAAATTCGAAAACAATCTTCAATCATTACACTACTCCTCTCTTTCCTAGATGATGATTGCAAATCAACATCTACCAAAGAGACGAAAATTATTCGAACACACAGCAGAAAAATATACATCACAATAAGTATTAACAAATGGCATATAAAAAATTGGCGAGACAAGAATACTACAAAACCTACACTACCGCGGTGACTGGGCAGGTCGAATAAGCGAGTTTGGTCTAAGTTACAAAGTCTGATAGATAAGCAGGCCGGCGTCGCTCTCGGTTTCTTCTATAAAATTCTCGGTTATTTGAGGGACCTCTTCTTCCGGAGTGCGCAATGGTACATCTGTGGGTGAGGGCAAGTGGTCATTTAGAATCGACTCTTCAATGAATGGACGTAGGTGGTCAACATGTTCGACCCGTATCCTGGTTCCCCCTTTTTCCTTGATCCGATACAAATGATTAGTCAAAATATTAATGATCTCAAATGGGCCCACCCATCCAGAGCTAAGTTTTTTCTTTTTCGGAGGATAAAAATACCACACCAAATCTCCAACATTGAATTCTTGCTTGGTCACCAGCTTGTCGAAATTTCTTTTCTGTCTTTCAGCACTAACTTTCAAAACTTCCCGGGCACACTCAAAAGCTTGCTCAGTAACATCTTGGAACCACTGGACAAATTCAGTGTAACACTTGTACTTCACATTACTCGGTGGTTGTCCGAACATAACATCTATCGGTAAGTTTACCTCTCGCCCCAGCATGAGCATATTGGGCGTATACCCCGTGCTACTATGAACCGTAGCGCGGTATGCCATTACCAAATACGGAATATGTTCATCCCAATCGGAGCGTTTGTCGTCTACGAAAGCTTTTAGCATTTGCTGAATCGTTCTGTTGAAACGCTCCACCTGGCCGTCTGATCTGGGATGATAAGGGGTGGTGCGAGTCTTTTCAATTTCGAACAATTGACACATTTGTTGAAAAAGATGTGACTCAAAATCCCGGCCCTGGTCGCTATGTAGTATCCGGGGCACTCCAAAGTGCGAAAAGAAGCCTGTGACCAAGGCATCTGCAGTTGTGTCTGCTCTTTGATTGGGCAGGGGAAAGCATTCGACCCACTTTGTAAAGTAATCGGAAGCCACCAATAGATATTCATTTCCATGAGGAGTGACGGGCAAAGGCCCAAGAAAATCAACAGCCACACGATCCATGGGAGACCCACTTAACATTTGTGTAAGCTCTGCTTTCTTTTTACCATGTCCCATTTTTGTAGTAGAGCAGCAGATTTTACAATATTTGCACCAGCTAGAAACATCTCTTTTTCATTCCAGGCCAGTAAAAAAACGTGATCTCAAGCTCTTATACGTTCTCTGTACTCCTAAATGACCAGCTGTTCTTAGAGCATGAAGCTGGTGAAACACCTTCCTTCTCAGGGTGCGAGGTGTGACCAATTGTAAAGTGTCAGTCGACGCGCTAAGACGTGGTACCCATACTCTATACAAGAGTTCTTCGTCTACCTTTAACAATGCCCACTGTGTAAGATACTTTTTGGTGGCGCTGGAGTAAGGCATGGTTTCCATAGGCTCTGGTTTTCTCTGTTGCTCCTCCAGCCAGTATAGTACTGGCGAAATTTCACTGTCTTCCCGTTGCCATTGTTTTATTTGCTGCTTCGAAACAGACTCCAACCAGTTACACTCAGACTCTTGGGGTTGAATAGCTGCCGCCAAGACTTCAATGTTGTCATCGACACACTCATTACATTCACGCCGTTTGCAACGCCTTCGTGGCTTTCTGGACAAGCCATCTGCGTTGCCATGTAGGGAGCCTGGCCGATGTTCCGCCACAAAGTCGAACGTGCCAAGAATTGAAAGCCATCGAGCTATCATGCCTTCGGGTTCCTTGAAATTGAAAAGCCATATCAATGATGCATGATCAGTGCGAATAGTAAACTTCCGACCCCACAAATAATATTTATAATGCAGCACGGCAAAAACAACAGCATAAAGTTCCCGATGAGTAGTACAATAACCCCTTTGGGCCTTATTGAGTGCACGACTATCGTATGAGATTACACGCTCTTTTTCGTCCTGCACCTGCGACAGTACAGCACCCACTCCGACACCACTCGCATCTGTGTCGAGAATAAAATAATCTTCCTCTCTAGGAAAAGCCAAAATGGGCCCTGTGGTGAGCAATTTCTTTAACTCATCAAACGACTCTTGGCATTGCAGATCCCATTTAAAAGATGTGTTCTTCCGCGTAAGTCGTGTCAAAGGAGCGGTGATTGACGCAAAGTCCCGAACAAACTGCCTGTAATAGTTCGCGGTGCCTAAGAAACTGCGTACTTCCGAAACAGTACACGGAATTGCCCATTCTCGCACCGACGAAACAGTATTGGGGTCGCACCTTACACCTTCGGAGGAAATGACATATCCCAAGTACGTGATTTTACGACGAAATAACTGACATTTGTTGGGCTTCAATCGTAACCCGGCAGTTCGAAGGCACTCAAATACACTTCTCAGGTTTGCCAGAGTGCTGTCGAAGTCCCTTCCAAAGGGCATAACGTCATCTAAAAATGCCATACATTTTTTCCACAGCAGATGACCCAACACTCCATCCATCATCCTTTTAAACGTAGCTGGGGCATTGGCTAAACCGAATGGCATTACTTGGAATTCGTAGTGGCCTTTGCCTGGAATACTGAAGGCAGTTTTCTTTCTGTCTTCTGGATCGACCTCCACCTGCCAATATCCACTAGCCAAGTCCAAAGCGCAAAACCATTGGGCCCCATTTAGAGCTTCAATTATATCGTCGATACGCGGAAGCGGATAAGCATCCTTAAAAGTAGCTTCATTCAATTTCCGATAGTCCACACAAAATCTCATACTTCCGTCTTTCTTAGGTATAAAGACCACCGGCGAGGAATACGGGCTAGTACTACATTCTATTACATTCTGAGCCAGCATTTTATCTACTTCTTGTTCCGCTATGCGCCGCCTCGCCCAGCCCAGTTGCCGCGGGGGTAGTACGACCTAACTGGCCACCGGGTCCAGCAAAAACATCAACAAATTCGCACAACAATGAACTCACTTTCAATCTTTGTTCGACCGAGAGGTCGGGGATCGAATCAAGTAGCGGTCGCAGATGTTCAGGCAGGGCATTAACAGTGACCGACCCCACACACGTAATGTCTACCATGGGCTCATTCTTACAACGGTCCGAAGAGGGCATAGAGATAGGCTGCGCAATTCCCATAAGTAAACCCCGTGACACCCTGACCTCCCTAGGACCAGTGTTAACTAAAAGTAATGGCAGGGTAGGCCTACTTGCGTCCACTACGCTCGCAATCATTTCAAGTCCCTTTATTAGATACTTCATCCGAAAGCACACAAGTCGGCTCAACTAACGCTGACGAGTGGCACCCTCCCCCGGCCAGCGACTGTTCATTCGCCCTGGCACTACAATTTTTGAAAACGGAGGGATCAACGCATCCTCTGCAAGGATCACCCTACACCCTGGCACCATCTGCCCTCGATGTAGCTTTATACGCTCCCCTCCCGTTTCCAGACACCCTTCAGACGTATGCAGCACGCAATCATGCTGCATAAAATAATCCATTCCCAGTATACCTACTTGCATACCCTTGACTTGCTACCACCACTGTCTGTACAGTTGTAACAACGTCCATCGTTAACTTAATATCCACGGTTCCAAATGGCTTTAAAGGAGAACCACCTACAGCAACAAAATTTTGGGAACATTTTTTCAAATTGTCAATTTCCCCACCAAAAGCCTTGTATATCGAAATATCTATTAACGTAGTTCCAGAACCACTGTCGATGAGAAACCTTACTGGTAAATCATTGACTAAAGCATCTACATGCCAACTAGCCTCTAATACCAAGGAAGCTATTAGGTGTGATGATTAGTGGCCCATTGATCAGTCGTCATTGAAGGACACAGCGAAGGATGAGGACCTCAACTCCGCTGCTGGGAGTTTAAATCTTCGCCCCCCGCACGGTTACCGGTACTACTATCAGTTGGTCCCCTTTGGCGGTCCGGACACTCCGCTACGTAATGTCCTTTTCCTTGACAGTTAAAACAAACACTGTCTGGGCAAGCTGTTGTACGGTGCCCACTATCACCACACACCGTACAGCCCCTACGCCGGTTAGAAGGTCCTCTAAAAGTAGCCGTCAAACTATTCTGTATACTCGACTTCAATTCAATCATCATGGCTTTGAACTCGGTCATCTCTTTAACAAACATATCTTGAAAAGGCAAAAGACCTACCTTATCACCTAGCGACTCACCTGTCATCTCCGACCGTACAGCACTTACTGCAGCTATTACCGGCTTTTGGGCGATCTTAACCCCTCCTACTTCTTTTCCACGCTTCATGGTATTGTACAGAGTGGCCGAAGCTACCGCGTCATTCAACGTAACCGGTTGCCGCATTGTCACCTGAATTCGCATATCATTATCATAAAGGCCCATTAAAAACTGGTGCTTAATAAGCTCGTTACGAGCTGAACCATTCAGCGTCGGGTAAGCTTTCAGTCCCATCGTCCGCAGAACCGCGGCGAAGTCGGACGGGGTTTCCTCTGGCGCCATTTCGCGTCTATGAAATTTGGTTCGCCAGAGCGCTTCACCATTTCCGAGACTAAACCGCATGTCAAAATGAGCAAGTATCGACTTATACTCATAAAGTTCGGCCAAGGGCATCTCGTTTAATACCCCTAAAGCGGGCCCTCTCATGCTGGCAGCCAGTTCGAGGCCCGCTTCCTCTTCTGACCAGCCATTCCGCTTAGCCACAACGTAAAAATGACACATGTAATCAGACCATTGCATCGCATCACCCCCGCTAAAAGTTTCCGGCGGGCGGGCATGCCGACTACCTACCACCGACCCGCTAGAGGCCACTTCAGGAAGTCTATTAAAATTCCAACTATCATTACTCGCAGAGGCAAGAACCTTCGGCAAAGACGCAGGAGTACTGCTACCAAGTGGGGACGCTAGATCAGTCATCAGTCCACTCATGCTAGTCATGGGTCCCTCACCTCTAGGGGACCCATCTGTCAAGTTGCCGGTATGCCACACTGGCCTTGTCATGCCCACCTGCGGCGTCTTTAAAATCGGTTTTGCCCTTACCTCTTTCACATCAGTATCTTCTTCCACTTGAAAGTCAACGTTCTTACCGGACTTCGTGTCATTGGCATCAGGCTGGTCTTCGCTACACCTACCCAAACCCATAGACAATCCATCAGACAACAATCGTTTTATTTCTTCAAAACCACTACCTATATCATCTTTCATTTTCCCCATTTCACCTTTCATCTGGTTCATGGGCATCTTAATTGAGCCTATTTCACCTTGTTGTTCCGTCAGCCAATCTTCGAGGGCTAGTTGTCTACTTTTGACAGACTCTTCAAACGCCCCTAGGTTGTCTAAACATTCTTGCAAATTGTTCATCTTTGCTACCGGTACTGAACAGAGGTCGTGGTTCGTAGCAGACTTACTTCGCCTACCCATAATCCTGGCGTGCTCGCCAAAATTTGTAATGACCCGGTCTAAAGAATCTGAATATTCCCCCGCCAGTCGACCAGTCAGTTATCAGGTTACAGGATTATGTGCAGGCAAGTATATTAATGATGAATGAAACAAACGAAAGTAAGACGAAACAGATAAAAAGGTTAGGCTAATCGATAAAGATCTAACGGCTTACACTAAATTCTGGTAGGCTATTAAATACAGCACTAACCAGTGTATTGAATACCCCAAGCTAAAACCTACAAAGAACTATTAGGTTACAAGTAAAATTACCAAAACAAGAGAAACTTACAAAATCACCGTTCAGGGAGATGTCTTGAGCAGAAAGAGAGCTATACATTGACCCGTCGGTTTATATGGCCACAAGTCACTCTACGCAGACAAAATCAGGGTTCCCCTCGGTGAGCTCATGGTCATATCAAAATTCGAAAACAATCTTCAATCATTACACTATATTTCGCAATGGGATTTGATACATATTGATAATGAACTATACCGTCGTCTAATTCCTGATTTTAAATCTGAAGAGTGTACTATTCAGTTGATTGTTCCTTCTAATATAAGACGTGATTTGTTTCATAAGCTTCATTCTTTGCGCACTGCAGGCCATTTAGGTGCCAACCGTATTTTTAAAAGTATACGCCACAGGTTCTATCGGCATGGTTTTGAGAAAGACTTTCTAAGATGGTGCAAATTTTGTAAGACTTGCGATTCGACAAAAATGCTGAATGGTAGAAAACTTGTATGTGGAGCACTGATGAAGCGCTTTGCAATTGATTTTCTCGAACCATTGCTGACTACCGAAAATGGAAACGAACACATCCTAGTGGTTTGTGATTATTTTTCTTAGTTTTGCCCTTCCAAATCAGAGAGCTGATACCACTGCAGATATGTTTGTCACTCAGTTTTTCTCACGTTTTTTGTGTACCGAGAATTCTTCACTCAGATCAAGGCAGAGATTATAAATCAAAATTATTCTCTGAAATGTGTGAATTATATGGAATACAGAAAACTAGGACAAGTCCGTACCATCCGCGCTCTGATGGACAAGTTGACCGATTTAATAGCACGATTCAACAAAGCTTTTGTCAACGATAATCTCAATGACTGGGATGATCATCTTACATATCTTCGTATGGCGTACCGATCTACTGTACACGATAGCACTGGATATTCACCTGATAAGTTAATGCTTGGCCATGAGATTGATATACCAGTGGATCTCATGTTTGGCAAACCAGAGTCTACAACATATCTCTGTTACACTTATTTTGTCGAATGGTTTTCGAATGCGAATGAAAAAGCTTTTTTATATGCAAGACAACATCTTAACGCAGCAGCGACAAGACAAAAACGTAATTTTGACCTCGGAGTAAGACTCAGTCTTTTCAAAGAGATGAATTGGTGTGGTATTATTATCCACCAAAACATCTGACGAGGAAACTAATGAACAGTCTTATCGTGAAATTTTTAACGAATTGCCCAATTCTGAATTGCCTGAACTTTTAAATACTAATTTGTTTGATAATTCTGACAAGACTAGAGGTCGACGCATTATTAGACGAAGACCTGAGTGCTTAAATAATTATATGTAGTGGTACCGGTATATGTCTAAATAACAATTCGTTTGAATAGATATTTGTATAGGTTTTCATTCATATAAGTTATGATTGTACAGTTCTTTGTTGATTTTGCTTTCCAATTGCACATGCTTCATATTCATGTAGGTATTTTAATACTTAAAGATGGAAAATTTCTTTCGATAATTTCCCATCTGAGAAAGGGGGGAGTAATGAGACATTCAAGTATAACTGTTTGTTTTGTCGGCTGTGGTACAATTATCATGGTTGACTAATCATATGCTCGGGTTCAGCTATGCGAGCCATTTATAGGCTACCAGCTGATACTGTGGGGCTCGTTCCCGCGCTTTTAGGAATATTCCCGTGTTTTCCTGATTTATTCCAGTTCTCTCTCATTGTAGAACTGTCAGTTGATATTTCAGTGCCTAGTTAATGCCGATGTATATTTAGATATGTTAGGAAACTGTATGCTGTCTTTTTCTACTGCCAGTTAGTGATCTTTTGTCTATATTATGCCATTTTTTACTTGTGTAAAAACGGTGATTAGCCCTTTCTGTAGCCTAATGTCAGATACGTTGATCTTTTGTTTTCCATGTGTATTTTATTATTTAATTGGAGTATTTGGTTGTATTAAGTTTCATCTCTAATATTAAAGTGTACCATAAATTAGATAATCTGTGGTGAACCACGAAGACTGTGTGATCCATCTTTTCAACCTCCATCGTTCCGTATTCTTCGGCTGTTTTCATTTTTCAATTTGTTCGTAAATTGCATTCAAGTGGTCTCAAAGACTGCCAAATATCGAACCGGATATATTTGGTTGTGGCTAACCTTACGCCACAGAAGCAAATTTGCCCAATCAAAGAATTCCGCGTCAACATTAGTAAAGTACGTGTCGCTGATGAATTGCGCTGCCAAAACGTGGCCCTTCTGTCAATCAACGACAAAATAAAACTCCAGACTTGTGCGTCTGGTAATTTGGAAACCAAACTATCAATTGAAGCCAGCACAACAAGTTGTTACCAAAAGTCTCTATATTCGATTCATTTATTCTATTAAAAATTTTGAATATTATATGGTTGAATTTGAATTCTCGTACTTATTGTTCCCACAAAACATTAATTCTACATTATTGTACACAGCGTCGCAAAACCAAAAATATTTTTAAGAAATAGCATGAGGGCTGTGGTGCGGTGCTTCCCCTCATTTTTAAAAATCATCTCTTTACAGTTTACTCCCGGTGACATATGCCCCATCACTTCGTAAAAATACTGATTCAAAATTAGTAGAAATTGTCGCCTAGACACAGTCAAAAAAAAAAAAAAAAAAACAATCGCTTTGCTCGATAACTAAACTCGATTACTATTTTCAGTACTTTTGTAGTAAGGAAAAGAGTAACGTCAATAACATTTAGCGTGGGCAAAGACTGTTATGGGGGACATAGTTAAGACTCTCAAACGTGCATGTTACCACTCCCTCACCTATAGCTGTAGGTCTACTCAGTAACGACCAAAATATACAATTTTACTGCCGAAAGGAGAAATCACGCTGGGGGGATGGCACATTTTTCTGTAATTTTAAAATTTTTTGGTGCCTTGAGGGTGGTGGGTGGAGGGTTGATCCCCCACAGCCCATTAATCACGGGCTTTAGAATAGTTCTCAGCATTTCGTAAATGGCGACTAAGAGGAAATAAAGAAGTGGTAGATGGTTTTACCATCGCCCAGGGCGGACAACACTACACTTTACCACTTCAGTTTAGTTCTATTGTGATGTTTCCCGCTTAAAGTGCAGTTGCTGGTACTACATCTTGTAGTAGATCTTCGCTAGTAAGTGGCCGTTAGTTGGTTCCCTTTGGGCACTGTTTCCGGCCTTGCTTAGAGTGAATTTCAATAGAAAAAAAAACCTTCCTCTCTTGTATACTAGCCTGGGCCTACCGATTATCCTCATCAAACTCAACTAAACCAACTTTCATTCCACCTCGGAGACGATAGGTCTATAACGACGCTATTTCAAGAATAGACTGCAATTGTTTTAAAATTCAGTTTTCTAACTTATTCTTTACTTTTTTGTGTGGTTAGCTCAGTCGGTAAAGCGCTGGGTTACAAATTTCCGACGACGGTTTGGACCGGTGTTCTCCTCGGCTTTCCTCTCCCACAGGTGTAAAATGAAATCCTATTCTATTTTATAAATAAAAGATCATATCGAGTTAATTTGAAGAATTATAATCGTGAGCAGTTCCTTGGCGATGTTGTTCGCTATATGATTAGACAGTATTCTCGGCTTTCCTCTAATGTAGGATTAAAAGGGAATCCTACCTTATCTTATCCAAAAAAAAAGATTATTTCGAGTCAATTTGAAGAATAATCGTGAGCGGTTCCTTGGCGATGTTCAATTGATTTTTTCTTCCAGACAGAAGACGGTCCAAAATCTACTTTGAACTAAACAAACTCCTGTGTTTAATTTTTTTAATTTATTTTCGTTAACGAGTTTATAAAACGCATATGAAACTAATCTAGGCATCGCAAGAAAGATGATTAATTTATACAAATGGATATTAAGAGAAAATGTGGTATTAACTAAATTTATATAATAAGATTATACAAGAAATAAAACATGCAACAAGTAAAGAGGGTGGTATTGCTGTATTTCAATTTAAGCAAGATATGTATATCAGTTCAAAGCTAAAATCAAGTGTTATGAGTGGGAGATGTCAATGTGTATGCAGATTTCATGTGCCTATGAATTTGACATCAAATCGCACAACAATATTTGATAATATAATTTTTAAAATTTGTGGATTTTTCAATTTCAAGATGAAAAATTGTCAAAATGAAAATCTTGCAAATCTGAAAAGCTAAAGAATATAAATAATCGGATTTACCTCACAAAATATTGAAAATGAATAAGGATTTAACAAACTCTAAAGTAAACAATGGTGGAGCAATGTAACATGCTCGAACTTCAATAACATAAATTTTGATACCTTGTGGATCAGAGTTTTGGAGAAAATGGCTTCCACAAGAAAAAAATCTTCAAAAGAAGTTATATGTCATGAAACATCATGTGACTTGCAGTGTAAGATTATCTTGAAAAAACTTTTAGTATATTCGAAAAAATATCCCTCAAGGAACTCTGACGAAAAGCAAGATTTGATGGTTATCCATTTGTACACATTTTGGCTAAAAAAAACATATATAAATAAGGGAAATGCTTTTCTACAGGACAGAAATGAGTAATAGAACGAAAGGTGTAAAAAGTAACACTACAGTAACTTACAAAAGTACATTGTATAATAATACTGTTTTGTCATGTATTTTCTATCCCATCGAAATCAATGAAAATTTATAATATGAAACATTAAACTTGGTTTTGTAGAGTTAAGAGTCGGGAATTTCCATCTTTCCTATCAGAAATATGCTTTTCCGAACCAGTTTTGTTAAGTACGAGTCACAGATGGATCGCGCTGCAAAGGGTACTTGAAAAAATAAAATAACTAATTGGGCTATTGAGCAACTGACCAACTGTTAATTAAGCAACTCACCAACGTATCTCAAAATGGTTTTTGAATCTGGAATATCACACAAATGATTTTATATTTGAATTTGTAACATCGAAGTAAAACAAATTATGAAGATATGTTCTAAATATATTTACAATCAAATTAACATTACACTAATTCATAGATCTTTCTGTATTCAAGATCAACTTTAGTTCGATGCCAGATTCTCTTTATGTGGCAATCAGTTAGCACGTACAGTATTTCGTATTCTTTAGAAGATAGCCCTAGAGCTGGGCGGCATTAGGTATATTTTGTAGTGGCATACTGCCACAATTATCGGTATGCCAAGCTATTTTCTGCTATCAAAAACATGCTATTGTGTCGTTTTAAAGAGCCATGTGAGCGTGACCTCGTTAAAAAATCAGGTGCATACCTATAAATACCAGCGGTTAGTTGTTTCAAGACACTACAAAGGTTCAATCGAAGCATGCCACCAGGTGTTAGTGGTCTAAAGACCCGTTTTCTGCGTTACTTGACGCGATAATGCATCAACTTCTAACCACTTTAGACGGTATGTCACGAAATACCGGTATCACCACAAACCGACATTGCAAAAATTAATGCGATATGGTATTTTGGAAAACTCAATAACAGTATTTTCGTCTTACCGACATGCCATCCAGCTCTAGATAAAATTTCTTCTGCTCAAAATGTATTAATTTTTGAATTTTGAATATATATACAAAACAAATTCCTATAAATTTGCTTACTGTACAGTGTACATATATGTACAGCAGGTCCCTCAATTCAGTAACAAAAGTGTATATTAAATATTCCAAATAACATATAAGTGAAGCAATTGCAATTGTACTAAATACAGTAATATATAAATACTATTATATCAAATGATATATTTGTTAATACTTCAAAACATGCATTAGAACATTCATTCATTAAAAACTGAATATCCAAGTTGAAATTGGGATTGTTCAATGCTGTGTTAATTGACGGATCTCTGTTGGCACACGGCCACAGACAAATTATCCTCGTAGATAACTATCAGTACATATGGCCTGCTGTGGTTTGGATCTAAAATGCTACCCTCAATCAGAAATTTGATTATGTCAAGCATGCACCACAGATGGACCGTGTCTCATGTTCTGATGAAACATGTTTTGTTAAGTATGAGTCACTGATGCTGAGCACGGTTCATCTGTGGCTCATACCCGACATTGAATTATAATCTGATTGGGCTATCATACATCATACACACAAGGCAAAAAACACTGATATGGAACATTGAAAAAAGAATCTTAAGTCATTAAAGTGTTCATAGTACACACAAATGTGTGTTTGTCTTGTAGGGCCTTGTCACGGTTTTATTCAAGGTCCAAAAATTTATTCGGAAGTACTCATTACAATCTATATCCAGAAAATGCATCGTTTTTTTAATTAAATTTACAAAACACTGTACGATGTCTGTAGATGTTATAAAAAAAGTCTAGTTTAGAAAATATTCAAATTTAACATACTTGATAAAATAGAATTAGGTTCCAATATGTAAAAAGATTCTCAGAATGCTAAAAAGGCTTATTTTGCACCAAAATCATGAACCGTGTCGAATTTGCCATATATCATGTTACTGAAATGAATCAAATTTATGATGCTCAATAACTGATGAATTTCACTCTACTAAACACTCAGGTATATGGAGAAGGACATCCCTAAGTGTAACTCTGTCTTTGTTTATGTACAGTGGTTAGTCACACATAAAAGGTCAATTGAAGTTGATTAGACATTTTTGGTGTGAAAATTGGAAAATTTATCAAAAAGTTATGATATTTGTTAAGTATTACCCAAGATTTTACGTCACTGATATATTTTTAATGTTTTGATGTAATCTGGGCCGTTTGCCACTTTATTTTGTTGACCATGAACCACAGCTTGGTCTTGCAATCATCAATGAATCGTTTGAACCAATTAATATGTACCGGTATTTGTTGACAGCTTTTATAAAACATATTCGTATACTAAAGTCAAATGGTCAAGCTCTTGTGCCGTCTGCCCCACAAAGTTTTTTTTATATTTCTTGTAAGTATCAAACATACAATGCTTTTTCCTCAAAATAAATTGTGAAATTATAGCAGCGCTCAAAACTTACACATAGCAAGCCCTTATAGAAACAACTTTCATTCGCTGCTTTTCGAATAGTTTCAAAATGTACAAACACTAACCAAACTGAAAGAGCAGCTTGCTTAGCACTCGTAAATCATCGATGGTCCATCCATTAAGTCATAGTCGCGAACATAATTTTGAACACTTTTATCGAATGGTATTCTTGCTTTCAAAAGCAGATCAGCATCTCTTGAAAAATATAAAACAAATCACCTGATTTAAACAGAGCTCAAAACATAAAGCCTTTCCACAAACAACCTCCAGCCGTAAGAATTTTCCAATAGTTACGAAAATTCTATCAATAGAAAAACACATTTGAAAATGAAGCAATAAGCATATGCAACATTAATGTAAAATAATTGAATATAAATAAAATATAAGTAATGAATAAAAACACACACAAAATTCTCTGGAAGATATTTTTCGTGTTCAATAAAATAACAAAAATTATTCGATCTAAAACATTTCGTTAAGTATGTGCCATGGATAAACCACACAGAGTAGGCATGATCCATCTGTGGCACATGGTAAGAAAAATAAAACTCTGGATTGGCTTGCATTCAAGTTAATACGCACAATTTCAAAAATAGATTCGTTTAAAACCTAATGAGTTGCCTATGCTATAAAAATATTGTGAGGTGTCCCATGAAATATGCTGAAAAATGCTTTGAGCCTTTTACCCAGTAAGTAAACGCTATACTGGATAGTCGGATATTTCAGAATTTCGATAAAATACTTTTTTACTTTTCAACTATTCCCAATCTCTAGAGTGCAACAAAATCATGATACATGCTAATTCGACTTTATCCCTTATTGAACTTTGGGCGTTCAAAACGGCACATGTTTGTCAAAAGAAAACATTGTTGCACAGTTGATACAATTACCGCTAGTTCAAATTTGCTAATGGTGCGACCGACCCTACATTTGCCAAAGTTGCCCTTTATCTAGCATAACGTCAAACACACATTCATAGACGATAAATATTATTGGATGTCGAACAAATTGGAAATAATTATCGAATTGAGCTTTATTGCGCAAAAAATCAAAAAAAAAATAGTCTAATTGGAAAATATTTGCCCAAACATGTTTTGTCAAATACGAGTCGCAGATGGTGCGTGCCGACGTGACGCGCTCCATCAGTGGCTCATGCTTGGCAAAATTAAATTTCTGATTGGAGTAACCAAAAGCTGATTTTTTTAGCGTTTTTTTCGCTTATTGTGCAAAATGAAACTCACACCAAATTTAAATTTTGTCATATTAAACATGAATCATGACTTTGTTGCATAGTAATTAGTTTTGAAATGAAAATACCGGTACTCGAAATGAACATCCAAATAAAATATTGTACAAAAATAGCAAGTAAAATTAACTATGTTCACACACTCAATACACATGAAGGTAAAACATTTCGCGAAAATGATATGGGAACAAAGTTAGAAAATTTTGGTAACATTGTTATGGCAGCATGAATACAATATATTCGTCTATGAGGCAGTCCAATAAATGTACTGCAAAAGCACAAGTTTGTGCCTAATACTGCATTATGACATCGCCATTTTGAGTCCTGCTCTGTGCGGCCATCTTTTTACGAGCTTCTGCGAGTCGTTTTCTGGCAGCGATTCTGCGAGCTTTCTCTTCCTCTGAAACTCCGTTTGATTGGCCAGCAACCTAAAATATAAATGAAGCCTCATTAAGATGAAAAATGAAAAAACACTAGCAGCAATACACTAGCATTCATCCAGTATAAAAATCTGCTCGAGTCACAATTTGCCATTCCTAACCCTTTTTCCATAATGTTTCAGTTTTTGGTCAAAGCTTTCTGATAAAAATGTCAGACATTTGTATTTCAAACCTTATCTTGAGTTTTTGGACTTGATCATCAGTTTTATAGCCTTTAAGGAAATATATGTGTTTTGTGTGTGAGATTTTGTATGTTCTAACTTAAAATTTGCTTACGTTTTGTTTCATCTTTTTTGATTTATATTCATGAGTAAAAATTGCAACAAAGGAAGAGAATACAATATCATTAAGCTCTTACTCTTGTGTAACACTTATACTACGATACTTGCTATAATCTTGTAATGACAATTTACTTCCCTGGCAATATTTTCTGACAATTTTTGGTTGCCTCATTTCATTTAGTAGCTAAAAAGTGCTTATCAAACAGCATTTGGCCTTTCACTAGGTAGAATTAGAGAAGCCGATAAAGGACTAAAAATACTGCAATATTCACAATTATTTTGACCAATGTATACAAAATCCCCCATGCTTTCAAAACACCACAAAGGCATCATAATTAATATAGAAGTGATATTATTTGACATACCAGACATTTATCACGTATCAGTATTGAGAATATATAATAAAATTTTATTAGAGGTATCAATAATTTAAAGTCTGCAAATATAGATTCAACAGATTCCAATTGAACTATATTCATACATGACATCTGCACTTTTGGCTTTTAATAAGTGGAATATTTGTGAATTATTAAACCTTAACTGTAGCAATATAATGCTGATAAGAGTTCTCACTTTTACAGTAGTTGAATATATTAGAAAATTTATACAAGATTAAGTTTTGTTGAGTTGTTGTAGATGAATATCGTTTTTTTTTAAAAAAACATGTTCGGGAGCCAATCTACTAATAGCACATATGCTTGTAGATTTCAATGGATCAAAATAATTGCACCCTTACTAGCAGAATGCCAGATATGGTATATTGTTTCTCAGACCAACATCTGAAGAAAAAGGTTGAAACGGTCTTGTCACTTTTAGAATCAAGATTGTAATCAATCCCTATACATATCTTATTTAAAAAAAGGTTTCATAAGATTGAGATTTCACTTATTTAATTTTAGTGGAAATACTGTTATTTTACAAATATTTTAAAAATTTTAACATATATAATATCTATACATATAGGTATATTAAAGAAGTTGCCTATGCTCTGTTGCCATCATGTCAGCCATCCTGTTTCGAATGTGAGCTTAAATTCTTTTATATCAAAGCTGAAAATAGCTTATCATAGTACCTAGATTTATTGCATGTCAAAACAAAATTTCTCCCAAGACCGAACCTTGAATTAATAAACATTCAATCAAATTAAAATGCAAGGCCATTAATTTTGCATTATTCTTATAGCTCAGATACCATCATATAAATGACTCGAAAAAATTTTAATTGAGCAGATTATCCATCTTGATTATACCGTGAACCACATTCCAAAGTCAAGACGATGACGTCAAAAGCTGTTCACAGGATTTCATAATCTTGTTCAAATTGCCAAGAAAAGGATTAGAAAATTAAGATTAAATATTGAAAACTAATCCCCTTGTCCACATTCATCTCATATATGATCCTTAAATAGATTGTGCTGACAAGTCACAGTATATCTGTAGATCATGCTTGGCAAAACGGACAAATTTGAACGATATATGTCTATAATTAACAGGCTTCAATTAACAATAGAAAATATGATGAGTATTTCTGAAGATAGTATTGATCGACATGCAATGTCTATTATGATGTTAAATAATTATCAGAATACTAGAAGTTTTTATCATGCTTGCATCCTTTATATATATTACTTAATTATTATCAATGCCCATCACTCTCGAAACTAGTAAATTTCCAGGTTATGCATATACTAGAACTGCTCAACTACTTAGACACCAGAAGAAAATGGATTTAAGCAAAAAAAAAAAAAAAATTCACCAAATGGACAATATATATATCTAGCTAGAAGATGAAGAAGTATCTTTGAGTGTCCAGCAGCAACCAAACGGTAGAAGAGGGTTCAAAACGAAATAGCAGTGTTGTGGGTTTTTGAAGATTTTTCATGCATCCAAAGTAAATAACATGTGCATTTCAGACAACCAAAAAAAAACAATATACTGTTACCATGATAAGCACACTACTACTTATAATAATAATTAACAAACAACAAACAAATAATGTCCCCACAAACCGTTTTGGATTTTGGCGTTTCCCTTTTTCCTTGTGTTGGTTGTTTTCTTTACAACTTTTTTCTGTATAGGCTTTTTATCATCCTCATGCAATATTTCTGGATTCCAATTGTTTTGTTCGATTCTGTCTAATCTTTGGAATTTTGCTATTACATCTTGTACCTTGATAAATTTATAGAAGAATAGGGTCATTAATGTTCTGTTAAGTATGAGTGGCACTGATTTAGTGTGCCAGACTGATAAAAATGTTAGCTACTGTGCTACATGGGTAACATCGGACGAACACTAGGCAATATTTCAGCATATTTTTACCTTTTGCTAAAAGATTAAAATGTCCCTTTTTTGAGTATCTGATAACAACCAACTATGGAATATGGTATAAAATCATCAATACTGTTATGAAATAGCAGTGCTGATAGTTTTGAAAGTTTTTTAGTCTATCCAAATAAAATGATATTAGCAATACGGACAACTGAAAAAAATAAGATTATGTTACCCTCAATAGTGACTTTCAAAATACATTATACTTAACATTGAATTAAACAAAACTCATCTTCCTCAATAATGAGTATCAGGAAATGAATTTAAAAATGGATATTGCAGTGTTGGAAGTGTCAAATTTTCCCATGTCCTTGGGAGGAGAAAAAAACACTTGAGTTGCAACTTTTCAAGGTTGTTTAACACCAAATCTATTTACCGGTATACCTATCAGACAACATGAACAGTTGAACACACACAATTTGATTACAAGATAAACAAAAGTGAAAAAACTAAGGAGATGGTCAATAAATATTTCTGATATATCAAATTGGTTTTGAGCATAGAAAGAATTAATGAAATTTGAGAAATGAATTTTAAAGATATTCAAATCACACATCCTATACCCTGTCAAGTGTCATAATCACAAACATGTGTCCATGCCTGTAAATACACAAAAATATGTCAAACGCTCAAAAAAAAAATCTTCCAGGACTTAATTCCCCATGCCATATTACTTTCTGGGTAATTTTTCTTCCAATGAAAATCAGTTTCTTTAGATGTATGAGTTAGCTTTCTGCAGTTTAGTTGCTACCAGACACTCAAAGAGGTAGTTTAATCTTTCAGCAAGAATTATGTGAAAAACTGCCCACATGTCAACTTTTCTTGTGATGGCAGCCATTTCCATTGGGTGTCTGAGTAGCAGAGTAGGACATCCAAATAATCGAATAATAACTAGTACTGGTACCGATATTATGCATTTTAATATTGATCTTGTTTTCTGATTGATAATCAAAATTTAACGTCTTTCAAATAATGTTACTTAATACAATACCTTAGTTCAAGACACTTGATAAAACTGTTTGAATATGGTACTTGAAAGCGTTACACTACGATCTTGTTATGATTTTGACAATATTGGAAAGTTTGTTTTTAAAGATTCAAATTGATTCCAGTATATGATTTGCACGATTCAAAAACTCATTTCTGTGATTCAGTATCATCCGACAAAAATTTTGAATTGAAATGACGACAATTTGAGATTTGAATAGAAAAAACAAGCATCTGAAAATGGTAACCCTAGTCGAAATCTGCCACAAATCATTAACTCCATGATCAATTTACCTGATAATAAATCATGTCCCAAAAACCTTGTAAATCAGTTAAAGTTATGATTTTCGTATTTTCGTCTTGTTTTTGATCTTGTGATGCCTGTTGTTCAGATTGTTCTACTAATGAATTGAACTGTACAAATCTCTCGGATATCACTAGATGAGTTTGTCCGTTAACTGACCGAATTTCATCACACACTAGAAAGCAAAGACATAAATTATTTACTACCCCACCATATAAAATACATCACAACTCAAAAGCCATAGATGGACCATGCCTTGAGGAAGAACCCCGTCAGTTCATCCACACTTGGTAAAATTTAATTAGAAATCTTTTGCGTAGCTGGCAAGACTTCTGCCAGACCACGATAAGAAATTTGAAAGAAAAATGAAATGCGGCAATATAGGCAAATTTTCCAAATTCGATACCGTCATGATTCATGAATATTAATTAAAGTGCATGAATTAAACTAAGCTTGTGCTAAATGGGCGATAAGAAACTTATACCTTATTAGAAAACTTTTGCGAAAGCAAGTTTTTCCTCACCTAGTGATCCATCAGTGCCTCATGCTTGACAAAATAAAATTTCCAATGTGCCAAGCTAGAAGCAGAACTATTTGAATTCTTCATAAAGTGATAAAGAGGGATTCGCTCTTGCCTAAGGCATAGATATTATTCGTTGCTTGTTGAATGGCAGAATGTGGTTTCAAAAATTCTCTTTTATGAAATGTTTTCCAGTGTGCGTGTTTTTCCAATCTCCCGACGTTTGTCAAGATTTCAATCCCACAGACTCTGCATCAGATGCTGAAGAACACTTTTTACAGTGAATTAATTTCTCTTTTCATCGAAGATGAACATTCTAAAAAATAAAACCTACTGACCTTCTTCGTGGATGTCAGATTGGTCTAACAAGACTTTTTCCCACTTTCGTATAATTTTTTGAAGTTTAGCAGTCTCCAACTTTAATAAATTTTTGAAATAGGAAATATTGTGTTCGTCTGCAAAAAATGAAGATGGATTAGTATTCACCGTGGTGGAAGAAAGTGATCAGAAACGTAGGTAGAACCAAAACGAACATAACACATAATATTTCTTTTGCTATATTATTAGCCATTAAAATATCGTATATCAATTGTTATTTTATACGGTAATCATACTCGTCTGGGGAAGATAAAATCTGGCATATTTTACGCACATCATAATATTCATTATAGTGTTTATAATATATATTTGTTTTGGCAAGAAAACAGCAAGTTTTATGTCAACATGTCATTTGAAGTTGAACTAGTATGGATTATGGATATTATGTTAATATTGGGGATGCTAGTTTGAATAATATTCAAAATTTAGTTACAAGAAATACTGTAAGTTTCAGAATTTGAAATGCCTATTTTTTTTAATAAATTTACTCTTTTTAGTGCAAAACGCCGATTTTTTGATAAATTAAAGCACAATCATTATTGTACTAAAAATGAACATTTTCAGAATCGAAAGTGGCACTGGTGGATTGTTAAAGTATCACCTACGACAAATATTCACTGCACCCTAATATAATGATTCAGGCTCTGCTTGAGATATTTTCAACTCATAGTGTGGCAGACTGACAGGATTACAGCTACTCTGCTACTCACACACCTAAAGAAAAAGTATTCTATCCGAAAAAATGAGCAAACGGGCAATATTTCACAATTAAACAATGGCTAGAAGATTTGAATAAATGTCGCTTTGGAACAAAGCAGCATAAAATAGTTTAAAATCATCAATACTGCTACGGCAGTGATGAAGATTGTGAAGCTTTTTGCCCATCTGAAGAAATGACATGAATATTTAAAACACCCGAAAAAAAAACAAGATTCTGCCACCCCGGAGTGCGGTTGCTGATAATATATTTCGTAATATCTCATTTTGATATTATAAGTCTGGTAGTTAGTTATTCGCCAATTCCTTTTTGGCCTTGCTTGGAGTGTAAGTCAGTATGAAAAAAGCAGACACGATATTTAGGTAAAGACTCCCCTATTAATTATTATATGCTCTGCTACAATGTAGTTCGAAACTGAGCATTGCCAATTGTGCTGTAGTATATAGAAAGTACAGTATTCCATCAATGGCTCCAGCCAAGTCTGTATAGAAGTGTGATAAATTGCATCATAGTGGGATTTAAATGTCTGCAACACACAACAATTGCATACCACGCAATAGGTCAATGAATTCCCCTTGGAATTTGGTACGTGCCTGCCAGGCGAATAGCCAATATTTACGATTTAATTGCAGGCTAAATTGTCTTAAGCAGGTGCTAGTGAGCCATTCTCACCTATAATTACAACATGATGCACAAGGTTATGTTTTATAAACAATTTAAGCAGGAAATCATTGACATTCTAGCTATACAAATTGGCAAATGTAATACTCGAATGTCAATGTCATGCCTCAATACAATTTTTATAAATAGACTACTTCAAAGCATTTTAGAGAAGGCCTGTAACCCAATCAAATATTTTATTTTTTCAAGCCTGAGACACAGACCATCAGTGACTTAAGCTCAACAAACTATCTGTGAACAAAATATTTCAGATTTTGGAGGGAAGGCTGTATTGAATCTGACATGCTTCGTCTAAAAACTCTGTTGATTGAATTAGGGGTGATCTTATCTGAGTATTCAATACTTCTGATACATAATATTCCGATTCATATTTTTTATTTAAAGCCAGTCTACAGCGTTACTGATATGGTGCCAGAAACTGCACTGTAAATGGAAAACATCTCAAACGGAACTGAACCTCTATGATAAAGCACAGTGAGTGCTATGAAGGTATCTGCCCGGAGTGATTGTAAAATCATCTACTTCTTTGTTTCCTTTTCATTTCCAACAGGCAGGAAATACCTTGTGACTATTCTAAAGCCCATACCTTGTAGGGCTAAAAATACTACAGATAATTGGGTTTGAAAATCTCACTTATAGAATCGCATGATGTGAGAAGGCATTAACCTTGCTTAGAGAAAAATTTAATATAAAGGAGTATTCAAACAACATTACTTTTATAACTTTACCTGAAACATTTGTAATTAATATTAATCTACATGGGATTATGGAAAAAGGAAAACAGCTTGGAAACAACAAAAGTTTGGGGTAGCTAATGGGTAATGATGGTTAATTATTCAAAAAATAGAACAAGTGAATAACATGTTCTTGACAATTGAAATTATTATAAGTTAAGGTTGAGTTATCACTAGTAAATTTGAAAAAAGGGCAATCAAAATCAAGAAAAATTTGTTGAAACACATTTTTGAGATGCGATCCATCTGTGGTGCATGCATGACAAAATAAAATTTCTAATTGGGATAGAAGTAATATATTATTTAATTATATTCAACTTGGCATGGGCGTTTCAACGAACTTTAATAGGTAATTACAATGAAGATTTTAAATTTATTAACAAGGATTAATCTTCAACTGAGCTAGGTCAATCTTTCAACACAGTCTGGCATTTTGCAACAACTATGCCAGACATGGACCATGAATCTTGACTGTGCTGTTTAGTCATAGTCCATTTACAGCCCACTCATGGTTACAGTTTTTGTTGTGTAAGGTCTTAACATTGGTTTGATCCAAACAAATCTCGAAGGTGTCAATTGATATATTAATGGCTCGAATGACATTGTGCTACGAATAACAATACACGATGTGTCATACTATTATAAAGCAAAAGTCTCTTGTGATCTTCCGACACATGCTCCGTCGATTGTTCGTGTCGTCAGCATGAGTTTATTTATGTCATTGACATCATGGGAAATGTAACTAGATACATTTTTCTCTCAAGAATGAGCCACTGATGGGCCGCACCTTGGAGGAGAATTCTATGAGTGACTCATACTTGAGTAAACAATAGGGATACATCACAAATTGACTGCATCTGGGTAGCAAGATTTACCAGTAATTCATATCCACCAAAAACTTTTTTATATGTATGGTAAATATTTCTCTTTAAATAGCTAATATCCCAATTCAATGTTATTGGAAATATAGATCCATATTGTCGGTCAACTAAGGGTCAGTATTAGCTTTTGTGCCCAAGACATGTTTGACGCCAAAAGAAAAGAGAAATTCACATTGGCGACACTTAACTGTCTTGTTGATGCCAATAACGGGGAGTAGGTCAGACAAAATTAATGTGATGTTTTGTTTGAAACTGCTACCCCCTACTTCTACTACCACAGATAAATAAATAAGTTTAGTCTTCAAAACAAAACAAATAATTTATGGACTTGATATTGGACATAGAAAATAATACAGAAATATTATATTTGTTTTAATTGCAATATTATTTCGATTTGTATTACCCCAATCCCACTGCTAAGCTGGCACACAGAAACTTTAAAATTTGTGATATCCAAACTCAGGAATATTAGTATGAACAAAAAGTGTTATTAACAGAATTATGTTTAATAAGTGATAACTTACAGTTAACTAATACTGCTACCCCCTACTTCTACTACCACAGATAAATAAATAAATTTAGTCTTTAAAACAAAACAAATAATTTATGAACTTGATATTGGACATAGAAAATAATACAGAAATATTATATTTGTTTTAATTGCAATATTATTTCGATTTGTATTACCCCAATCCCGCTAAGCTGGCACACAGAAACTTTTAAAGTTTGTGATATCCAAACTCAGAAATATTAGTATGAACAATTCTGTTACCAACAGAATTATGTTTAATAAGTGATAACTTACAGTTAACTAATACTGAGCTTGTTAAACTAATTTCTGATCTTGTCTGGAATTTAAAATATCAGCGAGGTCAATGCTATACTGTGGTGGCCCAAAATCAAATAACATAATACAAATTCAGAACAAAATTGAATAATTTTTCAGAATTTCAACACAACTAAAGTCATAATTATTTTCTGAAAATATGATCATAAATTTCTGATTCTGTTGATATTGCATCCCCAAAAAAAAAAAAATAGTCAAGTTCATAAATTTGCGAATCCTAACTTGAATCGAATATTTCGAACAGTCGTAGTAATAATAATAATGGTGACGGCAAAACTTAATAATAAACTACTGTATTTGAATAGGTACTTGTGAGTTACTTTGAATGCTTTGAAGTATCATCTGCACATCTTATTTTATTTGATCAAGCTTTTGTGTTTAATTAGTCTAGTAGGCTTTTTGGAGCTGATTAAAGATAGGAATGCCGATTCAGATTTAGAAATCCATGTTTAAAATACACATATAGGTGTTAACTGATACATTCATAACTGAAAAACACTAAAGTTATATAAAGTAAAAGAAGTTCCAATAATCTAGGTACAACTATCAGACAAATATACAAATCTTTTGAAGTTTGTTGGATACAATCCACTGAGGGATGATGCCATTGGCCACAGTGTATCTGAGCCTTGTCTCCAACAATGAGCAAAATTCTTTTACACGGTTTACAGAGTTTGAATGCAACCAACAACGCCGATTCTGGATTATTACCAACTTAATTATAATAATAAAGAGGCACGTACCTTCAGAATTTCCATTAATCTGTTGCTGCTCTGTTTTTCTAGCATTTTCTGTAATATCCTGTGTTATAGATTTTTCTATTTCAAGATCTTCAATAATACAATCCCCATTAAATGTAGGTGTCTTCAATTTTTCCTTACAACATAAAGAGTCTGATTTTTCAACACAAATAGTGTGATTTTGTAAACTATTTGTCCTTGAACACACTTTGGTTTCATTATTTAGTAACGATACAATATCTGCTTCATTTTTCTTCAAATTGTCTTTTTCTGGTAACACTGAGTTATCCATATTATTTACAGCAATATGAATTTTATAAGGGGAAAGTTTTGTGTCTGAATCAGACTGCATTAACGATGACTTATTATCAGTATTTAATTTATCTAATTGACTTGAACTATTACCAATAATTATAGAAGTCTGTTCATCTTCGTTACTTAATGACACTAATTCAGTGTCTCGATTGATTTTCGAGTCCTCATTTTTAATTATAAATGCATCGCTGCTTTTATTGTCAAGACTTTCATTAATAATATTGTTTGATAAATGATCCTCTGCAATGTCAGCAACGCCGCCATTTATTTTAGATTTCTCATCCGCAATTTGACTGTATATGTACGGTGATTCATTGGTTCGGCTTCTAATAACAGGAACACAGCAGGTTTTTTCACCAACTGATCGAAGTTGTTTGTTGAAGCCATTCGAATTTGGTTCGCAGGTTTTTACACTTTCGACAATCCCATTTGGTTTATCTTCTTCTATGTGGATAAATCCATTTTGCGCAGGTTCAGCTGTGGTTTTGGTGTTATTGGTACGTCTTTCGATTCCGAAACACCTCGTAAGACACCGCGTAAAGCAGTGAATTGACGAAGTTTCCGTCATATCGTAACGACAATGTACAATCATTCAAAATGTCAAATTAGAAGAAAATAGCACGATAATACTTTCAAATTAATATAAAAGCTGAGAATCAAATGATTTCAAAATTAAAAGTTTATATTATCGACTATGCACCTGATCGTTCATTAGCGAACAATAATTAAAGATTTAGCATTCAGATAATCGGTAGGTATTTCTAATAAACAAAATCAACTAGTCTGTCAATACCTCTCAATGATCAGATGGTCGCTAACTTGGTTACAACACTGGTAACTTACCAGCCGTAAGACCCTCATCAATTCTAAGGTCCAAACTAGCGATGTCAACATAGATGTTACTGAATTATTTGGTATTTGGTGGTTTTTCAAGTATTCACAAATTTATTTTGCAACAAAATCATTATATAATATATATGATTGGTACACCCAATCTAAATTCAATCTTGTAAACTGACACAAAGCATGACTTTTGCTCCCTATTGGCAAAATACAAGCAACCTGAAATGTTGGAATATTATTTCATTTATATGGCAAATTTCAAACTGCTCAAACTAAAAGAAGCACACTGACCTAGTTGCACTTCAAGAATTATACACTTTGGCTAAACCCCAGGTGGACAACTTTAATATGTATTCAGGAGATTTTTAATTCATGTATTATGCTCAGCTGGATATTATTATTTTTTTGGTTGCCAAGGATTGTCCTTTTATTGCATGATCCTTAATAACATCTAATTAATTGTATAATAGTTTAAATAGCTCTGTAACACAAAAAAAAATTTTCAAATTCAGTTTCGGTATGCTGTGGTCAACGTCTCGAGCTAGTCACCATAGATCTTGAGCACAGGAACAGCCAATTCTTGCGCTAATGTTTGACAAAGTAATACATCATAAACCTTCTAAAATTATTTAATAATTCTATCTCATTCAACAAACATTATTTTCCTTACCTCAATAACCAAATGGCAACATATAACCAAACTCTAATTGCCACAATAATAAATTGTATACCGTGCAATATGCCAAGTAACCAAAACAGTATGGTACTTTATTATACTATAAATTTTAGAACACCACTTAACGTCCAAAATCAGACACCACAATCTCAATTCAAGTGTTATTCAGTTTACTAAACGACAGTCATTATATAAATATGAAGAGTCTTTTTAAATGAAGTAGCCTTTTGATATGGGAAACAATGGGGAGTCGTCTAGTACTAACGCTCTGCTATTGTGGTTCTGCCATTAAAAGCACAAAACTTACGCCTGAGCGCTCAAAGTTGACTTTTGTTACTGAAAAATGAAATAAAAAAGTGACAATTATGGATTTAATTAACCACCTGACCTGTAACAAGACATAATCCCAATCAGACATTTTACTTTGTCAAGCATTTGCTATGGATAAGACTGTGCCTGAGCTACATGATTTAACAGTGGTATATGGTCAATCAAACATTTTTTCAATAGACTTCTTTTGAATCAGGGGACACGCATACTGTTGCCAAAAACAATTGATGCACACTGGTGCTACAGAAATTTAAAATCCACAAATTTTCAAAACTTAATATACAATACCGATAGGCACTTCAATTTCATGATGATTTATATACACAGTACCGATACAGTTACAAAATCTGAGAAAATAAAAATATTATTTCCAAATCCCTATCCAGCTTGCTACAGGCCCTAATTATAATTGGTTCCCGATAGTTATCAAATTGCATTACCCCAGGCAAACTAAACAGCGTCATTTTTAGTGTATAAACTGAAATGTAATAACATATCCATTTGACAACACAAAACTAAATTTACAATTGCATTTTACCACTTTTGCAACCTCATTAGGGAAAGACTATCATCAAATACACATAGACTATGTCTTCCTAGAAGGAAAAATATGTGTCACTTATGAATTGGGCGTTCAAACACCACCCATCATGTGGCTCATGCTCGACAAAACACCATTTTACGATTGGGAAACATACCAATATATCACTAACTCACACATGACAATTAATATAAACAATAATTAATTTTAAGATCAGTGCATGCAAGTAATAAACACGCCTGAATAAGAAATTTTATTTTGTCAAGCATGAAACACAGATGGACCGCACCTAGTTGGTGTGATCCATCAATGACCCATGCTTAACAAAACACGTTTGGTAGGGAGTTGCCACCATTATTGTTAATGTAATGATAAAGGGAGAGAAAAATGCAATAATAAATATTTAATTATTATACCATTGTAAGGTGTTTGCATTCTGCTTTTCAATTGTATTGTATTTAATAATGTTAATATTGATTGCCACACTGCTGTTGTCTCTTAAGAAATTGATTTTGTCTCAAGGGGATAAAACTTTCCCATAAGTTATTTCATGACAATGCAGCGTGATGGGCGATGGCCTGATTACTTTTATTATCAAGCTATCAACTTGGGGTTAGAAATGGAACTCTAATGACAATTGCTGGTAATCTTGTCAAAAACGTATGTAATGCAGGGGAGGGGGCTTTAAATAGTGATTTTCCTGAAAATAATAATAATAATCACAATACAGTATAAAATAAATTTCAGTAAAGGTTGCTCTGAATGATTTTATTTTAACAGTATTTGAAATAGTATTTAACAACAAAATTGCTTATATTTGCCCATGTTTTGTCCATTTTGTAGTTAAATCTTGATTCATGCCAAATTCACCAATTTGGCATACCGTACATCATGATTTTACTGCAAAATGACTCATTTTAAAAATAATCTAAAACTAAGCTACTTTCAATTAGAATTTTAGAATACTTCTTAACCATTTCTGTTGAATAAAGGACATTCTTAATGTGATATTTCTGTAACAAAGAGTAGCATACATCAGAATTTAAATTTCGAATGGTACGTAATAAAATTTGCTGTGTTTTAGCTAAGGTTGGCATTTCAATACTTTGTTCAATGAAACAGTCCATTCCAAATAAAATCAATAAATTCTGAAAAGATAAATTTTCATAATTAGTATATTACTACAACGATCATGTCAATGATCATTTCAAAATAACATTAGCAAAATTTTAGGAATATGTGTTCCAATTTCTATAAATTAATGTTTGCCTTTATAATACTTATATGTTAAATCAGTAAATTGAAATACCGGTAATTATATGATATATAAGCATTTCTATACACAGAAGTGCGAACAAAGGCCAGCCCAGTAAAAAAATAGTTTTTTTTTTCTGGGCTATTCCTAATTTGAAACAGATCATATTTTGACCAGCTAAGATAGACCCCAAAAGGATACGGAACAACACAAGCTAACAGTATGAATTGAAGTTACAAAAGTAATTACAATAGCATAATGACGTCACATAACGTCGGTGCAAGAGGAAACTATATTCTAGGGTCAATATGGGAACAATATGTGTTTTCTGAATAGCTTGGTTAACTAAATACCATTATAAGTATTCATCAAAAATGGAGAATGGTTATAAAGTGATATGACATATACCAGAATGACCAAACCTGCTACTCAAACAGTCAAATATGGAATACCAGTATTAAAGAGAAAATATGGCGAAAAGAAAATTTCATGTAAAAAATATTTGTAAGAAACGCTGTACTGTATGCTTCCAACTGGTAGATTTTTTTGAGATAGAATATAATAATGATTTGGTTGGGAATTGAGCAACCCCAAAATACGAAAATTACTGTTTCAAACATCTTACTGGTTTTGTTTTGAAGTTATCTGAAGTTACTTTACTTACGCAAGTGCTTCAGCATTTCAAATAAAGCATGACACATTGATAACGATAAATTAAATAATCGTCTAGACAACATATAAACACCTATATCAATAAACGGGACGCTGAATTCAAACAAATAAAGTCATTTAAACTTTAGCGTCATTCCCACAAATATTAATAAGATTTGAAGGACGCCTTTGTCAAATATAAGCTAGAGATGGATCACGGCTTAGCTCCGTGAAGCATCACTGGCATATACTTGGCAAAACAGAATTCAATATCGCTTCAAGTCATATACAAACAATAAACTATTCATAAAGTAAGCAAGTTTAAACTGAAAAAAACCAAGATTTAAGATGTTTATCACATTATGGTATAAAATGACGAATCTAGATCAAGAAAAACAAAATTGCAGTCCATAAATGGAATGTAGATTTTTGCTGGGATGGTAAAAATAAGTCGAATGACCTCAAACATTGAGGAGAAAAACAATATTCTTACATAAAAAAAAATGATTTTGTACTTATGCTTTTTTGCGCACATATTTATAGGACGTTCTATAAGATTTTATTAGATTGAAACACTGGCCCTGATTTATGTTGAATATTTCACACAGATTTTGAGCATGTTTTTTAAGTTTTAATTACATCAATGTCAATCAAGCGTCTTCGATCTGCATTCCATGTACCAGTACCTAGAACTTATAATTGAGTAATTGATTTTCGTTCAACCGAAAATAAATATTGAATGATTGAAATTTCCTAGAGTTCTCATCTGAATAGTTCGTATTTTAAAGCAATAAAATTTAACCGTAGTGATATTGCGCATATTTTCTTCCTTGAAGAGTAATGTGCGCGGGATTTTTATCAAATTTTCATAATGGAAACTATTGCACAGATTACCCTTTAAACGTTACCAGAAGCAAAGATTTATTGAATATGCCTAACAGAGCAATTGATAGATTCAAATTAAGAATAAATTGATGACTACCCAATTGCTGCAGAATCATGATTGTAAATTTAACTGTAACATCACCTTTAGTTAAATACAACAAAAAAATAAAACAAAGGTACTTTGGCAGTAATGATAAAAGAATAAATAAACAAAATTTAAACAATGACTTAAAATATCAACAGTTACCACTTGTAAAATCAAAACTATTATATTATCAAACTGCGCATAAAATAAAATTTTTGCCGTAATTTGATTCCATTAGCATCAGATGGATGTTGCAGGATTCAAATATAATATATTTCATGATTAGCATATTTAAACACAAGATGATATGTCTTCTGTAGCCTTGCTCTGAGCGAATTTTGACATAAAAAAAAACAGATTGATATCCTCACAGAAGCAATTTTGTGAGCAATAGCTCAATCAAAAGCAAGCAAAATTTGCAACTGAATGAAAAAACTGTTGATGGCAATGAATGAAATAAAAGGAATTTGAGATCATAAAATTAAAAAAACGTGGAGACATGGAGGTAAAAAAATATATATCAACAATTATAGACTAGAGTTAGTGAAATGTTCCGGAGAATTATTATTCATACTGCATTCGAGATTCGCATAATTGAAGGTAGCTTCAAAATGTTTAACCCTGTACGTGTAGACTGTAGAGTTGCCCTGGACAAATACAAAAAATGTCATTCACTCTGAGGGCAGTTGTTGGTACTATATTTTGCAGCGGTTCTTTGACATGGCCACCGTCAAACCAGGCTTTGATAAATGAATAATAATAATAATATTCAAAAATATTCAAGCTTAATATTAGTCCTTTTCGTGCTTTGACTTTCAGAAAGAAAAATATTATTATTTGGTAACCTTGACTTATCATATTTTATGACTTCAATTCACCACATTGCGGACTAATATCGGCCTCATAGCGTTATGCAATATAGCCCAGCGTTAGGAGACATACCAGTAAGAAAATAATGCTCTTATCAGTAGTGTAAGAATCTCAGAAGGGACACTAAAAATAATTTTAATATTTTTTGCAACAATACTAACAAATTGAATGGACGCAAAAAAATTTCGACTCTTTCTTAAAAAAAGACTAAATTATGTTGAGAGGCTAACACAATAAGAATCTACATAATATGTGATTGCACGCCCAAAGTGTGCAAAAATTTTCCCTTTTTTGAGAATTTTTTGTTAAAGTTACAAAATCTTTCTGGGAGGACTGTTCCTCCCTTCCAAAACCCGAGGAGCTATGTCCTCTTGTTCCCTGGTCACATGCTCTTTCAGCTTTGACACAGTGTCATATTTTCGTTGAAAAAATTTTCCGGATTAAATTTATGTTTAAAGGGAACTAAAAATATGGAAGTAAACAATCAATAAAATAGTGATTAACCAACGTACCTAATCTTATCAAATGATGCCCACCACCAAAAAATCTCACAGCTCCATACTTTTTTGTTTACAAGTCCACAGGCTCAAAAGATCTACATTATTATTGTTGAGAAAGAGTTAACTGTTTAGCGAAAGCAGATTTTTTTTGTTGACCGGAAATGAGGGAATATCTTCTGAAAACGCCCGATTTTATGGTATCTAATACAGAATATGCAAAAGTTGGTGGTATGATGATGAATATATGCGAGAGGCCTGATGCTTACAGCTTCCTCCACTAACCACGCTGCAATGTGCATGTCCATGCACAAGAAAAAATGAGAAATTTGATACCCGTACCGGTACCTAAAGACCTTCACCTCGATTGGGAACTGGCGTCTGCATGAGAGGTTGTGGTTCGCCATACAGCATACGCTCAGTGCTGTAGGATATACTGTATAGTTAAGCCCTATTCTCAGCTTTCGGCTACACATGCTCCGTATGCAGATCTGTTCAGTGCTAACTTGACGTTAAGTTAGGCATGTAACCTACCGGTAGGTTAGATGTGGATTATCATGTCCACTGTCCATACTGCATAGGTAACTTATTATATCCTGTATCGGTACAACGTCTGAGCACGCCAAAGTAGATACGGTAGACAAAAGTAAGTCAAGAGAGCTAAGAACTGAACTGCTGAATAGAACGAGCATCCGCTCGGACGACTTCTCTGTTCTGAAACGATAGCAGAAGTATCCAAGAACGGTACAGAGTAAGGCAGGTACTAAGTATGAACAATGCTAAAAAGTGACGCACGATGCGTCAGTGCGTAAGTGACGTAATAAAGGAGAAATATTCTGGATTTCCCCTTGTACTTTGTGATTTTCCAAAAATGTATTCAAAAAATTTATCTTGTTTATTTGTTTTTATTATTTATAGATTAGTTGGAAAAAATTGTTCAATAATATTTGCAAAATTTTGTTAAAATATGACGTTTTTCTATCTATGTATTTTCACGAATAAATTTAAAGATAATGATAAGGTGTCACTAGAGAGTCAAAACTAAGCGCCATGGAAACACCCACGCTTGAATCTGTATTTTTGCCTCAACGCTTTTTTGTACTGTGTATGTGCTTCGAACTTTCATTGAAAGTCTTGGTCAAGAATGTTTTTGATTTTAGCTCGTTAGAATTCAATGGGATATTCTAAAACCAAATTAGATTGCCAATAAAATAATAAAAAAATGGCTGCATCAGTTGTTTCATTCAAATCAAAAGCTTCATTGAGTTCCTATGTTGATGTTCCCCCAAGTTCAGATCAAAGTGAAAATGTATATCAATCGTACGGGAGCAGAAGTGACCCTGAAAGTTTCAGAATAAAGAGTGTAGATGATTATGATCAAGCTGCTCGAATTTCAGAAAGACATGAGCTGTCTTCAAGACATTCTTCTGCATCAAGTCGAGTGAGTCTGTTACCGTCTTCTTGTGCTGTGTGGTTCGTGTCTGATTTGAATGTGCCGTCATTCAGTTTTTTCTGATAGAAAATTTATTTCCATGCAAAAAATTGGGTTAAGCTGGCCTATGCCCTTTGATTTGTACCGCCAGTCCTAACTCTTACTAGGATGTTTATTATGTTGCAGGCAACATCTCGATCTTCGCACACAAGGAATTCAGAAATCGACACAGGTGGTTATGATCCATTGCAAAGAGAATATCATCTTCCTACACCGATTAGAAACAATATTGAAAAAATTAGACGGAAGAAAGAATCTCTTGTTGAACAACGATTACTTGCAAATATGAAAGAAAAGAAAAGAAAACAACAAGAAAAAGATAAAAACTGCCCAGGCATTAGAAAGAAAGGTAAGATTTATCACATATCTTTTGCTATTCCAGTGAGGTTCCTTTTCATGATTTTCTTATTGCTTCAAAATAAAAATAAAAAATAAATTGTCACTGTGATTGCATTTTCAAAGCTTATTTATTACTGATTAACTATTTAGATTTTAATCTCAATCATAAAAAATGTTTCCTTTATTTTTTGATGACTTTATATCAATTTCTCTCATATTTTTATGTTTAATCTGTACCTTTTTTCATGATATCGTCAGTTACCAATGGATGTTCTTGCAAGAGAATGGTTCAGCAATGACAAGAAATCAGCTGAAATAAGAGTTTATTTGATTGAAAATCTGATGCCAACACTAATATTGGGTCTCGAGAAGGTAAGAATAACTTATGGTATTGTGCAGATATTTGTGAGTATACCACTTTATCAAACTTAACTTAACTTCAAATAGAAGTTTATCATGTTAATTTACTCAGATCAAGGCATGTGTCCTTTTTACGATGTCAGACATATTTCAAATTATTCAAATTATGTACCAATTCTATCTCATTTTCAAAGGTACTGTGTGAAGCTGAAAAACGAAATTTAATTGAAAAAGAAGCCAATGACAATCCTGACGACTCTGGTAGTAATTACTTGATGCCACGACCGACCTTTAATCCCATAAATTCCTTGGCTCAATATCTGATGAGGAATAATCCAAAGTTCAGTAACTTTCCTGAAGCGTCGCCTTATGCTAGAGGATTAAGATCAGTAGCAGAAGACTTGAAACGACAGGTTTTCGACTTGAAAAATAACAGGTAAGTAGTTGGAAACATAGTAGTGTAAGACGAGGCCTTCCTTAAAGTTTTTTGTATTGATTTATAGATTTTACTATTTGTCTTTTACCTAGACTCTCAAAAAAATTTTAAGGAGATCTCTGAATTCCACACCCTAAATTGAAAAGTTGAGGCCGATTTTGAAGTTTTTTTGTGCTGGTTTATAGATTTTGCTACTTGTCTATTACCTTGATTCTGAAACAAATTTTGAAGAAATACTTAAATTCACGCACCAACATTTTTGATAATGTGATTTACAAAAATGTACCAATATTGTAAAGTCATTTTATGCAGAGATACAACACTTTATTAAAGTTAATAATGTTGAAAAGTCCATTCTGTATCCCTTATACAGAGTTGCAGAGCTGAGAGAACAAGCGAGAGCAAAAAGAAAAGAGTTAGAGGAATTTGAAACGAAGAAAATTGAAGAGGAAACAAAGCGAAAGACTTTGATGAGGGTATTAATAATACATCTTCTTTACCCGTAATTAGGTCTGAGCAATATGGAATACTTAGCAAATTTTAGAAAGCAAAGAACACGGCTTAGCCATATGATGAAACCTAGATATCATTTCCAACGTTAAGGTTTATTTTTTAACCCGTTCACTAATTTTGCCTTTGCATAGGCATGGTTGCATATGTATCTCATCCCGCATGTAATCATTCCTTGTAGGATTTGAACACAGTATGATTAGAGATGTGTAGCTTGAAGCATATTCCAAATGATTCCAAAGCTTGAAAAATATTCCAATTAAGCTAACAGGGCACCATTGCCAATTTGTGAACAAATCAAATACTCTGGTCAGATCTAATCAAATTTTTAAATGCTTGAAACCTCAATTTGTAGCATACCGAAGGACATGCTTTGATAACATATTTTGTGTTGATTATGAGAAAAAGTTTATAGAATTTTATCTTAATTATATTTTGTTGATTATGAACCACCGATGGACCATGCCTAAACGGTGCGATCCATCAGTGGCCATGTTCAATAGAACATATTTTTAAAAATTATTTCTTATGGTGTTCATTTAATCTGAAATAGTAAGGATCTGAAGATTTACTTCTGAACTGATTTGAGATTCTATTGCTACTATTGATATCAAATCCTTCTGTACAATATTGTTGCTTAAAGACTTCCAAAACTTTTATTGCAAATCTTCCTTGATTTATTAACTATCCTAAATGTTTTATCATTCAATAAATATGATTTTCCCTTGGTCTGTAGGTGTGGCTTTAAAATTGCTCTAACACATTTCCTTCGCGTTGTAAGTAACATCTTAGAGTAGATCCTTTCTTTAAAAAATAGAGTACTTTCATTGTTCTTTCAGAAACAATTTGAGATGTGGCTACTGGATGAATCTCACAAGCTACATTTACAACTAATACAGAATGCTTTATACTCATACATGGAAATTTCTGCTCATCTATCATCTCAACCAGAGAGTGGTAAAATCCTGTATCTCACTTTTTTATCAATAAAAATATGAAACCGATTTGTCAGTACAGTAATACACTAATATTTCTGTAGTGTGTCCCGAATATTCATGTCGTTTCAGATGGGTAAAAAAGCTTAAAAACCATCAACACTACTATTTCATAGCAGTATTGATGATTTTGAACCCCTTTTCTTTTTCTTTTTTGTATGTACGGTACTAGACTGCCAGAAAGAGAAGTTTTTTCTATAGCAAGAGATTTTTTGTAAATTATTGTTCATTTGCTAAATATTCTTCTGATGTAACCCAATTCTTTGGGTGACAGAGTAGCTAACACTCTGTCAGTGTGAAATGTGAATGCTGTGCTATTATTTATCATTTTTACCAGTTACTCTGCTGGTGTTTTGGACTTTCTGAAACATATTAACAGCATTTACAAATTTTTAAACTTTTTGAAACATCCAGAAACTTGCTACGCAGTAGGTGCAATCCATCCACTGTTATGCTCTATAAAAATTATAAGCAGTGATGTAAAGTTATATTCTCAGTTGAGAGAAAAATTTTACAATTCATTGAAAAATAGACAGAACAGGTTTGAATTAAATTCAAGTTAAAGTGATTGTCAGGTGGTCAACTTTTTGGCATCGCAGATTGAAAATCTCAAGTTGAGCTGACCTGTAAAGTTCATGACTCTCCAACAACACTATCTAGATCACCATAGGTGGGTGTTGTTACTGGGCCTTGCACAAGATGATTCACTCATATGAATGATAGTAAAAAAAGGTTAGGTGGGGCATTCTGTGGCATTTTCTAGGAGTTAATTGTTTATCATTGCAGAAAACTTTTCTCTCAGTTTTCTTCAGTTTCAAAGCTAGCTTCTTCCTTAGCATTATACCAGCAAACTTTCGTTCAAAAGTATTTTTGTTACAGTTTCAAATATCTTTCATTTCCCAACTTTTCAGCTATTAAATACAGTAAAGAATTGGAGCCAACAGATGAAACTGGATTGAGTGTAAATGAAGAAGAATTTGTCGAGGTATGTGCAAAGCATGAACATTGATTATGCGATTCTCCCAAAAAGTGCAGAACTTACCATCAAGCTAACCCACACTGTACTTCACAAAATTTTAATGAAAATTTTGTAAATATATTTGCCAATTCGTCATGACCCATGCATGACTAGTCACATATTTTACTAGTCACATTATTCACTAGTCAGTCACATTATTCTCACAATAATGAGAGTAAAAAACAACACATTAGGATTGGTATTAATTAATTTAAAACAACAGTGCTATGATACACATTCTCCTGGTTAGTTTCATTTTTTAAAGTTTGTAACTCTTTGTTATAGCTGTGTGCTATGGAAATTCTAGCTATTGTCCAGAATTGTTGTGATCTTATCAGATTACAAGCTGATACTTTTGTTTCTATATCATTGTGTACAAACAGGTGTTAGTGTCGACGGTTGATGAGACAATGAAAAATTAGCTTTAAATGGCTATACACATCCGATATACTACTTCTACTTAATTAAAGGTTTTACTTACTTTGTCAAGTGTGAGTCACAGATCGAACGCACCTTGGCGGTGCGTTCCCTCAGTGACACATACTTGAATATTAAAAGCTGTTTATATGTCCAACATGTCCAATTTTGAAAATAGATCGATTATTGTATTCGGCAATTACAATACCAGGTGAGATGGAAAAGTCAGGGCACAAGGAGGAGTGTATTCATCAAAAGGCTCGTTATTTGATGCATTATTTATTCCATTTAATCTTCAGGAAACATTTTTTTTATTAATATATGTGCGAAAATATTCAGAATGATCATTACTAACTTTTTAATATTAAGAATTTTTTTAACATCTCTTGATGAATGAGTGAAAACTTTCAGAGCTGATTTCAAAATTGACCCGCAGCTAATTTGGATGCATGTGTAGTGCTGGACATCCAGCACTGGTCAGTGGTGAAGTGGTGAATGGTTTTATCATTGCCCAGGGCAGATAACACTTATCACACTTTACCATAGCAGTTCAGTTCCATTTGGAATGCTTTCCGCTTGAAGTATAGTTGCGGGAATCACATCTTGTTGTAGCTCTTTGTCATTTAAATGGCCATGAGTTGGTTCCTTTTCGGCACTGCTTCCAGCATTTTTATATGATGTGCATTTTAATAAATACTACAACAACATAACTATTTAATGTGTATGCTTCCATGTGAGGCTGTGGCATTCCTCTGCTAAATTGTTTAACATGACACCAGTCTGGTAAAGCTTATGCTAATCAGCTACTTTAACATCTTAGAAAAATAAACCCCATCAGGATAAGATTTACCAAAGGCAATATTTCTTATTTAATATAATATAATTAATATAATTAATTTTACTGACCGATTGAAATGTTGTGTTTTGAGTGTCTGGAACCATATAAAAAAGGTTCAGCTCATTAACACTGCTATAAGAAATTCGGAAGATTTTTCAGTTTATCAGAAGAAAATGACATTAAAGTTTTGGACAACCACATAAAAACAAGATTATGTCACCCTGCATGGCACAATCAAACCTTCTCATGAATATTAAGTATTTAAAACTTGTGTCTTTAAATATCTTTTAGGGATGAAAATTCTTTAATATTTAATAATTTAATCTTCATTCCTGCATTTATGAAGCTCTCTGCGACTTTCATGGTGGCTTTCATGTATCTTGCATCTCATGTAACCTTGCTTTGAGTGAATTTTGATAAAAAAATATTCTCTATCCTGCATTTTTCAAATTCATGTAAAAATGTATCATATTATTCTTATCTAATGATTAAAATAAACTTATTTATTCAGTACCTGGAAGATCATTTGAAGGATTTAGCTCCTGAAGAATTTCACAATGTACTTCGTCACCTGAATCAGTGTGCGCTTGCTTTCCGCAAAACTTTTGAACATGAAATATGGAACACAATGTTTTATAAAGTTCGTAAAATGCTTTTATTTTCACTATTCTGACATGCGTACGCAGAATTATTTGGACTATCTCAATGTGAAAACAAGATCAAAATACTAAGTACTGTAATTAGGATGAAGAGTGGTCAAGTAGGTGGACAAAACTTTAAACGAAGATTTAAAACACTGACCAAGTGTGATTATTGATGACATTGTGCAGATTGCTTCAAAATTAACAATATGCGTTCAGTTCAGATTCATCTAAAGAAAAGCCTGTGAAGTTTTGCTCATTTGGAGGAGAAAAACAATCTGTCAGGATGGCCCACTCATCCATAAAGTCAATAAATTGTGTTTGTTTGATTTTTTAAACCGATATTACTACACGCAAATTCTTGCCCCGACTTCCAGTCTCGCGAAGGGAGTTATGTAGCATATATATATACATTGTTTTCACATTATTTATTTAATGATTTTTAGTTATTTGAGAACTTGGATACAGAACAAACAGGATATGTTGATCGGCATAGAATTCTACATTTGCTTGAAAAATTCTGGGATCAAGTTAGAGAAAGTCAGCATGAACTCAGAAATCCAAGAAAATGTAAGACATTATTGATATGTTTACATTTTGGTAATCAATTAATTAGCATGAATGTAATACACCAAACAAACGGGCAAAATCGAATTCATCAGAAAAAAACTTTGTAGTATATCTGTGGCTAGAAAATTTATCTTTTAGAAGATTCTCGTTCGAGTGTCCAGAAGCAACCAAACTGCAGAAAAAAGTTTTAAAACCACCAATACTGCTATGAAAGAGCAGTGTTGATGGTATTGAAGCTTATTTATCTATACAAAGCAAATGGCATTTATTTCGAACCCCCCCGAAGAAAACCAAAATTCTGTTATCCTGCACCAAACTTCACTATGAGTGGCTGAAATTGAATACCAGTACCTGTTGATTCCAGAATCACATTGAGTAACATTTCTGGATCCAATATCCGATTCCTATGAAAGATAATAAACAAAAAAGGCAAACAGGGAAAGATCATATCTTTCCAGCAATTATAACCCGTTCCGTCTATAAGTGACTGCTGTTACAAGGCCTTGGAGAGGGTGATTCACTATGAGAAGTGGTTATAGAAAAAAAGATATGGTAAATTTGTCGAATGCACAAAAATTTACTCTTATTTTCTGAAAATATATATATATTTTTAATTATGCCGATTTCATATCGCTGAAAAAATTAAATTGGATATTTGAACAGCCCAAAGTATGAGTAAACAGAGATCAACTACCATATATTAAGTACTTTGGAGAACCTTGAAACATAAAAAAATATTCATTAGGGCCTGTCATTGAACTTGAGGAACTTGATGATCTGTTCCCCGAATCTGATGATGAAAATGAGATTGAGAGTATCAAAGTTTCTACTCAAGAAGAGGAGGAAGATGAGGGCGGAGTGAGGATGTTGCCCACTGATGAACTTTCTCCTGTTACAACTGAACAAAAAGACCATGAGCCTCAAAAAGAGGAGATGGAAAAAGAAAAGGAAGAGGATGAGAGTAAGATGCTATTTTTGTATGATTCTGAGTGGGATGTTTCCAAAGCTTGTATGTACGAATTATTTTTGTTTTATATTATTTATGTTTCGGCTTGTGTGAAAATATACAATAGCCAAAAGCAACTCCAACACACAAAATTCATGTTGATGGAATTATTTTCCTGTTTAGCGAATACATTTTATTCATAGATGGAGCAATTCCCACGAAAGAAAAACCTGTTAAACCCGAAGGATCAGACGCAGAAGAAGTTGTTGAGGAACAGAAGCCTAAGGATGATAACGAAGAAGGAGGAAAAGATGGCGAAAAGCAAGAAGATGAAGTTTCAGGTAAGAAAATAATTCAATTTTTGTAACGTTAGATTATCTGAGCGAGTTAGACTGAGCAATTTCCAATGCTAGTAGACACATGACTGTAGAGTCCATGAGGATGCTTGTCGGTTGAGCCTTGTCAAGATTTTACAATGTTTGATTGGTGTACATGGATTCAATCTATCGGGTTAACTCGAAATTTTTCTACGGCAATGCCAACTTTTATGGTTAGTAATTGTTGCTGTCTATTTTTTTGTTTTTCTTTTTTAAATTTTATCTTTTTATTGATATTAAAATTGAATCAAATATTGTGCTGTAGTTAAATTGAAACAAATGCTCACCAAATTGAATGTAAATCTTTCTGGTTGATTCGATTTAGGTACTTGATTTGATGTATGGTATACAAAAATTATTGAATCATTTGCAGAAAAAGTAGAATCAATGAAATCTGACCAAACTCCAGCTACAGAAGTTGTAAAAATGACTCCCATTATTGTTACGGATGAGAAAAATGTTGATGAGGAAAATGAAGAGAAAGTTGAAGAAATGCCAACTATCACCACCACAGATCAAGGTGAATATTTTTGATGCCCTGTTAACTCAATCGGGAAAAGCGTAAGGAATACTTTTCAAGCTACACATCTAATCGTCCTGGATTCGAATAATGTGCAGGACGATTGTATGCGAGAAGACACCTTGCCAGCACATTGTGGTTCACATAATCGATGTTTAATCAATGCTTATCATGAAATAATAAAGCAAGTATATCACAAGCCAAGATTTGTCTGAAATTGAGATTTTTACCCACGAACCATTGGTGTCTCGTGCCTAAATACAATTGAATTCGGAAGGCTTCAACAATTTAACAGTTACTTGAACCAATCCACTTGGCTAGCTGTTTAAGAATACTGTACTCACATTTCTAATTATATTCTTCTCCACGGAATTTGAACCTGCATTTTCCTCATAGAACATTCATCATATTTCATTCTCTTGAATATGAAAGATTCGAGAATATAACTTAGATATCAGTTCTAACTCAGGGTTGAGGTTTTCTCTAACCGTTTTCTGATTTTTCCTGCACATCAAGCATGACTCGGGGAGGAGCTAACCAGGCACCCTAACCGGATGACTAGCCTACGGGGCGCGGTCCGTCTGTGGCTTATGCTTGACAATATTAAATTTCTGACTGGGATCGTTTTTCGTTCACAATAAACTAATCATGGATATTTAAAAATAAATCATCAACATATTTGCAGAATGTTAAAACTAATATTTTGCAAAATTTTTGCTTCAGATGAGACGAAAGATAAAACAGAATCCTCAGCTGCAGTAGAAAGTAAAGAAGAAATAATAAAAGAAACAAATGATGAAGATACAAAAGACAAAGGTGAAATAGAAAAAGCTGAGGCTGAGGGTAATAATTAATCCTTTTTTTTCTTGTAATATTCAATTTTGATAAATTTTCATGATGTATGTTCAATGTTTATATTTCATTTGAATCGACAGTACTAAGGCTGTCATATTAAATGAATTTGTTTAAAAAACATTTTATTGGTTTAATCCGTTATCGGGTTCAATTTAGGATTTGACGCTTTTCTCCATCTAAATTTCTTATGCATAAAAATGGTTGGTGGCCTTAATCACGAGTTATATGAACCACTTATGTGTGGGTCAGGTGTTTATCTTGTCTTGCCACACATAAGTTTTTTTATTCATGCATACTATTATTCTGAAGCAATATTTTTTTGCTTTTCATAAATCATTTAATAAAAAATAGGCCAGGACTGCTTCTCTCAGAAAATCACCAGGATTAGTAAAATGGTGTTTTCTGAAAATAAAAGATGCAGACCATTCTATCACCTGTGACGCAAAGCACAGGGGCTTTTTCCTTCTTTATCACAGCGTTTTGCTTCATTAGACAGAAAGCAATTGTGAATGGCTATTATACCGAGTCTGAAACTCTTCATGTTTTTCATCTTTAACTGCATTGATTTACCAAATTTTTTTACAAGTAAGAGTAAATATTAAGTAATATAAAATTATCAAAATTCTTTATCAGACGATAGCAAAGATACTGTTGTCACTGTTGAACAGAAGGTTGAGGAAGAGAAAGAGGTGACTGGAGAAACGGAAGCTACTGATGCTGAAACAGTGAAAAAAGATGAAGAAAGAAAAGAAGAAGAATCAGAAAAGAAAGAAAATGAAGTTGATAAAGAAAAAGAGGGGGAAGTGGAAGTGAAGGAAACACCAGTAAGAGAGGGTAAGTGTATATATTTACCCATATCTTTCTCAAAATGTTGATATTACTGTGGATTCTGGCAACCAAATCAGAATTTTTTTACTACGAATCAGAGATGAGCCTTGCTTTACATAAACAAGCAAGTCTGATTATTTGTCTTATCTTCTGTCTTATAGGTTAATTACTGTGAAATTCTTTCTGCTTAGAAAGCAGTTGTTAGTTTTCTATTTCAATTTTGACCTCTGTCAAACAATATTCCGACTATCATATCTCTTAGTTTAAAAAACAAATGCAAAGCATGACAGCAGTCACCAAGTCTTTTAGCTTCAAGATCTGAATTAATTTGTATACATCTCTGATGAAGATAAATCGATTACCTATGTGAATCGGTGTGATTTGACAAAGGTTTTTGAACAAAAATTTTATCGGATATGTAGAAATTTTTTTTATATTTTGGGATTTATATACCGGTAAATATAAAGAATAAATATGAATATATAGGAAATTTTGGTAATTTATTGGAATATCTGCCCATAACCTCTAATATAGAATCAGAATTAAAATGATACGAGCCGTGATTCGATTCGAAATGAAATGTATCTGAATGTGTCAACACTAATCACTACCCAATCAGAAAAATTTTATCAAAACGTGAGTCCCTGATGGACGGCGTCGATCTGTGGCTCATGCTTGACAAAATTTAATTTCTGATTGTGCAAGAACAAAAGTGTGTAGTCGTTGCCCTAAGTTAACGGTGTATGTGAACGTACAATTTTTATGATCAGGTAAAAATTCTCTTGAGTAAACCCTTTCTTAATATTCAAATTGTTCATAGAACCATCACTTGCCGACCAACTACTACAAAATATATCAGAAGGAATGACATTGAAAACTCCAACAATTACTGATGACGGAGCGAGTAGTGAAGCTGTCAAAATACAGTTCTCAAAAGAAACCCCACAGGTTTATATTGAGGTTTTTTTATTGAAGTTCACTCAAAGCAAGGTCGGAAGCAGGACCCAAAAAGGGGCCCGAACAATGGCCACTTAATCTCAAAGAGCTAGCACATGATATAATACCAGCAACTCCACTCTTAGCTGAATACATCTCAAACAGAACCGAACCGCTATGGTAAAGTGCAGTGAGTGGTATCTGCACCACTTTGATTCATCATAATATGTTTATATCAATAATGACATAAGTAGGTTTCAATTGTTAAAAAAATTTATGTGTCGAATATATAGAAAAATTGGGTATTCCTAAAATGTTTTGTTTTAAACTGCCATTTTGGAAACAATGCTTTATCTCAAAATATTATTCTCACAAACAAACTTCCATTATTACAATTCTTTCCAATTGTACTATTTTAAAACAACATTGAAAAATTTGGGCAAATCAATTTTTATCGGACATCTGAAACACTATTCAACAACTATATTTGCCCTTTTCTCAAAAAATTATGTTCTTGGATTTCAGCAAGAGCGACAAGTTCGAAAGACAACTTCTTACTCTGTTGCTCCTCCCAAGAAAGAGAGTGAGCAGAAAAAATGGGGTGATGAACCAATCACATCCACTCAGCAAATAGTGGGAGAGAAGATTGCTCCTCCAAGTACAATCACACAGTCTGGGTAAGGACTAATTTTCAGAAAGTGGGTGCGATGGTCTAGTAGCTATCATGTTGGCATCACGAGTGAATATTTCATGTTTGAGTGCGACTCGGTGCGACTCCATGCCCACCACTCAATCCAGGGTGTAATAATTTGGGTAAGCTAGGTCAAATCGGGAAGATTATATCATTCCAACAACTCTAAGCTAACCCAGTCCATCACTAAGTGGCTGTTGTTACTGGGCCTCGTTCAGAGTGATACATTCCAAGGAGTGGCTATAAAAATATATGTTAGTCTTCTACGGTAATTGTACTTGATCTGTGAAAGACGGAAAGCTTTTCTTGCAATGTTTTCGATTATGTCCAAGATGATCCTTCAAGTTGTCAATAAAATCCCCATAGTCACAAAAATGAACATTTTATGCGTTTAAGCATTTTTGTACCGGATCTGGTTTGGTAAATTCAGCTCAATCTCTTAGTCTGTTGAAAGGGGAAAAATAAATTTATGACCAAATTGGCAGTTGCCCTGCTACTCAAACACCTGTAGAAATTGGGTTCATCATAAAAATACTTAGCAAATCGGTGGCAACACATGGTATATCTCTTACTATAAGAACAAAATATCTTTTTTGGTTGTGTGATACCATGCAAACTACAAAATGCTTTAAAATCTTCAATACTGCTATGAAGTAGCAGTGTTGATGGTTTTAAAGCTTTTTTGTAAATCTATAGTAAATGAAATGAATATTTCAGACACAAGGAACAAAAATCTGCCACTCTGTTTTGTGAATTCAGTCAATTGCAAAAAAAGTTTTGAGATGCTTGCTTACTGTTTAACTAAATAACTGAAAATGATTTCAGCGTTTGGCAATTTCACTGTGTTTGGTGTGTCATTTTGAAATTATATGTTGTACAAAGAGATTATGAAAGAAGCTATTAAATAAAACTTATTGAAAGTTTTGCCTTTATTTGAAATTTTACATCGTTGCATATGATCCAACATGTATTTTGTTGCCGGTGTAATTTTTTGGATATAAGTTGATATATGATTAAAATGGATTAAAACCAGAAGTTACTGCATTTGCTCAATTCACTGTTTTATTTTTGCAGGGGTCAGGAAGATGGTACAGAGGAATTACTCAGCACTTATTTTAACGCTTCATCATCACACGTTGTGCAAAGAGTGGCAGCTGATATGGATGATGGTAGGTTTTGCTGTTTCATTTATGATTTTGTTTTATTGAAGAGTTTTTAATGCCATATCCTTAAATCGATCAGCAATTATTAAGAAGTTCATTCTATTTATTATTGTCTTTGCACCACAGCTTTGTTTAAATGGCATTCAAAATTTTATATAAAAATAAATACATAATGTCTCAACATTTCAGATAAAGAAATTAGTGGGATTTGACCATAGCTTTCCCATTTCACAGTCATTAACTATAGATTTATAGTTTTTGCGAAACGATGGTTCTTGAACACAATGACAGATTCTATTGCCTTATGAACAGCAAACACCAAGATACACCGCCTTATAAATCTTTGATATCGGATTCTCAGGACATTTCTGAGGCATTCAGGTTCATCTGTGTTGTTCTCATGCTACGATTTGAAGCTCGTTGATGCATTATCTATCCTGTGAGCTGAGATTAAATTTTCTGATGATGTAAAATTTCCTTTTTGAAAGACTCATAATTAGGGTTACTTTTGTTCATGCTAATTAACACGATATATAAGATTAAATCTTTTTTTTTAATTTGGAAGATTATTTCTTTTTGAAGTTTCTGAAGAAGAATATGTGAAATCCCTAGGTAATCCTTACATTTAACCTTAAATGGTAACGTAATATCAACTACGCCATTACTTTCACTCAGATGAAGATAATCTTTCATATTTGCTCCATTCATCTTAGATCTCTTTCCATATCCCGTTGATATAAAAACAAGACCAGCAAGTGCTAGTAGAATGAGTGTAACATTTGCTGCAGAACCTGTTATTTTACCTGATAAACCGGCTCATGAATTCTTCTCAGAATTCTCATCAAGAACTCATTCGAGGTATTATAATAGAGAGGTGTAGGGCATACGTTGTGGTCGGGTGAGATTCTTGTTGGAATATTTCTTAATTTTATTAAAATAAAATTTCGGTTTGGTGATTTTTCTTGAGGAATTGACTTAACAAATTTGGACGCAGAGGGAATCTGATTTTTACAACATTCGAAATATCTTATGCTTGGCCAATCACAGAGAAAAATTCGGAATATGTCGACTTTTATACTATTAAATTTGGTCAATAATATGTTTTTTTTTATATAAGTTTCTTCAAAATAATGGAAGAGCGCAATAAATTTTTATCAAAGGCATAAAAGACTGAATATTCGGATATCATTATTCAATAGCCACCTTATTGCGTATTGTCAAATATTGTAGGCAGTTTATAAAATTTTGAAATATGCTGTGATTTTCTTTTTCAATCTGTTGTCTTGAGATTTGAATCAAACTCTAAATATTTTTAAATAATATCGAAATTCTAAGCTTTGAATGTCTTCTGTTGTACTCTATATATCATTTTTAAGCTCAATTTTTCATTCCAGAATGACGAGTGTATTCGATGAAAACCAATTGAATAAGAGTCGTTTTGTTGCTCTTCTTGAGACATTTTTGAATGACGATGCTACTCATCATATTGTTGAGAGTCTACTCAACTTTATTCATCTTGGCTATATTGAAACTGAAGAAGAAAAAATGCTCAGATTAGCTCGAGTGAGTTTTCTCAAATGGAAAAATACTCCTTCGTTTAAACAGCTTTTTGAACAATTGAAAATTAATCTCAATTTATATTTATAGAGTTGTCTTCATTATTAAACATTGCTATTGAGACATTTCCTTATTCTATCTATATTTGCAGTAATAAATGAGAGGATTCCAAGGTGCCCTGTTAGCTCTATTGGTAAAACATCACTGGTGCATGGTGGTTCACGGAAACACTGCTTACGGCTTCCCTCATCAACCACGCCCATGCACAGGAAAAATGAGAAAAACTAATAAGCCAAAATCTTTTTCCCGATTCGACACTGGTATCTGTCGTCATATGATTAAGCTGTATACTGGGCTTTCGTCTTCTATTTTTTACTACCTTTTTGTTCACAAATATTTTTATAAACCCCATTATTTGTTCATATTTCTATTTTGGACTGTAGCATGGAATTGAAGTGGTAAATTTTGATGTTTAAACTCACTCACAGTTATATTGTTATATAATAAATTCCAGGCGCATGAAGAAGCACTTGCATCAAAGCACCATGAAATGATTGAAAATATATTCAACAAATGGGATAATGACGGACAAGGTTATCTAGACATTGAAACAATTGAAGATGTTTTGTCAAGGTATTCTTACTTTATACAGTCACATTCTTTATTATTAGATTTACTATGAAATATCTTAATTGACCTTGCTTTATATATTGTAGGTGTTCACATAGTGGAACTCTTTAACATGTAAATGGTGGGGAAGTACACTAATGTATTTTCCAAATTCTTGTATATATTTATTAAAAACTATGTTAACATCATCTATTGTCATTTAGATATTGCTTTATCTTTGAAATAACAATAATTTTTCTGTGAAAATTTACTCTGGAAGTATTCAAGCAGTAACCACAACTCATACTGCAAATTAAAATTGGGAAAACAGCAGCTGGTGCCCTGGACAATAGTAAAACATAAATATTTTGGATTACTCATTCCGTCAATTTTTCAATCATTTTCTTTATAGATATAAAGGTGGCATGGAAGCATCTGCGTTGAAACGAGGTAGAATGGCCATCAGACAATCCAGAAAACAAAGGTTTCACGATAGTAAAATAACAAGAAGAGAATTTCACAAATATATAACTGCCGTGTGTGATTCTATGGCTGGTGGTGAAGAGGTATTTTATTTCGAATGTTTCTGAAATTTTCTCATGATTTTTTCGATTGAATCAAAAATCTTGATGTCTAGTGCTATGGTGAATAATTATATGCGAGAGAATTGCTGGACGTCTTGGTTCTGTCAGCCTGGACAGAGACAGGCAGAGACAAAGTTTCTTTTTTTTTAACTAAAAGTGCCTGCAAAAAACTTCAATCAAACCTTCATTTTTTTAAAAAAATAGAAAATCTTGAAACATAGTTGGAACCAGCAACTGCACTCTATACAAAAAACATTTCAAACAGAACTGAACTGAGTGGTATATGCAAAATTTTTCAATCAAACCTTCATTTTTTTAAAAATACTATATTGAAATCTTGAAACATAGTTCTATGAGATCGAAATGTGATATAGTTAAATTATTCAATCATTCTCAATGATGAAACGTGGTCCATCTGTGGCTCACACTTGACAAAACAAAATTTCCGATTTGGTAGATTTGCAGAATTTTAATTGTTCAAACCCACTTTAAATGTAATATAAACCATGCGTTAACACTCTTTCAAGTATTCTTTCATACGAATTGATTTTTGAGCGTCTGAATTAGAAATATTTTGTCAACGTTTGTAATTAAATATATGTCACTGATGGATCACGTCAATGAGACACGGTCAATCTGTGGCTCATGTTTGACAAAATAAAATTTCTGATTGGGTCATTGTCCATGTTGAATATGAAATAAAAATAGCCATTAACAAATTTATATTATCATTATTACTCACATCTTTTGTTTATTTTATATGTTATAGGTATTTGATGGTGTGGTCGAATTTGTGACAACTACAGTTGAACGTACTCACGCTGAGAGTGTACGTGGTGAGGCTCGCAGAAAATGGCTCGGTCAAATAAAATCTGCTGCAGAATGTAGTGGTGCAACAATGGCTCCTGTGTATCGGTTTATATTCCAGACTTTGTACAAAGTAATTTTTAAAAATATTTTGTGTAGATGGTGAATTATTGAATTTCATTTCGAATGAAATCTTTTTTAAATTGATTAGACGAAAATTTAAATAAGGTTCCTATTTATTTCTTCCCCTTTAGGTTCTGTCTGTAAAAGATTTTTCTACACTTTGTTCACTACCAGACACTTAAAAATAGACAATATATGATATCATATCATGAATTATTGCTTATTTGATAAATTTTCTTCCAACGAAACCCATTTTTTAGGTGTCTGAGTAGCAGGCGTTCTGCCAGTCTAATTGTGTCCCTGTTTTTTTTTTTGTATCATTCCGAAAATTAGTTTGAACATTAGGATAATTTGTTATTTTGAGATTTTTTACAATTTAAATGATTTTGTTGTCTAATCATGTCAACTTTCAGACGTTGATATTTGTATCTTTAGCACAAATTATGGCTTTTAAAGTAACGTATAAATTTAGCGTTTTCATTACCTACCTTAACAGTTGTGACAAAATCCTAACTTTCACAGACCGGCTGTGCTAGAGTTGTTGGAAATATATGATCTTCCCGGTTCGGCCTACCCAAATTATCACACCCTGGGTTGAGTGGCGGGCATGAATGAACGAGCCAGACTCACTGGTACTCGAACTTGAGATCCTAAACCTGCGATGCTTGATAAACATTAGTCTATGATTGATTCATAGAAGTTCTTTTTATGTGACTTATATATATAAGAATATTTTCAATTGTGTTTCAACTTTAGTTCAAATATTATTCAGGTTTTCACTGATGCTTCCTGATCAGAAATTTTGTTTTGTCAAGAGGGTGCCAAAAATGAACCTCGTCTCATCGACGCGATCCATCAGTGACTTCTACTTAACAAAAGATATTTTGACAAAATTTTTCTGGTTGGGTTTGATTAAAATTTCCATAACTTAATTTTAATATAAAACAGGATGCAGAGGCTCATGGAAATCAGAAGAAAATCAGTGCTTACATTGCTCTTCTTGAGAAGAATTCGCTCCATCCTTCTCGCGGTGATTTATTGCTACGATACACAGCATGTACGCCAGATAATGCTCTGTTTATGCTTGGTAAAGCCTATTACGAAGATATGAGAGGAATAAGGTAATGTGCTGAAAGAATCACCATTTCATTAGCATGGTTTTTATGTTGTATTATACAAAATTCGCTATATTTGAGTATAGATAGCTCTGTGAAGTACATATATATCCTGATCACTTATGAATTGTGGCGTCTGGTGGTAATGCAACGATGAATTATTTTAATTTTTCAAATAGAATACCAGCATCGGTATACGTAATTATTCCGATAAAGACAGCACAAATAATCGAATGCATTTTTATTGATTACAAACCTTGTCGGTAAATGACAAGCTTATGGTTATTGTTCAATTGAAAACTGTATTCAAAATTCCCCATATAAATAGATTAGTGTTTCAACATTTCCAATAAAACAAAATTGCTAATATTTGACAACATTTTGCAGTAAAGTCATGATTTATGGCAAATTTTACAACGTAAAATTTGGCATATATCATGATTTCACTGCAAAATAAATTTGTTTAAGAATAATTGAAAAATGAAATTTATAAACGAAAAGTAATTTCTCGTATTTCTCTGCCAAAATAAATACGTTTAGGAGTAATTGAAAAAAAAAGAAATTTATAAATGAAAAATCTGTAATTCCTCGTAATTTAGATAAAGACCTCCTAGTGACGAATCTTATTTACAGCTTTTACTGTGTTCGTCGCGGCAAACTAGTCCATGTACCTCGAGTGCACAGTCACGGCAGGATTTATTTCTGGAATCCTGAAAGACTCACAGAGGAGAAAAAGAAGCTTCACTCGTACTCATACCACTCAAAGATGAGGAACATAGAGTATTCGGGATTATGGGAATCGATAATATTATTGACCCAGCTGATAGAAGTGTATTTGCTACTCATGAGTTAAATTTTTATCAGGTATGTGTTATTAAATGATTATTATATTGAGTAGAATTTTTCACTCAATAAATAAATGCACTCGAAGTGTTTGAGTATTTAACTTTTTTTTTCCACCAATATCATCATTACTGAAGTCAAAAAGTCAAATGAAAGAGTTAAACGAATCTGGTCCAGCCCGTCCGGGAAACAGCATGACAAAAGGAATTTTTTAGTAAACTGCGAGTGGGAGAGAAGCTTTTGGTATATAGTTCATTTACGAGCTTGGAGTTTCTAAATCAAAATGATGAGAAATAGTGAAAATCCTTACATTTCTTGGGTGACCCATACATTTCAAGAAGCCATTTCGTACTCGCTATGACTTTGAAAAACATGATGGAATTTATTCAAATATTAGCAGCACAATTTTAAACAAAAAACTTTATTCCAAATTTCTAGACCTATGCTATATTTTTTATGAAAGTTCGCTTAAAGAAAGCTGAAAACGATGCCTAAAGGAACCAACTTAATAGCAAAAAGCTACTAGAAGATGTAGTAGAGCAAGCAACTGCACTTTAAGCGGAAAATATTCCAAATGGAACTGAACTGCTATGGTAAAGTGCAGTGAGTGGTATATACCCTGGCGATGGTGAAACCATCACTTCCCTGTTTTCTTTTATTCACTGTCGCTCTTGCGACACGCAAGAAATACGTTATGAACATTCTGAAGCCTGTAACCTGAAGGGCTTTTTACTACCTAATTTTTTTTGTTTTTACAGGGGGTAGCTAAAGTATTTGCGTCTGCATTCCACCATGTCGATTTGAAAAGAAAACTCCTACGCATCATTGATTCTGCAATGTCATGGATACACAGTCGTGCTCCACTGATCACAAGCTTGACGGTATACTTTGTTGAACCAGATCCAAAATCAAATTCTGGTCATGTTCTGCGAAAAATGATGTTTGCCGATAATAATAAAGGTATTTTTGTGTTTAATTCAACGTATTTATCAAAACATGATTTGTCAAATGTGAGTAACTGATGGTTTTGTCTTAAAGTAATGGTCAATCTGTGCCTTTCGCTTTAGGATGGCGTAGGATTTCATTTTTATCCTACGGGAGAGGTAGGCGGAGTATACGGCTTAACCATATGGTGAACAAAGACCTCTCGTGCAGACACCAGTTCCGAATGGAGGATGAAGTGATGCCTTCCAATTTTACACATTTTTTTTTCATGGACCTGGTTGTAAAAAAGCTTTGCAGTCCAACGTGCAAATATATACGTAGTTCGAAGTGTATTCCCAACGCTTTACCAATTGAGCTAACTGGGCACCGTTCCTATGGATGGGAGATGTGTGCTTCCAATACATCTTATTTCAAATTTCGAAAAGTTTTCCATCAGAATTTTTTGTAACATTTGTAGCATTGCACGTGTTTATCGAGTCATCTATAAAAAGATTCAAAATATTATTATTCAGTGGGAAATATGTTTTCTGAACCAAAACTCTTCAAGCAAATTACCTGACTGCTAACACTCATCGATTTGCTGTTAAGACTGAAAATGAATTGTGTTTTATTTCTTACTGCTTACCAGTACTTCAAGTACCCTTGAAATTATTTACTCGTAAAAATTGACTTTTATTTGCTTGTTGTTTTACACAGGTGTTACACAAACCTACAACAGGCCAGCTCGCTTATATCGTAAAGATAATTTGTTTCGAGATTATTTATTTAAATGTATGGAAACATCTGAAACTACAACTGCTGATGCATATGGTGAATATCATACTGCATATCCACTGCGAGGGGAACAAGGCAGGTGCCAGGTAATATTCTGAATGCTTTGTTAATAATGCAAGAATCGATATATTTTTTCAAAATTATCATTAAACAAATATCTCCAAACAGAACTTTTAGATATCTTAAGTGTTGTTACAAACCTCAGTCAAGTATATTGGATTTCGAATCTCATTTATACCAACCTCTCTTAAAATCCCATGAAATATTTTTTTTTCTGATCTAGCTTATTTGAAGAAAACATTGTACCTATCGGTGTCTCGCATTTTGTTTTTTATTGAATTTGCTCCAAGCCAGATTGCAAGAGACATATCATAGTTGAAAATCTCCTGAAACCGCTAGTGTACAAAGAGATCAACATGACCAGGAAAGCAGCAAGAAGGCAATGAATATCAAAGTTTAAAGGTTCTTGGCAAAAACTTGCATAAAATTGTTTGTGACATTGTGGAACATCCACAGTGAAAGGAAAGAATTGAAAGTCAATCTGGTGGACAGTTTGAATATTTTGTTCAGAAGAACGCAAACAGAATGCTGCGCATCACAGATTTGATTCTTTTTGAAACCGAAAGGTTGATATGTGTTCTAAAACACTTACTAGTTTTGTATGAACATGGTTTAGAATTGAGCTGACATGTTTCCTGCATGTCAACAATATGTGAACAAGAAAATTTTTGAGATGTTTTCCAGTTAGAATGCAATAGATGGGCCTACATTTTGGTGGCCACTGGTCATTTCTCGAGGTGACCCACTCAAATGTAAAATATAAATGTAGAGAAAATTGTTTCTCCAGTGTTTGATTGACATCAGTCTTGGGAAACAACGATCCTTACCAAAACATGAAGCTCAAGAAATGCAGAGAATGTTAAAACTATTGCAAGCGGCAAATAAAGAAGTTTTGAGAGAATCATCTGGAGGAAAGAAGACTATTATTCTAGGTTGGTTGATTTGGATTTGTTTGCAATTATCAATTGCTTTGATTACAATTCCTACATATTTTTTACAAACATATTCCCAGACATTTTGACAAAAATGAGCATATTCTTCAAGTTCTGTTTACTGTCTCTAATTAATGGATGATGAAACAGTTGTTAAAATAAAAATTACCTTATACTTTGTATATTTCATTTCAATTAGATTTGTTTGACGAATTAAGTAAGGATGTATCCACTAAAAAAATATTCAAATATTTCATATTTTATTTTAGCTTTAAGTGTTTCTGGTTATCTTTTGATTAAATTTGCCTACAATATATATGACACCAGTCTAATGACCATTTGTAATTCTTTTTTTCGCAGAGGCAGAAGAAAAAGCGTCAGATGAAACAAGGGTTGAGATTATGTTTGATCGGTTGATGTTGACTGATCTCAGAGAAAATGTTGTTAAGTTAGATACAAATGTGTTCGCAGAACTACATAATTACAAGGTTTGTCCGATTTTGTGGTGACTTTCTGCTAATTTTACTGTACCTAGTTGTAAAATTACTCGATGTTTACTTGTATACCCAATGAGAAATTTTTTTTTTATTAAACATGCACCACATGTGGACCGTGTCTCATCGATGTGATCTATCATTGTCATATGCTTAACTTCATTGAACATTTAATTACAAATCATTGGTTTCAACTGGGGCTGGGCAATTCGATTTGGTGATTCGAATTGATTCGAAGTATAGATTATTCGAATCCGTCGTGAATCGGTCATAGGAGCAAAAACTGGCTAACTGAAGTGTAATTTTTTATTGACAAAATGCAATAAATTTTGGTCAAATTTGACCAAAATCGATTGTATTTTGTCATTAAAATGAAATTTTCTGGAGTGTATTTGAAAATACATCGCTTCTACGTCTGTTTAAGCTAATATTTGTGATTCGTAACTGTAAATTTCTTATTTATCGTAATTTAATAGTAGTAATTTAATATTAAAAATGGGATATTTTTTACGGAATCAGAGCATTGATTTGATTCAAAAAAATTATCCAAATCAGCCACCAATTTTAAATGATTTGGTTCTGCCCGGCCCTGGTAGTTCGAACTCTAATAAAATTGTATATTCAAAAGTTGTTTCTAAGTTCTAATTCATCTGTGATTTGTGCTGAACAAAATAACTTCAGCACAAGTACACGGTCAATATACATTTTGTTGTTATTGTGATTTGCTCTTATCAAGGCTGTAAGCAACAAATTAAAGGGACCGGGCTCATTTGGCAAAGACATCAGGGCTTCAGGGCTCCAAACGCAAAATTTCTCTTATGAGTAATTTAACCGAGTATCAACTTTTTAAATTTAAATTAATTTGGAATAAAACAAATTTAAATATCTCCCAGGAACCTCCACCAATGATTCACAACATTTTGAAAGCAGTTTTGATGTTATTTTATCAAGAGGAAGAAGATTTCGAACAATTTCAGGATTGGGTCAAATGTAAACAGGTAAGCTAGAAAAGTAAATAGGACGTTGTAGAAGGTTGACAGTTCAATAAGATATAAGCTATTTTTGTGAAGTTCAGTGATGGTAACTAACCTCATAGTTAACCATATGGTTCTGACATTTTTAGGGGTGACCAAAATCAAATATATTCTGGTTTCAGAATCAAATCCAATAATCGAATCAGAAAAGATGTAATAAAGAAACAAAGAAATTTTTTTGTCAGCTTATAGTTTACTTAAAAATTCAGACTATTTTTGAGAAAAAAAATGAAAATTATCATTTTTGTGTATTTAGAATTGTTGCAAAAATCGAATCGAATAATTAATGATTCGAATATCGCGAATCGAATATTTTGGAGAGCCCTAGTCATATATTTGACTTTAACAGTGGATAAAATAAAATTCTCCAACTGTCTAATTTAAATTTTTTTTTCCTAATTTTTCCTCTTCCGCAGCTGGCAACGACAAAGCTACGTCAACAGATTGTCACTTTTGATCCCACAGCAGAGGGTGCTGTAACTGAAGAGGCTGCAGAAAGAATTTCAGGTTTGCTCAAAGGCATCGCACATGGTGCCGTTGCACGCCATGGTTCGATACCAGCCCAGCAGTTATATAACTGGGCATTTGTGTGTTTGTCGTTGATCGAACACACTAAAAAAGCGGGAGATAATTCTGGCCAACCTGCTCTCACTCCAATGACATCTGCGAGCACTGCTACAACTACAGATACTCAGGATACTTTGAATTTTTAACTTTAGGCAGAGTAAGTTTGTTGAAGTATGGGCCAAAGATGACGATGGTTCACACCATGGGCCATGGTTCTCACGGGAACACATAAAATTTAAGGGTGGATCAATATTTCGATTTTTTCGTGAAAGATGGAGCTAAAATATTGGCAAAATCATGTATTTACTTGCTACATTTCCTCATCGAGGGATGACTCTGTAGCTCATACTCGATGGAATAATCTATTTTGCTTGGGTTTATGAAGATTGAGGCCACAAAACTTTAATTTCTTGGACGCTTCTGCTGTTATAGATATGTGATGTGGGATGTATTGTATTTCCTAATTGTAGATATTCGTGACTTTCACATTTACACAAATTTTATTGTTTTGTCTGACCAAAGTCAAACTTCTTCAGACAAACGTTTTGAAAAGACAACTCTGAATCTCTCCAGGTTAGTAAATGATACTCTTACTACTATATACTTGCATTTAAAACATGCAAATCCGCTAACAAAAGACAATGCAGCAAAATACGTTTCTGTTACCCTAGTCAATCCCATTCCAGTCCAAAATCTCCTTGGGAAACAAGTTCAGTTAGGTATGAGTCACTGATGGATCGCGCTGCTTAAGCGCGGTCCATCTATGACTCATACTTGAAAAAATAAAATTTCTGACTGGGATGCGGTCTTTACTAAGGCTTCTTCAATTTTTTTAGCATTTACCCTATTGGGCTCCATTTCAACAGTATTTTATTATACTTTTATGACATACAATGTAACAAAAGTACTGTAAATTTTACTGGTCATTAGCGGTAATTGCATATTTTCAAAGTTAAAAAAACGCCATGTTGATGAGATTCATACCAATTATGGGGTGTTGATCGCAAGGCAATTTTGCGGTGCGTTCCATCTACACCCAATATTTGGTCAAAAAATCAATTTTAAAATTTTTTTTTAATACAACCACATAGAATTACTATCAAAGACCAGTGATTTTGTTGCATTTTTTGTTAGAGTGTATACATGTATACCATTATTCTTATTACTTATTTTAATCAAGGTCCAAATACTTTTTCTTTATCGTATATATATTTCATTATGAATATGATTACTATTATTATCTGCCCACGAATGTATTGCAAATTTTGATTATAATTTTGATTTTCATTCTATATACATTTTTGTACTTTTTCGTGGCAAGGGAGTAAATTTTGCATGGAAAAGTTGTAGTTTGCTCCTTATGCTCAGTTAGGTATTCACTTTCTGTTTTTATCTTCTTCTTTTTTTTTTAAATTTTTTTTGAGAATAAACTGTGAAATTCGATTAAGCTGTTTTACCTGATTGAAATTACCTAATAAAGTAATCCACATTTACCTATTATTTCAAATGACATTATTTTTTTATAGTCTTGTAGCCGTTCGTGGTATTTGTTCATAGCATATATATTAGAACCAATAACCTTTCAAATTACTTTGGAACATTGTACATGGATTGGGATTAATGCAGTATTAGAATACAAAAGCACGGAAAAACGATTGATTTCAATGATTTCGGTTTTTGATGCACTGTGATTATTTTTTCAGTGAATTCATGACGTAAGCCCATTTGACGATATGCTTTACGTTGCAATTTTGACTCTGGTTTTACTTCCGTATGATTATGATAGATTCCAACCAGGGCTGGACAATTCGATTCGGTGATTCGAATCGATTCAAAGTACAGATTATTCGAATCAATTCCGAATTGGTCATGGGAACAAAAACTTGTTATAAATGAAGTGCATTTTTTTTTTCATTTTTTAACGACAAAATGCAATTGATTTTGGTCAAATCTGGACCAAAATCGGTTGCATTTTGTCGTTAAAATAAAAAATATGGCTTTTAAGTCAGTTATGCTAATATTTGTAATTCGTAACTGTATATTTTCAAAATTATCATAATGGCGACTAATGATAATATTAAAAATGGGATATTTGTTATTTCCATAAAATCAACGATTCGATCCGATTCGGAAAAATTATTCGAATCAGATTCGAATTCCGAATGATTCGGTTTTGCCCAGCCCTAATTCCAACATAATACCACAGTTTTGCTATGCATATCTGGTAGTATCAGCCTTGATTGTTTTAAAAATGGCAACAGAATGTCATCTTGCACAAATCTCAGACAATGAGCCTATGGCCAAGGATGGCTAAAAGCGAATATTTTACTATTTCGAATACATTCGAAAAAAATTATTTCAAATGTGAAATATCAAATACATTCTGAATTCAGCCGAGTTTTTGACGAAAAGCCGCATTAAAACTATTTTAATAAAAATTTTATTCACAAAATTTAGAAAACCCATCAGCATAGGTCACAATTTTTTTTTTGTTCATGAAACAATATAATTTGGTGACAAAAATGTACTTTTCTGCCTAATTTGAACCGATTTATGCAATAAAAGCAGGAAATTTTCGTATGTTACTATTCTGAAATATATCTAAATTCAAAATTTTTACTATATCGAATATGTTAATTTCCGAATATATTCGAAAATTCTATTAGTTCTGGACATCCCTGTCAATGACTAACAAATATATTTTGTACCAATAATAATTATTTAATTAATAATATATCAAATATTTACATAATTTTTTTATAGTAATGTGTAGTCACTATATTCAAAACACTTTTTTTCGAAATTTCTGATTACTTACACTTTGCTTTGTAGTCTATGCATGTATTTATTGTGTTCGCCGTTGCTACACTGTCATATATCGTGATCGTTGTTCAATATTTTGACTTGGTGTTGTATTAATGGAGGAACTTTTGGAATCCTCTCGAATCCTACTGGCGACCTCAGAAATTTGGGAAATGAGTCTCCGCGAACACCGATCCCTGGTGACCACTCATCCATTTGTGTTTTATGTTAGGTAAAATATCAAGATGAAGCGTCACCTTATATTTAAGCAGGTTCTTACTTTTTCTCCAACGCGAAGATGCAATTGGACGGAAATGTTTGGCAATGATACGATTTCTAAAACTTTCTGATGTTTGAAAATACAAGCCCTACCGCATATAATAGTTGTGTTATTGCGCCTTGCGTCAAAAAGCAGAGCGTATTTATGGGTGGAAAAAATCGTAGAATGTCCTATTAATTGAGGCAATTTCATATAGCCATTCATCGATATTTTTATTGTATTATGTTTGGTCTAAGATAACTTGTCGTGATAAACACAATTAAATGTTCTCAGTACCGTCCAAGTATGATCAATGTATTTATTCCATGCATAATTAGATTTATTGAGGTTATTTATATGTGTTAAATTATATTCCAGCACGCATGGTACTAGCATATTAGTGGTATTATATAATAATACGTTCGTGATTGATCAAATATGATTCAATGATTTATCATTGAACATTAAGTGATGAAGCATGAAATCTAATGTAAAAAATATGAATTGATTGTAGGTTAGGATGAATGTACAGATCACACACGTGCATGCTTTTATATTGCATAAAAATCAAATAAAATGGTTGTTTCAAATTTCTGTATTTTTCGATATTAGGGACGCTTGATTTTAGGTTTGTTTTATTTCGACCTTCAATTTCTCTAGCGCACCGCTGCGCATGTGATTGTTCACATTTACAATGGAACGGTTTGTCATGCTATGCTAAGGGAGATTGCTAGTTTTGAGCATGCTCTTATGCTTTGTAGTCACCTGCATACACAAAGAGCCTACGCGTATTGCCATGTTTGTGTTGTTACCCAAAACGCAATGCATCGGTTAGACAATTTTACGTTTAATCTGGCCTTTAATGTAAAAATTTACGGCCACTTAAAAGATACTGATTCGGTGATTCGAATCGATTCGAAGCACAATTTATTCGAATCAATCGAGAATCGCTCATAAGTACAAAAAGTCGCTAAATAAATAAGAATTTTCAATTTTAACTACAAAATACAACCGATTTTGGTCAAATATGACCAAAATCGATTTTATTTTGTCCCCGTTAAAGTATGAAAATTGTTGCTCTTGGACATGTAGTGTGAATTGAAAATACACAATACCTATAACTGTATTTACTTTCACAATGGTGACAAGTGAAACGGGATATTTACATAGAATTAGTGATTCGATCCGATTCGAAATAATATTCGAACCAGATTCGAATTCCAAATGATTCGATTTTCCCCAGCCCTAGGCCCTGATATATTCTTGTGAAGCTAGGGTTCTTGCTTTTGGGGAATCAAATACAAATAATTACAAAATATTAGAATATTTGAATTTGTTGCTAATATGCCCAACAGATTGGGACGCTGATACCATGGAATAACCCTTTTTCGTGATAAGTCACATTTTCATAATTATGATGGGATGTCGTTTTTTATTACAAACTGTTCGATCTAGTCACTCGCACTTTGACAGTGATTACAACGATCTGCTTATAAGCTATTCTTGTAGTAAAAAAATAGCAAAAACCTTTATCGATCATTTTATACAATTTTAAGTAAAAGTACCGAGTGTACTTAGTATACCTAGTTTACCGAGTTTATTTTGAAAATACTTTTACCTAGAGAGGTTCAAAGTCTTGCTTCCCACTTACACAAATTTATTTCTGTCGCACCAAACAAATCTTCTTCAGACAAGCATTAAAAAAATGTGAACTAGCTATGAACCTAGAATAAAAAAACTAGGTAAATCAAATTTTCATAATAAAATTTTTTTGAAATATATATATTACCGGTATTCGAAGATTTTAATCTCTAAATCGACAAAAATTACCTTAAATTCTCACAAACGATTGGCAGTATGGTCTACCTGTTGAAACTAGCTTGTCTAGTAATATTTTATCTGATTTTTAGTAAATTCGTTTTCCTGCACCCAGCTTGAAAAAAAAATAAGTTGCCATCATATACATACCTAAAACTTTTTAAACCATCTTTTTAATTCCGCTTGAGCCTTCTGACCCTTCATACTCAAAAAGATGACGAATCACAAAATTTTCGACTATAGAACCCACGTCGATCGTGCAATACTAACGATATATATTTCCATACTGTTGACTATGGTGTAACAAAAGTGTAGTAAAAGCACCGCTATTCGACAGTAATTTTACTCGGTGATATTGAAATCCAGCTACAAATTCGACTTTTTGGCCAATTATGGACTTTTGATGGAACGCACCGCCAAGGTGCGTCCATCAACATCCCATACTTGACATTCATCTCATCGACATTGCGATTTCGAAATACGCAATTACTGGAAATAAACTGTAAACTTACTGCACATTTGTCACAGTAGTGTTAACAATTTTAGGTAAAAGTATCTGGTTAAACTAATATACACCAATTTTTTTTCAAAATACTTTTCCCTAGTTTTTTTAGACATCTGATTTACCTAGTTACCGAGTTTCCTGTCTGATGTTCAACTATAATAACTATAATTTTTCTAGGTAAAATAGGTATATTTAATCAATTTTGAAGTAGGTACTCAGAACACTTTACTAGTTACTTAGTCCAAGAAACTAGGCATTTAGAAGAAAATTTCGCTAGGTTTGTATTTTTTTAAAAAAAGGTAACTAGTAGCCTAAATTAAATTTGGTGAGATATAAAATGAATTAGAACTTTTCTAAATGCAGAAAATTTGTTTAACCTATTTTACTTGAATTGTAACCAAAATGCTACATAGTTTTGAATGTGAAAATAGGTTATTAATATTTCAATACTCGGCTACTACTTTACCTAGTTTTGTTTAGAAATACCGTTACACTTTACCTATAGTTTGGGATAAAAAAAAAGGTTGCCATCAATACTGCTGCCTGGTTGAAATTCTACCCTAAATAAACCGAAAAGTTTATAATTTGAATAATTCTATCTTTATTTGACTTTAATCCCGAATCACAAATGAATTGACAATATATTGTTTCATTTAATTGATATGGTCTTCAATATGATCAATTTACAAAATATATTTAAAGAAAATCATAAGGTAAGGAGAATTTAAAGAAAAATTAAATATATATATTGTTTTATTTATCGGGAAAATAGCAATGAGTGAATTTGAAAGATAAAATCATCTATATTTCACGTCACTGAATCGTATTGCCAAGCGCTCGCATGTATTTAGAGCTTTTCTACTTTTAAATGAATGCCAGTCGAAGATCGCAGTACTACTTGAGGCAACAGTTCCGGTTTCGGAAAAGTGTGGTCCACAGTGAAACGAAACCTTTGAAGCGCCAACGCAACTACAACTTTCATTTCATTCATTGCGAAATTCTGCCCAATGCAGTTTCTAGAACCAGTTGAAAACGGAATATAAGCGTGTGGAGAACGTTTTGATATATTCTCTGGGGTGAACCTGTCGGGTCAAAAACTTCCGGATTATCCCAGATTGAAGGATTGCGATGTAATCTGTGAATATGGACCCCAACTACCATGTTGGTTGGAAGTACTTTAGATGCATCAGGTCCTGGAGAGTGAGAAGGATCTGTATTGTATTGATCTGCACCAAATCCTCGAGGGCAAATAAGTGGTTCATTCAGTTCTCTGAAAACTGTTAGTACTGGTGGATGAATTCTCATGCTTTCTTTAATACACATTGTTAGATATTTGAATTTTGACAAATCATCGTATTCTACTGTAGTTCGCTTACCAAGAACTTCGCATACTTCTTCGCGGCATTTGTCCTGATATTTTGGGCGTATTGCCAGATTATAAAATACATAAGAAATTCCACTTGACACAGTGTCGTGTCCTTCAAACACAAATGTGTCAACTTCGTCACATATTTCCTTTGTATGTCAACCCCACGCCATTTTCGTCCTTTGCCACAAACATAATATCCAGAAAATCTAATTTTGAATTAGCCGTAGGAATGCCATTCTTTGCAGACATCTCAATTTGCCTTTTTCTTATAGCACTTTCGGTGAAATCATGGGCAACTTTGCAAGCTTGTTTAAATTTTTTCCCCATTGGAGATAAATAAAAAATCCAATCGAAATGATAAAAAGGTTTGTGTAGTCGATCGATTGTTGTTTCCGTGAGGTATTTCACAGCATCGAGATATTTCATATTCTCTCCTGTATTACAACCAGATTTTTGGGACAAAATGCATTGTAGCAAAATGTCCAATGTCATCGCACTGACATCGTGGAACATTTCCACTGTAACACTATTTTTATTTGTATTTGACCATTTTTTGAACATATCGCAAGCAGAGTTGTTGAAGCACACAAGATAATGTTTCAAAATGTCAAAATGGAACGCCGGGGTCAAAAGACGTCGATTTCTCTTCCATTTCTCACCATCACTCAGTAGCAATCCATCCCCAATCCAAGGGCTTAGAAACCGACGAAGTGTGTTACTTTTCGGTGTGTCACTGGCTAATATCGTCCTGGAAATATCTGGATGATATGCTAGAAGATAGTAAACGAACGGCCCAAGCCAAGTTGGAGAAATTTTAGGACATATTTTCATTGCATTAGCCATTCGCTGTAGGCCCAGTTCGGTCGGTGCAAAATGGCGGATGTGCCCAAAAAGCCAGTGCCTGTTTACACAGCCTACATCTTCAATTGCTTTCCATAATGTTTGATTACTTCTATACCATGGGATCAAGGTGTTGATGACGATGTAGCGAATAGCAAAGACGAAAATAACGATTGGAATAACTATCCACAAAGAAAACCACATTTTTAACACTACAAGTTGTGATTCCGAATATTCCTAAAATGGAAAACATGAAAAATAATGGTACTAGTGATGTGAATGTTCATTCATAAACCTTTCTTTTTTAGGTCTGCCAATTAAAATCGAATCTGAAATCCCTACTTTCCTTTTCACATCGCAAACCACAATGTAAAATCTAATGTAGAAAAGCCTATTTCATTTTTTCATCGGTTACACTAAGCGTTACAACGACTATCTGATTCAGGTTTTTAGTCCCGTATAAATACATAAAGTAACCTCAATGTCGGATGAAGTTTGCCACTAAACACCATAAACCAGCATATTTTTTCTTATTGCAAAAAATTTAAAGCTAAAATCCTTCATCGTTTTCAGACATTTATGGAAATCTATTGGTGCTTGCAGTTTACTGTCAAAAATCTTCTTTTATTGAAACCCCAATTTCTTATTCCACCGCCGAATAAAATGTTAAATAATATATAAAAACTTAATACTTTAAACTAGACAGTTATGTAAGCTTTTTATCGCTTTATCTATTTAGCTATCTGCGTTTCACTTCAGTATGTCAAAGTTGCAACTAGCAAAAAATAAATTTCAATGTATAATGCCTAGGCTGAGTCCCTTTTTAAATTGGGTTGCAATAAAGTGCAAATATTATAAAAAGCGGTTGTAACATTACACAAAGTAGGAAAGATTTAAATTCAATAGATTTGCGCTACTGTTGACGGTATGTCGTGTGAATGTAGAAAAATAAATTCCAATGTGAAATGTTTAAAAGGATCTCTTTGTGTGGTTGCAGTGAAATGCAAATATTATAAAAAAGATGTTATAAAAATGAAAACTGTCGGAAAACTTTGATCTGAAACTTTGAGTTTGTGCTACTGTTGACGATGTCGGAGTAATTTTCTCAAAGCATCTTTGGCCCTGTGTATGTCACTGATGGATCGTGTCGATAAGACACGATTTATCTGTGGCCCATGCTTGACAACGTAAAATTTCTGATTGGGAGACAGTATGAAATTTGATTGAATAGGAGAGAATATCAAATTTGATTAAATTTCAACTACACTGTATCAAAAAATGCAACAAAATCACTGGCCTTTGACTTTTTTGGTCAAATATGGGGTGTTGATGGAACGCACCGTGAAAGTGCGGTCCATCAACGGCCCATAATTGGCATAAATCTCTTCAACATAGCGTTTTTTAACTTAGAAAATTATGCAGTGTAGATACCTGGTACAAAAAGTAGGTACCTAGTATAAAAAACTAAGGATATCATATATTCATGGTGAAAATGATTTTGAAAAAGACAATTCGGTGATTTCAATCTTCAAATTAATTAAAAATGTCTTTAATACGGCAAAACGACGATTACCTAGTTTATCTGGTTTTTGAAAGTGACACTGGGTCACCTAGTGATACTTCACCAACCCGGTAAATTCGTTTTACTTTACCTAGTTTAGATAAAACTAAGTTGCCATCACTACTGCTTACTGCTGTTGTGGTTACTTCCTCTTTATAATCATAATCATGGCATATGTTCTAAATAGATTAATCTCTAATTGTTTCGTCAATAAAATTTTTGCTTTGTGGTTACATACTAGATGATAGTTTTGAACAGGATCAGAAAACACCACTTTTTAGTGGTATATTTTACTGCCTCGACAATACGAAGAATGAACGAGTTTTTCGTAATTTTAATGCTTCACTCCTGAAAGTATACCTTCCGGCCTTGTTCAGAGTGAATTTCAATAAAAATAGTAAAAATTTATGTTTCGCAATGCTGAGATGCGCACTGTAAAATGGAAGGATAGAACATCAAACTTCCATCCTTCGCAATGGTGGTAGACGCTGAACTTGTGAATATTTATTGGCAATGAAAACAACAGGTTTGTAAGTTCGTTCAATTTGAAGTTTAACTCGAAATAAAGTTTAGTTCGAGCTCAATATTTTTGTAATTGTGACGTTTTATTTTGTATAAGGATTCGAAAAATTAATTTGAAAAAAAATCGATGTTGTTGGATTTCCACAAATAAAATCTTTGCAGCCATTAACGTTTTGTGAAATCACCTCGAAAAAATTAAATATATGAAATTTATAAAAGTATGAAATCAAATCAAATCAAATTTTTTTTTTCAAAATAGGAAATTCATGTAATTTGTGTTCCTCATAGTGTTTATGAAGTTTTATCGTTTTTTTTTTTTTTTTTGATTGTTCGAAACATTGTTGTAACCAGTAATTTTAGTCTATCAACAATGGTCCACTGATTAATTACGCGCTGTGTAGGGGGATATTCAAAAACAAATCTTTAGTACACTAAATCCCTTTCATAACGACAGTTTTTATGATTTCACTTTGACTTTCAAATTCATGAAAGTATTTTTGATCAGATCAATTTCGGGTTGATTGGGGAATTAAATGAGGATTGCAATTTTCTAGCATCTGAAGTAATATAATTTGACAATGAGATATGTTTTTTCAGAATATCATAATCGTATTTCACATCTAGTGCTGCCTTGATAATAAAAGGAATGAAAACATTTTTTTTTTGTTAATTGTTCCATAAGTTTTCGAGAGAAGTGAGATATAATTATTAAATAATTAAAAATATAAAATAAAAAATAATCTATATAATTATTCAGTACATGATATTTGCGACTTGAAGTCCGAAACCTTCCCAAATTTCCCTCATAATATCAACAACCGTGCTTGGATCAATGTATGACTTTTCATAATACAAATTGTTAAAAAAAATTATCCTTCCTCTTTTATTTTGTTTTTGTTTTGAGAATAGTCACAACCTCTCTTGCAATCATCATATGTACATGAAATTTTCCCAGCACCGTATATTGTATTCCACGGCATATTTTTGTAACCATGCTCATCTATTTTTGCGCTTTTTTCTGTCTCACTCACTCCTTTAGTAGAGTGGATAGAAGACAGTGGTCGTTTCGTACATTTGTAAGCTTGTGGATGCAATTAACGCAAGGCAAGGCAGTCTTGTATTGCTGTTTTTATTTTGTCATCTCGAAAGTAACGAAATGTGTCGGTAAGACAATTTCCCACCACACTATTATTTGACACCATACTCATAACAAATATTTTTTAATATAGTTCTAGGGACGGTTCACGAGATTATTTTTTTCAGATTCCTCCTCTTGAAAAAAAAAATGCTACGTGCGGGCCGAAAAATAAACCTTGAAATCTACTGTTTACACTATGATTGATTTTCACAAGATTCGTTTTGCTTGAATTATCTTTCGATCAGATGCAAGCGTTACACATGTTTGCGCTCAACAAACATTCAAACAATCAACAAATTCTTTGAATTCGAGTCCAAAAGCTACTAAATCCTCTGAGTTCATATAAAAATATTATTGGAAGTTTAAATATATAATGTGGCGAAAGTTAATACTAACGTCCTTTTTTTTGAAATCGTAGTTGAAGGCGATTTCATTACATCTGTTAAATTTTGAGACGTCTCCACCCTTGCTGATTTAAACTAAGCAATCCATAGACCAAAATGAAATTGCACCATCTTTTTTATTATAGGGTTGAGGCAATTCGATTCGGTGATTCTCCATCCTGCATTATATATGACCGCGTTGAAATTTATAAAAAAAATATTTTTAATCTTTTTTAGAACAATAAACATCTCCATATTTTGATTCTCCGACTGAACGAATTGAAGATGTAACATATGCGGTAACAATAACGTTATTTTATTTGTGACAGGTCAATTTCGGACAATAGTGACACAAATCTGGTAACCAGGTGAATATTGCTTGCCGAAAGTACAAAAAATAAATTTTGGATTTTTTGCCTGCTCCCATGTACAAGTCAGGGAACAAATTCGCAATTGCTTTTCTTGTTAATGATCGAATGGTTGTAATGTAAAATGCATCTAGCATTTGCATTTGAAGTACAAAGCCCGTGAGTCATCGATAAAAAGCATGAACGAGGCGTTGTGGTATATGCTCACCAATATTGAAAATAACTTATTTTTGACTTGAACCAGTTATATCGATATCGATATTTTAACAAAGCTAGGCTTAGTTTCCATCAATTGCATGTTTCAAAGCCGCTTTGTTGATTAGATGAATGTTAAGTGTGGAATGTTGATGGGCGCACCTTTACGGTACGTTCCATCAACAGTCCATAATAGCCATAAAAGTCGAATTTGTAGCTTGATTTCAATATCACCGAGTAAAACTACTGTCAAGACCGGTGATTTCACAGCACTTTTATTACAGTGTACGCACTTTATTGCATTTACGACATTTTTAGTTAATTTAACAACTTACCTCATTATATGCACTTGGTACCAGATTAAACTCCGCAAGTAGCTATTCTAGTATACTGAGTGGTATTTTTATAGCCTCTTCTTGGAGTGAATCAGCCTGACAGAAGACCCGTATTAGCGGCCACTTATAGAGCGACACGGGGATTAGAGTCGTCGGAAATATATGATCTTCCTCGGTCGGCCTAGCCTAACCTAATTTACCGTGACTCGAGAGCAAGAAATTCAGCCGCCGATGCTAACATGTTATCCACTGCCATCTCGTCCACAAAAAAATGCCTCAACGTTCACTTACGTCACGCAGGAAATACGCCCTGACTATTCTAAAGTCCGTACCTACACGGCTTAATATATATTTATTCAACAAATGGTATTTTCAACTCAAAGTCCAAAATTATCCCAAATTCTTCCTTCAAAATATCAGCAACCTCTTCCATCGAGCATTTTTGAAACTTTTCTAGCTTTAAAGTGTTTGGATCAACGTATTTCTTTTCATAATACAAATTCTTGAGAAGAAATTTCCTTCCGCTTTCATTTTGCAACACGACGATGGAATTTTCTTGCAAAAACACGTTTTCGTCTTGCGCATAATCCACACCTTTCTTGCAATCATCAAATGTACACGGGGTCTTGCCTGCCCCGTATACTATATTCCAAGGTATATCTTTGTAACCATATTCATCAATTTTTGCACCTTCTTTTTCTGTCTTGGTGTTAATTTTCAACTGATCTTCTGTGCCAGAATAAAAAATATTTCCGCACATCATAAGTTTAAAGTTACAATAAATCGAATCGTATCAAATCGAATACACTATTCAAAAATCTTAGTCGGTATCAGAATATTTATAGTAAATTTAATAAGTAGGCATTCTTGTTATAAAATGGCTTAGTGGTAACTATAGGCTGAGTATGCACGGGCTGGAAATATCACAGCTTTCAGCTACACTAATCCTGTTCACTACGAAGGCCTTGTTCGTGGTGATCCAATCAATTGAGTGACTGTAAAAATGGCGATATTTCAAAATATACGCATACACAAAATGACAAAAACCGATGCTTCAAATTATCTATTTATAACAAAGCGCAGAAATTAGTAGTTGGATCATCCGATCCTAGCAAGTAAAAGAAAATACAACACATGAATTTATATAACGTATAGTCACAAAAGCCTCCGATCGGAAAAAAGTTGTCAAAACATTTTTTGTTAAGTATGTGTGACTGATGGATCGCGTCGATGAGACGCGGTCCATCTGTGGCGCATGCTTGACAAAATGAAATTTCTGATTGGGTCAAGATAAATATTTTACCTTCGGTTTTCAAGTAGGTTTGCTTCTTTTTTTCGACAGCATACATATCTTCGGTTTCACTCAAGCGATACACTCCGTTCGGTTGAGATTGCTCGATTCCCATCTTGAGTAGAAGTGGGAGTACAAACGATGATCCTCCCCATCCTACATCTGTCAAATATTTTTCTCCATTCTTCCAAGATACCTTAATATGAATGATGACGATTCTACACTTTAAATAAACAAACATATAATAGGATACAACTACGAAATTTTGACTACGATTATATTTTTCTAACACGATTGGACGATGCTTTTTCTTGAAGTATATTTCAAAACCTTTTCATTTCGAACATGCCTCCTGTCAATCAGAAATTTTATTTTGTTTAAACCAAACATAGGACGAATCTTGTAAGCTGAATCCGTGGGTAGTCCAGGACAGAGTGAATATAATAAGATATAATGGGTGTTAACTATATTCACTTTGGTCCAGGAGACCTTAAATATTATAAAAGCTTTGCAATTTGCAGTAGTGTTGGAAACGAGTCACTTCACTTCGAGTCCCAAATCAAGTCGAGTCGAAGAACACAGAGTTTACATTCGAGTCCCAGTCTACAAATTCCAAGTACAAAATTTATATTTAGAATCCCAAGTCGAGTCGACTCACTGCCCTTTCAAGTCGCAAGTCGAGTCATACATCTACGAGTCCTGAGCCGATTTCTAAATATATCCAGACGAGTATATATAGACAAATACAGATTTAACAACAGGACACATTGTATGTTTTATATCCTCCTGGGAGGCCCGTCAAGTAATGGCAAACAAAGTGATGATTGCAGACTCGGGCTGCGTTTTTGTCATGTCGCGTCTGCATTTTGTCAAGGCGAGTACCAGTCGATTTATTTAGCTAAGGCGACTCGCGTCAACTCATTGAAAAAGATGGCTCTCGAGTGCGAGTGCTTTAAAGCAGCATTGTATTGATGTAGATTTCTGAAGCAGTAATGTATGTTGAAATGGTATCGAGCTTGGACTTACCCGCCTCCTCGATTACACAAAAACCACTAAATAGCCAGACTTTTTTGTTTTCTTCTTCAGGCCTTATACGCTGGCATTGGCTATTTGGTTACAGCACTCCGTTTTAAAAAATCACATGTTAGCGAGTGTATTGTTTTTTTTTCAATTTACTGCATCGGCTATTAGTATACGGCATAATAATTTCACACCCGATCTTTTATCTTCAGACCCGCTCTTCGTTTTCCACGTGTCAAATGTAGTACAATCCAAATATATTTCATTCCTCGAATTTATATGAAAAGCTTCTTACCAACAGCACTAGATGGTCACTGACAGCTTGATAAACATTATCTCCAATATGTGGAAATCCCTTTAGTAGCTCAACTTCATAACCTAGCAGTTTCAAAGCCCACTGCAAAATACCATTCAACTCATAACAAAATCCACCTTTTTTCTTCTCCACAATATTTTGATATATTGCAGGCAAATCCCATACTTTTCGTTTACCTCCAAACATATCCAATGTTTCGAATGGAATATTTGACACCATACTCATGCAAATATCTCTTAATAATTCTAACGATGGTTCACGAGAAGAGTTTTTAAGATTCATTCTCTTGAGAAAATTTTCCAATTCCATAGTTCCAGGTTTCATTCACACTGTAGTTACAACATGTAGCTTTCAGAAATAACGTCTTAAGCGTTAGTCATATTCGCGATAGATGTTCACATGGTTTTCTTTGCGTGGATTATTTGTCTAGTTGCTTCACGCGTAACAAATGTTTGTTCAACAAATTCTCGCACAAACCAACAATTGTCGTACATGGAGCTAGTGCTATCGCGTGGTACTAGATTCCATATTCCTTCTAACCAGCGAAATAACTCCGTACTGAACTTCGCATTGTATATACTATACGGTATATTTTTGAGCATGGTACAAAATATTTTGCATGTCAACGCCAACAGTAAACTTTCTCCTAGTCCCCACTGCAAAAACAGAGTGCCCAACAGTCGAGTGGAATATTAGCGTTGACGTACAGATGATCAGGTATTCTAAGGTCAGGTATATGCGCGTGTAAAGGTTGGGTAGGGGAAGATAAAGGAAAAGAAGAAAAAGTTTCGCGGGCAGAATTGATTGAATCACATTTGATTTACTGAAATGATAATCCAACGAGAACAACTATTTTCTGAACAAAAAAATTGCAATAGAATGCAAGGTACTGAACTGAATTTCAGCATTCTGTTATAATTTTGAAACGGCTTGCATGAAAGACACCTGAAAACCTCTCTGGAGAGCTAATATATCGGTGTAGGTAATTTTGAGGATCAGTGTTAGGGGCATGGTGTCATTTCAAAGTATCGGCATCAGCAGAAAAGATGGCGTCGGTGCACTCCTAGTCAAAAATTTTATTTCACAGGGATTCATTCGAATGGTATGTATAAAAAATCATCATTTTGGAATTAAAAATATACATGATGATTACTATTTCACAAAACTTTTTTTGATAATTCATTCATTAATGGCAGAATTTATTCAAGAACATCGTACCAACACCACAAGATGGTTACTGGCATAGGCAATATTTTTAATCTGATTTTTAATGTGGAAATCTTTTCAGTTACTTAATAATCCCATATCCTAGAGATCTCAAAGCTGACAATAAGCAACACATTACTCGTGCCTCAAGGCGACAATTACTCCAATGGATTCATCCCATTCGCAAAATACATATGTGACTAATGTGAAATTATGGATTGATTAAATTCGAAAAAGTTTCCGTATATCCAAATTAAAATTTAGCACCCAAGTCATTTAATAGGACTGAAGTCACGAGTTTGTAAAGTTCAGGTTGGAAAATTAAACTCCGAGATTGCGGATAATGTTGTACTTCGCGCCCCATAGTTCCAACAGACCTGCTTATATTATAGGGGGTTTCTGAATGAGATTGGTAATCCTCGTTTGCATTCGAGGAATGCTCATAGAGAACATCACAAACGGGCATTGTTATTAAAGTGGTCACTAGATCTGCAAAAGGCGTCTATAATTTTTACATTCCACAAATTAACGGAATAAATTAATGGAATAACAATTTACTTCGTTCTGCTTTTCGTTTTCAGGTTCTCTCAATCAAGTTTTCAATACAACAGGCAATTTTTAATCGGGACGTGGAGAGCGGATTCATCATCGGCTCATACCCAATAAATTAATAAGACTGTTTCATTTAAATAGCCAGATTGCTTCTGTTTGGGAGAAACACCTTATGGACTGCACCTGGATTGATATTCTTTGGATAAATACTCTCCTATTTAGAGTAGGTGGTCAATGTGGAAGTGCCATCCAAAAATATGTTGAAGTGGAATAAACAATTTTTTATAATCATGACTGGCAATTTCTTGTAAGTCGAGCATATGTTTTCACGTTTGCGCTGTTCTTTCTTCGTTTCATTGCGAGATTCAGCAAGTATGGCAGACGGTAGAACGGTTATGGCGCTATAAACCGGAACCCGATTGTCTACTGTTTGCCTTTCTTGGTGCAGAAGAGGGGCAGAGGTAATGAAGATTTCATAAAAACGAAAAATGCAAAAACATGAAATTCGAAGAGCGCCGTTACGTTATCTACAATTATGATTTCCTGTCAATAACCAATTTTATGGCTATAATATCATTTAAATCGGATCTTGAAAATGAGATACGTCACCACTTGACCCCTTAAAAAATGCAAAGTATTGACTACAGTGAATGGTAATATGATGAGGATTGATCAGTAATTTTCAACATCCCCTCGTTCCCTATTCCACTCTACAAGCGGCGATATTCACAAGTTTCAGTGCCGCTCTGAGCGAGGCAGTTCTCTCTAAGAAGGGTCGAAAGAACCATCTATAATAGGAACCGAGAGGAGAACAAAGAACTGGTATATGATTTATCACCGTCCAGGGCAGATTCCACCCATTGAACACTATTGTGGTTGCTCCGTTCCGAATGTTTTCCGGTAGCTATCCAGTACCAGTAGCTATCTGAAATCTGAGTGGTCGGTAATCGGCTTCTTCTTAGAGCGGCACTAAAACTTGTGAATATCGCCGTTTGTAGAGTGGCAATCATCCAATATTCATGATGTCTTTCCTGCGCGGTATACTATGTTCCAAAGAATGTCTTTGTTACCATATTAATCTATTTTTGCTGTTTCTTCTTCTACCTTGCAGCTGAATTTGAGTTAATCATCTGTGACAAAATAATTTTTGGCTTTTAATAAATCAAAAGATGTTCAGAAAAACTGAAAGGTCCCAGCGACGCCATTTATCAGAGACCAATGTTTCACAATCAATAAATACGAAATTTTAAGACTGTATCATTCCGTAAATGCCAGATATTTAATAATTTATAATTAATTTAATAATAAAGTTTAAAAGTGATAATTTATATGATAAAGTAGTAAGTATCAGGAGTATTACTTTCTGCTTTCAGGTAGGTTTGCTTCTTTTTTCAACAACACACATATCTCCAGTTTCACTCAAGCGATACACCCCTGTTGGGCTGAGATTGTTTGATTTCCATCTTGAGTAGAAGTGGGAGTAAAAATGATGATCCTCCCCATCCTACATCTGTCCAGTATTTTTCCGCGAAAAGAAAGCACCCGAATTCAAACTATAATATTATTCTAATGGGACAGGACAATTACTTTTTGCATCAAATGTTCCTATCAGGATTGGCATTTTATCAAGCAAGATCAAGCGTGCCTTTTCATGCATAGAAATGCATAGATGTTATGTGTAACATGCTATCATTTGCAGCTTTATTTGCAAGTTTTATAATATAAATAATTTTTTTCTAATAATTAATGAATTCAATTCGAAAATTATGGAATCTATTTAAATTTTCTCAAATTCTTTATGGCAATAAAATAACTCACTCGATATTATATTTAGTGGTCATTTGTCAGGCTTTCATTCTAGTCAGTGACCTTCAGTGACGAAATTTTTGTAAAAAAAAAACAAAAGAAGTATTATTCTTAATTGTCAGAATAAAACTGCCAATTGCTGTTCAAGTATTGTTACTCTTGTAAAACTGAAATAGGCATTTCATTACCAACAATTTGATATAAAAATTATGAAAGTGTGTATTTTTTGAAAAACAGTGATATAGATGATATCGAAATTTGCTCGTTTCCATACGTCGCAAGATGTTAAGCAAAAATAATAATAATAGTTTGCAATATTCCGAAGTGCTAATTTAATTTATTCAGTATTACCATTTTTCATAAATATGAAGTTAAAATGCTTCTAAACTTGTAGTATCGAACATGTACTCATGCAAGAAGTTCGATGATGTAATGGACTTCGAACTCAATTGTCCATACATGAACAGTGTTTCTAGATGTTTTTAGAAACACCATATTCAATGTTCATCACTTAACATAGAAATTATTGGAGAGGGATTAGGCCTTAGGCAGTGTAGAAGTTATATTAATGGTAAATCTAGATCTTATCATATTTGAAAAGTATATATCACAACTTAGTTCTCACATAAAAACATAACGCCATTCCCATGAAACTTAATCACTTACCTAAAAAAATATTTACATTAAACCTGGTTGCTTAATATACCGTATGTTTGTTTCCACATCTACAACTCATCTTTTTTGCTGTTGATATTTTTCAAACAAATATCATCAGGGTCAACAAATTGCACTATTTTTTTGTTTGAGGGTGGGCTCCTTCTTAAATTTCTGCAAATTTTTTTCAAAATATATAACTGTCTACTGTTTTGCAGTTTTGGTTTTATATGGCCAAGTAGTTTCATTCAAATATGTCCACCTCATTAAAAGTGATACATTGGCAATCTTGAGTCAGATAGAAAGTACCTGGCTAGCTGATGGAGTGAGAGTCATAAAAAAGCGATAAAGCAGTACTTGTTGGCACGTGTGATCGCTTGTAAAAATGTGCAGAAAAATCGATGCTTTTAGACAGTAATTTTACTCGATGATAATAAAATAACACGGTTGACTTGTTCGGCAAATTATGGACTGTTTATTGACCATGAGTGGCCGCGGTGGCGTGATGAAACCGGCAACAGCTGCCGAACGTAACTTAGCGGATTCGAACCCCGTCGTAGAATGTTCGAAATCGACGAACGAAAAGGCTTTAATGAGCAATACGCACGGGGTGCTTGTGGGCGAGGCACTGTGACCACAGCTTCGGAAAAAAAAAATAAAATTGCTAAAAGTTAAAGTCTAATTAGACAACTCAATTTCTGGAGAAACTAGCTATTAGGCGTTTTTGAAATATACTACCCATACTGGGTATTATCGTTATAAAAATGTCCGCATAAATGTTCAATCATCCCGACACCTTTAATTGCTGCATAAGTTCCATCATAATCTATTAACAATTACGAGGCGTTTACAATGAACTGCCGAATGTCGTAAAACGTTTTGGACAAATTTACACGATTTTTATAAGTTTATCTCCATAAAACAACTGGTATAAACTGGAATAAATCACTTCAATCTGCTTTGCAAAGGCGCAGTAGTGACACGTTTTTTGCCTGTAACCCTGTATGAGATATTCGATTTTGTGAAGCGCGTGCCACAGATGGACCGCATCTTATCTGAGCGATCCACCAGTACTCTCGCTTGACATAACATGTTTAGACGAGAACTGCAGATTGTAGGGAATTATTAAAGTTGGGATAAGTGATGTGTAAAAGGGAAATAAAAAATGCGTTCCTTAAATGTGAAAAATATGTCATTATTTAGCAATCTTGATCCTAAGCAAGATACTGAATCTATTCGATTAAAAGTTTGAAGTCTAGTTAAAGGGGCACACCTTTTAGTAAGGTGTGTTTACAGTATTATAAGCAAGATATAATCAGAAGCACCCGCTATTCCATTTGGAAACAAAATTACATCAATTTACATAGATTTATTTCCTATTTTTATGAGTTTGACTTTAGGCAGTTTAAGGTTAAATGAGGGTAAAGTTGGAAATTCCGGTTTCGGACTGATTGGGACTTGCAAGAGTGATAGATTTGCAGCAAGGAAGAAAAGCATTTCGATGAGAATTAGTGGATACAGGGCTCCCTTAGTACTCACTCTTGCTGAGGTAGATGCCTCCACAAACCGTATTTCTGCAAAGCGGTTGAGTTTCTTTAGATTGTCTCCTCTTTAGGATGATGTTGTTCGTTTTTCTTCCATTGAGTAGCTCAAAATGCTAAAGTAGTCTCGGTCACCTTGCAAAATTGATAAGTTCTTCTTCTTACTTGAGGCAAAATGTTGTGGGATAAATAAGATTTGAGTTATAAGATTTGATTTTATAAATGCCTTTTCATGAATCAGATTATTACTATGTCATACATTATGTAGGACATGTTTTCCAAATTTTGCGAAGAGCTTGATTTTTTTTTTATAAAAAATGGATTGGAATTTGTTGACGCCCTCGATGCGCTGTCCATCTCTGTAGTCTATTAATTAGCATCTATATTAAGAACAAATCTCTACGATGTGCTTGCTTGTTAACTAAAATTATTGATTCATTTATTTTTATCAATAAAAGTCTTACTTTTTTTTCTCTGCCTGACAGTGGCTCTGTCCAATTCTAGATTGCAATCAATTAGTCTACAGTTCGATTCGATTACACTCCATTTTGTTATTTAATATGAGTTTTATATAGTTTTATCGTCGACTTGGAATTTATTTTGTCAAACTTAACGCACATATGGACCGCGCCTCGAGAGAGTCATCAGAGGCTTTTCTTCGTTTATCTGAAACATATTTCAACAGTCTTCCTCTCTAATTTTAGGTTTTACAGGGTGTGGTTAGGCTGTGGGACATCTGCAGACTTATTTTTTCCCGGAAATGACTGAGTTAAATTGTTTTTAACCTGTTAATCTCATAGTGATAACACTAGTTCAGACTTCGTCAGTATTATCTGAAATCTTTTTTTATTAGAGATGGGCTGATACTGATACAAGTTCCGATACCACCTTCTTAATTAATATTCCATTATCGATTCCGCCAATAACGGGTACTTTATTAAATATGCTAAAGCTTTTTTGGATCCACATACCTATGCTCTCAATATAGTTTCACTCACGTATGTTTTCGCCCATTTACGTGTGAACCCTTGTGCTCCTGCATACGTTTGAGTGCAAACTTTTATAGATGCAAATATACTGATTCATCCTGCGTTCAAACATACATGTGTTCAAAGAATGCGTGTAAATAGACGAGGGAAATGTTTGTGAATTGTGGGTACACAACTAACGGGGCACCTGGTATCTTTTTCTGCATCAAAAAGAGCACAATATTCAAAAATAATGACAGAGAAGTGATGAATATGGCCTGCCTACACTATTAAAAATAATAAATATTTTTGGATGCGAGGACTGCATAGATCCGGGCCGAACAAGTCGGAGCTAATAGAAAATGCCATTATTATGTAATAAAACACTTGCTTTTCCTTTTACTATCACATAAATGCAGCGAGTGTTTACGAAGTGTCGTAGAAATGGCCATTCTAACTAGAAGGTACCTGGTATCGGTATATGCTCTGGTATTATTGGTTTCGGCAATGAAAAATTTCCGATACCAGTACCGATACTTCCAAAATCACCGGTACTTGACGATACCGATTCCGATACCTAAACATCGGTCCATCTCTCCTTTTTATGAGATTGCGTAAAAGAGTAAACCTGTCAGAAATTTTATTATGTCAAGCGTGAGACACAGATGGACCGCTAATCGTAGTATTTTATAAGGTAGTGTATGTGTGCGTCTAGATTTGGGACTTCGTAGGATATGAAGTTTCGTAGCTTTGCACTCACTCAGCAGAAGTCAGAGATAAAAGAAAGAAAATCTTCTGTTGATCTATATTTCGTAAATTATGAAGAAAAAAGAAGACAATCTGTTGATTTATACAATAGTAAACCTCAAATTCCAATTTTATTCAGAAATATAAGTTTTACTTCCACGCTATCATGGATGTTGACGATTTATTCGAAAGGTTAGGAGGACTAAGCAGATATCAAGTTGCTGTCATGTTAGCTTCAGCTTTATCTTTGTTTGCTGCCACACTGTCTTCACAGCTTGCAGTATTTTTGAGCGCGACTCCCGCGCATAGGTAAGTTAATATATATATATATTGTTTAAATTCGATCATGTATAAGGCTGGGCAATACCGAATAATTTGGGATTCGAAACAAATTCGAATAATTTGATTTTTTCTAATAAGATCGAATACCTAATTCCAAGCAAATAACAAATACCCCGATTTTTATTAATTCAACTTGTCTTCTTTGTTAAAATCAATAAATGTGTTTCCAATTTACACTCCATTTTTAAGAGCAACAATTTTCATATTTTAAAGACTAATATAATCGATTTTGATCTAATTTGAGCAAAGTTCAATAGAAATTCTAGCTCATTTAGCACGTTTGTGTGCCTATAAACAATTCAATCGAATCAATCCTGATTCGATTCGAATCACCGAATAGAATTTCCCAGCTCTAAATGTGATTTAGCAAGCCTCTTTACTGACTCAAATCCTCTAAAAAATAAATTATAGCGGATACCTGTATCCAAATCGGAAGACTTTCATGATAAGAGTAATCTACAAAACTGAACAGTTTAGCTTTTTATACAATACAATCAATGATATTGGCCCTAAAGACAACCCCTCTATAACATCATTATTGTCGTGGTTTATATCTCTATTTATACCACGAAACAAATTTACCTGTCAGAAATGTCTATTCTAAACATTATTTGTCACCGATGGATTGCACCGCCGAGGTTCATGCTTGACAAAATATTATTTTGAAATGAGATATGTTGTTCTAATCTTGTTATAGCAATATTGGTATTTTATTACACCGTCCCTTTATGTAGCAATCAAGAAATGCTATTGGTCTGGGGGGCGTGGACTAACTACTTATCCTTCCTCTATGCCTTTGTGTTTGAGGATCCATGCAGTACATGCAAGGATACAGTAGCAAGAGTAATTATGACTAACTAGAGAGATTCAAAGTCTTGCTTTACACTCACACAAATTTATTTTGTCTGAAGTTTCGTTTGTAACGTTTTGTCCGACCAAAGTCAGACTTCTTCAGACAAGCATTTTAAAAATCAATAAATGGTTTCCATTTTTTTCATAAATAATATTACCTCAGGCAAGTAGCACAAGTTATATTTGTGACCCATGGCCGACAAAATAAAACTATTTTCAATCACATAAATTGAATCTTAAAAGTCAGAATGATGCCGATTTACAATTCCAAATTTAAAATAATAATGTTGAAATATCCCCTACAAAGCTTCTATTTTAAATCAGACTCATATAATTTTTTAAATATTTGCTTACTGTAAAATTATATTTTATCGTCATTATATAAAATTTATAACTTTCAGTACTTTGTTCGATTACCTCTGTAGTTTTATTTTTCGTTTGAGATGATTCTTACTTTCATTATTTCAATATATATTATAGATGCAATCTTCCTCCGATGGAAATCAACATTTCAAAAACAGGAATATCGCAAAGTGATTTGATCAACATTTTCATACCGGTAAATATTGGAACATCGTATAATTCACTGTGATAAAAATGCAGAAAATACTCTTCATTTGCCTTAATTGCATAATTCCCAAATTTTAAAGAATGATTTATGTCATGTATGAGCAGTAGATGGAGCGCACCTACACGGTGCGTTTCATCGACCGCACATATTTGGCGATTTTATTTATATTTGTTTCATCAACTGCATATTTGGCCGAAAAGTCGATTTTAAAGCTTTATTTCAGTATCACCGAGTATTGCAGTTAAAAAGAGCGAATTTGCTGCATTTTTGTTACAGTGTATACATTAAACATAATATGAAATTTCTAAAAGTCTGTATTATTTATTCTCATTAACAATGAACTCCAAGTTTCCAAATAAAGAACACGCCAACATAAAACCCTCTTTATTTAAATTCACTCTAATTCATGTTTGGAAGGAGCATCTGAAAATAAATTACCTACGGCCTTGACGTAGACTAAATTGAAATGCATAGCCTGCTACCGTACCCCAGAGGAAAAACATTCACTATAGGAACTCAACAGTTATAGTAGGACGCAGTTAGTGGTATTATCCCTGGACGATGGTAAAATCATCACCACTTTTTACTGGAATTGCCTGAAAATGTGCATATCAAGATGCGGTCTCTTCCTTCTCGTGTATGCTTAGGCCGCCTCTACTGAAAATATGCTTTACGGTCTTCGAGAGACCATTATAAATAATATAATTTTGCTAGTTCTATTTGGTCATTTTTTTGTTTAATAAGACATAATTTCAATTTAATTTTTTAATTATATATGGATATTATCCACTTTTGAATTTAGTCAGGAGATTCGTGTCATCGATACAATTACAACTTGACTTTATGTGAAGAGGAGGATAATTTATCCTGCATCGAAAACAATACGAAGGTTGAAATCATTCCCTGCGATTATGGATATTATTATAATAAAACATATTACGACCAAACTACAATATCAGAGGTAAATTTGTACGATTATAAATAAAACTAATATTGCTTCAAAGTATTTCAAGGTTTTCTAAGCCGACCAAATTTTCTTTTAATTTTTTTTTCTAATTTTTCACAATGATATAAAAATGTCGTTTTGCTTCATTCCATCATTGTTTTTGTCCAACAAAGCTTGAACTTGAAATGTGATCAAATTGATTTTATTAGCAATTTTGACGCGCTTCAACTCATCAAATCTTTAATTTCGAATTTTGTTAAGGACCGATTAACTCTTTGCAAACGAAGTCCCTTTTGCCAAACATTTTTATGTCTATTTTTCACACATTCGAATTTTATTGATGCTATAAGTAGGGCTAGGCAATTCGATTCGGTAATTCGAATCGATTCGAAGTCAGATCATTCTAATCAAACGTGAATCATTTATAGGAACAAAAGCATGCTAAATGGGGGGTAAGTTTTTTTTTTAAACGACAAAATGCACTCGTTTTTGGTCAAATTTGACCAAAATCGAATACATTTTGTCGTTAAAATGAAAACTTTCGCTTTTGGACTTGAGTGTAATTGTTCAAGCTAATGTTTTTTAATTCGTAACTGTGAATTACTCGATAGTCATAATGGAGGCAATATCAGTATAATAGTAAAAAATGGGATAATTGTGCGATAATTATGTAATCAGCAATTCGATCCAATTCAAGAAAAAATATTCGAATCATATTCGAATTTAAAGTAATTCGGTTTTGCCCAGCCCGAGCTGTAAGAGTTTGAAACTCAGGCTACGTTTCCAAATTTGGAAAGAAACAGTCATTTGTTGTTGGGATTCAAGCTTCACTCTGCATATTCTTTTTATTTATTCACCCTAAATCAGCAACCTAAGAAGTGACTTGTTGAGTGGAATGAACGGTGACTAATATTTGTTATTTTTTCTTTTAGTGGGATTTAGTATGTGGCCGAGAGACATATGATTCCATTGCGAATTCTTTCATTTTTCTGGGATTTTTTCTTGGATCTGCAGCATGCGGGGTTTTACTTGACAGGTAAGATTTCATCTGCAAAAGTCGGCAAAAATTTTTAAAATATCACATATTTCTTTAAAAAAAAATGGGAAAAAATGGTCATTTTTCCATAAATTATTTAAAAATAATCGTATTTGGAGAAATTTGAGATTCGAATATAATATATCGCTGCATGTAAAAAAAAAGTTTTTCAAGTTTTGTAAAACATTCATCTGCAATCTTATTATCTGTTATATTTTTTGTTTATTCTTTACCTCATTCAGGCTTGGCAGACAAAAAGCGAGGCTACTGCTATGCATCACGTATATTATTTCTGGAAGTATTGCGTCATTTGTTCCAATTTTTCAAGTCTATCTTGTCTTCAGAGTGTTGATGTCGGGATCTGCAATGGCTATTTATTTGTGTGCTTTTACTTTTGGTAAGCTTTTCTTAAAATTTGTAAAATTGGTAGTTCGAGTCCAGGCGAGTCCGCCTCGTTAGTCCATAGTCACCACTAACCCAGGGTGTAATAACCAGGTTAGAGTGCAGTTAGTTTCTGGTTCTACATCTTTTAAGAGCCCTTTGCTATTGAGTGGTCGTTAGTCGGTTCATTCTAGGCACTTCTGCCGGGCTTACTAAGAGTGAATTTTAACTAAAGAAGAATGGGTATGTAAAAACTCTTATCCAATCCTTAATTGAACTTTTTTTAAAAAAAATATGAGTAACAGGAGGCGCAATCCATCACTCACTCACATTTTGTTACAACCACCCATTTGAGTGCACGGCCGAGAGCAAAGTCTAGCTATTTTAAAACATACAAAGTAATTGTTTCTGGGAAGATCTGCATCTCAGTCAAGTATACTAGGTCTGTTGCAAGCCAGAGTTGCTTGTTGAGCATAGATTTGCAAGCCGGACTTGTCGGGATTTGAACCTGAGTCCTTTATGTGGAAATGACGATCTGTTAACTAACCAACAGTTCATTGCGCTCAATAAAAATGTGTGGACAATGTTTTTCTGACAGGAAACCCTGATTTTCAAAATTTTAGTAATTCGAATGGAGGAAAAATTTTCATATACACAAAAAATGCCAATGAGAAAGTATATAGAAACAATTCAGTGAAGAATAAATTATTTTTAACTAATAATTTTAAAATAAAAACTAACAATTTGTTGAATGCGAACATGGTAAAACAATTAACCTTTCTTTGTTACAGTAACTGAGTTTTCACCGAAAGAATATCAAACATTCTTTGTCACCATATGTGCAGTAGTATCAGGAGTCTCTCATACTCTTCTTCCACTATTTGCATATCCATTCCGTTCCTGGAGATCACTGTGTCTTGTAGCAAGTTTACTGTCCACTCCATTTATTGGAATATACTTTTTTATACCGGAATCCCCCAGGTAAAATTATTGAAAAGCTTGTTTTTATGTAATATTTATCTATTTTTTATCTGATTCACCTAGTAAAACTATACCAAGTTTTCTGTTTACAGTTTTGCGTGGTTTTTCATATTACACTGCTACAAAATTGCAGTAAATTCACTGTTCATTAGCTGTATTGTTAAAAACCTAGGATGGCATCACAAGCGTTCCTTTTTTAATGTTTTTGATATATTTATACATTGACGTGGGTATATAGATTTTCTTTATACATAAATAACGACGATGTTTGTTTAGATGGCTGATATGCAAAGGAAAATATGAAGATGCTAAAAAAGTATTTGCAAGAATAGCCAAAAGCAACGGCACAAAATTCGACGAAGATGTGCTTCAAAAAATGAAAACGGACACAAATGCTGAGGTGATTTCCATTCCCATTCTTTCCATATTTTAATCCTTTTCAAGTTTTCTTTTCTTGTAATTCTACTTTTTTCACCCCAATAACAAATATCACTGTTATTTTACAGAAGATAGAAACTGAAAAGAAATATTTTTATACTGATTTATTTCGACTGAAATATATGAGAACAATCACAATTATTTGTATGTTGGATTGGTTTGTTGTCAGCATGGTTTTCTATGGTCTCACTCTTAACGTTGGACGGCTGGCAGGTATTGTTATTTATGTGCTAAATATTTACGATTATTTTAATTAGAAATACACAATACATATATATTGAAAAAGATATGCTATCTGACCTTTCTAATAACAGAATTAATAATTATCCCATAATGGCGTGTAGGGGTAGTGATAATTGTAATAAATAAAGCTTATCTCCCGAATAAGTCATACAACGGAGATAACGCTGTTATTCAAATTCACATTTTGAATAGGGATGGGCAGGACCGAATCATTTGAAATGCGAATCTGATTTGAATAATTTTTTCGAATCGGATCGAAGCACAAATTCCATAAAAATGACAAATATTCAATTTTTACCATCTCTATTATTGTCTGCACTATGGTAATTAGGAAATTAGGAAATTTATAGTTACGAATCGCATATATTCGCATAAACAGGCTTGAATCTAATATATTTCTATTACACTCCACGTCTAAGAGTGAAAATTTTCAATTTTTAATGACAAAATCCAATCGGTTTTGGTAAAATTTGACCAAAATCGGTTGCATTTGTCGTTAAAGATAAAAATTCCACTTCATTTAGCAAGTTTTTGTTCCTATGGCAGATTCACGACAGATTCGAATAATATGTGCTTTGAAGCGATTCGAATCATCGAATCGAATTGTTCAGCCCTAATCAATAAGTTCAGCAGAAAGGAAAAAAATTCCAAACTTAGACTAAAGATTTTTTAGAAAAATATAATTGAATGTAAGACTATGGAACATTCGTTGGGAATAAGTGTGAATTGAAAGTTGATTAAAATTGTTTTATTCAGGTGATCCATACATAAATGCCACATCAAACGCGTTTATTGAAGTACTTGGGTATTCAACCTATTTTCTTGTTGCAAGAAAACTTGGACCGAAGCTCACCACATCACTTGCGTATCTTCTCGGTGGGACTTGCTGCATTTCAACTATGCTTCTCACTGAGTTTGCTTATGAAAACAAAGGTAGGTTGTATGATTCATAACAAAAACATTTTTGTTTTGTTAAGCATGAGTCACAGAGGGACCGCGTCTCGACGACGCGATCCATCAGTGACACATACTTAGCAAAATATGCTTCGGCAATTTTGTGATAGCGAAGTACATTGACTTGCCGTAGACGCCAGCGGAACCTTCGTAGGGCATTGATGTCCTTGCTTACAAAAGGGCCTGGAAGACAATCATTGAATTGTATTTGATGACGCAACAACGCAATTTTAAAATATCGTTGTAAAGGATTTATTACTCAAATTTTCTATCGTCATTTTAGTATTTGGTACTGTTCACAAAGGTTTTTGTTGGTGAATTATTTGTAAATAAATAAACTGACTGGGTCCGCAATGATTTGCTGAGTAATTGCTTTATGTTTTTCTCTTTTGTGAAACCGGCAAATTGGGGCAAAAATTGCCAATAGCACCGTACTGAAAATGAATACATATTTTCGATTTAATTTTTCAGCCCATTCTCCCGCCTTACTCAGCAAAACTCAATAATTTTCTCAAAACAACTCGCCAAACCTCTTCCTTTCCTTTAGTCGCATCTTACGGCGCACCGCAAATACGTTAGGGCAATTCTGAACCACGCACCTACCCGAAATAAAAGCATTTTTATTCTATGCAATATCTCATGTCGTAAATATTTTTATCTTATCTGCAGATATGATTCAAGCCGGGCGTTGGATTGCTATATCAGGAAAGTTTTTTGCATCATGGGCATTTCAAGGAATTTACCAGTTGACAGTGTCACTGCATCCAACTGTGACAAGGTATAGTAATCAGAGTGCGAATTTGAACCAGATTTTTATCGACGTGATTTACCATGTACAGAGAGTGACTTTCTGCTATCTCATTCGTGGACTAAAACGAAAAAGAGTATTAGGAGAAGAATTTTTTCTGTTTTTTAGTAAAAACTATTTTATAAATATTTCATTTAGCATGAACAACTGAAAGACCGCGCCTGGGCGGCTCGTTCCATCAGTAGCTCACACTCAAAAAACTTCCTTTCTTAGTTGATATTCAAAATGTAACGTCTCTGGTCTTAAACATAAACGTGAAGAAAGGTTCGGGGGTTTATAAAAATATAAAATATTTCATATTCTGTCTCGAATGGTTTGTTCTTTTTCTAGTAGAAGTCGTCATTTTGGGAAAAAATACAGTGGAACTTATATACAAAGCAGTTTACTTGTAATAAGAGCACGAAAATTTCGACCATTATAATAATTTTTAGAATAGAATTTAAAATCTTGGAAGAACTTTAACCCCCTCTTTTTTCCAAACTTGGAGGGGGCATGTTTTTTCACCCATGCGGTTCTACCGACAGAGGAAAATATTGTAACAAATAATATTATGGATGGACCCCAAATTCAAATTTTATACCGTTTTGATACTTTTACGGTTTTTAATATAACTCTCTTGAATAATTCTGCAGAGGAAAGGGAATGGCTCTAGGATCAATGGCGGCAAGAGTTGGATCGATGATAATGCCGTTCACACTTCAGATGCAAAATTCAATTCCGTGGTTAACACAGGTAGAAGTCGAATTTTAAAATGCTCTTCGCGTCTCACTAAGACTAGACAAATACCTCCTTCCTATACCAGTTCGGGTATTGGTAATGTCTTCTATTTGAGATGTAGTTGCTTCTACATCCTCTACTATCTTTAATATTCTATTGAGTAGTTTTGATCCTTCAGGAAAATTTGATCCGTTTTGTACAAAAAGTACCTGAGGCATTATTTGAGCAGACTACGCAAAATCAAGATCGAAAACCTGCCGACGCCTCTAAAACTTTCAGATGTAAAACAAAATGTAGGGGAGGTGGAATGCTAGGTATAATTCAGCAGTCTGTCCAGAATTGCACAACCTTTAAAAATAAAAGATAAAATAGTCGATTGTGATTGATATCCGACAAATTCTATATACCATTTCATGACCATTTTTAAAAGCAGAGTATAATAATTTGATAAAATCAGCGAAACCACAAGATACGCGTTTCCTACAAGCATTTCAACGACTGCTAGTACTAGATATCGCCTACACTGGCCTTATTGCATAAAAAATCACGGATTGATGCAAATATCACTACGAAACCACAATCGCAACAAAAATATTATCTATCTTATGCCTAAATCTAGCTGTACCAGCCTAATCTATTTTTTTCTTTTGGTTTTACAGACAATATTTGGTTCACTCGGTTTTGTAGCAAGTGCAGCAACGATTTTAGTACCGGATACTGGTAAGCTGACATTGTTTACAACAATAGATGAAGCAGAAAACTTTTACCGGAAAAAGTTTGGTTGGAAAATCGGCGGAAAACGTAAGATCATGTCATAATATGTTGCCAGGTGGAACATAAGGCTTAATTTATAGGTAACTCACAAAAACGAGCTAACACTGAGAAGTTCACCATATCATTAGCTTCCCTTTCTTTAGCATGACCCACTGATGAATTGCGCATTGGCAATGAAATTTGCTGGGTTCAGTTCAATGAACTATTATCTTATATGTCGTTACTCGATATTTTCAGAAGAAAAAAATTTTACTGCCATTTCAATAGTTGAAACATTGCCAATCATAAATGCCTCCAAAAACTGAGTAAATATATTTTATGTTTGAAATTGTGAAAAATTACCGTTCGGCAAAATTCAATATTTTGGTTCCTAAAAAGTGTGATTTTCTTGAAAACCGTAACCTACTTAAAATTCTAAAAAACTTGTACCTCCTCGTGAAGGTCGGTGCAATTTTTTGTAGGCATACAGTCATAGAGTTATTTATATAGTTATTAACAGTCTATTTTTTTAATGGAGCAATTCCTATACACACTCAGATGGTGAGGAAACTCTTTTTATAGACAAATATGGGTGTCGGTTGTGCATTACACAAAGGATTAATACGTATTTATACTCAAAGATTCCAGGCTCAATGTCCAATTCACCGCCACCCAGAACCCACGATTGCGACGATTTTAACTGTGTCTATTTTAATCAAGGAATACTAAATCTATTCACAATTTACACGTAATGCACTTAAAAACATAGACATACTCGTGTTGATTTTTACAGGGAAAAGCAAGACCAACGCAATCGTTGAAGTTGAAATCGGAGAAGAGTCATCTGCAACTTAGAACGATGAAACTCACTTGAACTTATTATCTTGTTTATTTTATTTTTATTATTTCTTCTTTCATTTTTCCATCCCTAATGATTTTTTTAATCATTTTTATGCTAATTTACCGCTAACACTTACATATACAAATTGATACAAATCAAAATATGTAGTTTACCAAACATGCGCCACAGGGATTACGTTACAAAAAATTTCATTCTGAATTTTTTTATTAACTTTCACTGTTTGTGGAGTACCGCATGATTGTGCATTAATTTTAACTTAATTCATACAATATGAAATGCAATTTTACGAATATTTATAATTCTATAGCAATACATTATAATCTTTAAGAAATAATCCTTTGCTGACCAAGTAAAAAACAATTAAGAAAACAGAAAATGGCGGAAAAACGTTAGATGGGTGTAATATGCTGCGCGTCAGGTTCAGGTGGTTACAGTTAAATACAAACTGACCACCTAAATTTATCAATAGCCTTTGAGATACTTATACGCATTGTTTCGCTGTAGAATAAGATTATCATTGAACTAGGAATAATTATTTATTATGGCCCATGATACTAGCAAAGAAGATATGTTTGCCTATAGCAAGGAAATACTCATTTCAATAAGTCTTTTCGTTGTAGATGGAATAATAGATTTAAATACACAGTGTACGCAGGCCTCAATGAAAGTGCTTTATACGTAGTATATAAACATACATTGCTGAAGAATGTAAAGAGGGCCGGCCATTTGTTTTCGTAGCCCCTCATTTTCAATGAAATCGTCGCTATTTCGAATTTGACACTATGTTTCGCAAGAGGGAGGTATTGTATTTCACAAAAGTTAAAATATCTATAATCCCACATCATGTCGTTCAAACGTCAAGAACATCATATTTCAAAAAACGCTATTATTCTTGAGGTCGGTAAGTAATGCAACATATTTCATCCAGTCCAGTTCTGATCATCAGCCTCGATGGCGGGACCTATTTGTGACTCATGTTTAACAAAATATGTTTGAGTAAAACTTTCTCTGATGAGAAATAATATTTGGCGTGCTTGCACTCTGATGAGTCAAGACTTGGTTGTATATAACTTGAGGAAAAGTCACGGAGTTCATAAATTAAACTCATGTTATTAGAACTTGTAATTTACACATACAAAACATCGTTGATTTGTGTGTCTGAAACAGATTTAATAAACAAATGACACGCATGACTATTCCTCTAATTGCTTGTTCAAAAGGTATAATTTTATATTATTTTAAGTAAGCGATTCGAAAATATCTTATTTGTCTGATTTTACACTTGTTCGGCATTTTATAATAATACATGGGCAGGGAATGCCAAATTGAAAAGCTCTCGTATTTCTCGGCATCACTATGAATGTTGTGATAGCTGGCTTAGCGTTGCTTTGAGGTATTTGCCTACGCTTGGACGGCGAAAACTTTTACTTTTGGTAGTCTACGTGCGTAACTGATTCTATCAGTTGCAAAATGAGCTATCTGGCAATGGAACTTGTCTGCCTTGAATACATGCTTGAATAAATCAAGATGTTTTTTCTAGGCCAGTTTTAAGTCACCTTCCGGTTATTGATACTCAATGGAGGTTGTTTTCCGCGAGATGTTGCTGTAGAGTAATTCAGATGTCGTATTCATTCTCCCACTGAAAATTCAGGTCATCTTCGCGTATTTTTCAATACCGGCATTGTTATTGTTATGCTGTCTCGCCTGTTACCATTTGGTAGAATTTAACATCTAAATGTTGAATTAGGAAAGGTGTAAAATTCTATAACCCATGCAATGGAATTTAAAGGCTCGCGTCTCTTTAGTAAAATACGTCAGTAAAATAAAGAATAAAGTAAAATGTGTTGCTACTCATGAATTTCAGTTGCGAAGCTACATGCAAATAGAAAAATATCGATATTGGTTAACCGATGGTTCTGATACTGCAACTTCTGGTCTGGGTTCTCGTTTTGTCGATAGTTCTGGCACCGATGATCGGGGAGCGATCAACCATAGCTATGACCTGAAGTAAGCGCGGTCACCGGTTTACCGATGCAAATGTATTTATTTATTTTAAATAATTTGTAGCGTAAAATCGTCTGATAATCAGATCAGTTTGGGAGACACAGACTTTTCTCTGTATAAAGTTGACTTAATATTTATATGGGCACTGGATAAGCGAAAAATGCCTTCTAAGCAAGAAATTATTTTTTTGGAAGTAGCCTAATAACTAAATTAAAAGTCTACTACTCTTCATGGTTGCGTTATCCTTCACATTTAGCTCTGGGTGGAGTCCGGGCCAGATTAACGCATCTTTTGCGAAGTTGGCCATCGGTATTTATATTTTTTCCAAGCACTCGAATACAATGCGAAATTTTAAAACTGGCAGGGCCGACGTTTTCAAAGTAGCCTAATCCGCTAATATTATCTCAACCGAGCATCGTCGCTAAAATGTTTCTTTTACCGTCCAATGAGATTTCTTCCTATAGCTGACCATAATTTCATGACGTTTTCGATACCTCATTTTGACCTAACATTGAAATTTTTCTAAAGTACTGCTTTAAGTCGCTTCAAGTTTAAGTAATACTTGGCCATTACTTTCAAAAGTAATTACCTGAGCAATACTCGAATAATGCTTGTGAATACGGGCACAAAGAAACGTAACAAGAGACGAGAGCAGAACTGAACAGTATACCAAAACAAGGAATTAGGACTTTCCCTCACTATATAAATCATTATAAATACCTTAGGTGAAAATCCCAATAAATTGCTTATAATAAAGCTTCTTTTGAAATCTTCAAAATCGCCACTAGCCATATTAGGAATTTAAAAATTAGAATTAAGGAATCTAACCTGTGACCAAATTCAATATTTTGAGACATATGGTGTAACTAATTGCACTAGGATCTGCAATTAAAAAATTAACAGACGAAATTATTCGAGATTGGGCATTTTCTCGATGAGGTAACTATTGCCCGAGGGATCGACAGAATTGTATTTAACACATTTCAAATGAATTTTTGTCACTTTTGATGCTGATTGTACGTGAAACGCGAGAACGAATTTAATCGTATCGTTATTGGATATATTTAGTCTCTACTCGACTTAACATCTTCATTTATATACAAACAAAATACTACAAATTCCGAAAAGATGGTAAGTATTTGAGTATTTAATTCATTTATTTTTTCAAATAATTGCTGCATTTTGAAAAAAAATGACAATTTCCTAATAAACATTCCATTTTGAAGTTGAATCGTGTTTTAGTGAGAATGAATTTTGATAAAATATGACACCAATTTACGTAAATTTTTATTTTCAGAGTTTTGATAAAATTTAGGGCTTATACGGGCTGTTGATGGATCGCAAGATCACCGGTGCGTTCCATCAGCAATCCAATATTTGTCAAAAGTGTCGATAGTTCCTGTCGGAGAGTGAAAATTTTACATAAAACTTTTCGGAATTTAATCTAACCTCCAAGCTTTTTTTTTCAGATTTGCCAAGTATCCCTCGTGTTCATAATGTTCCAGTTCATCATCGTGTCTGTATCCGGTAATTGTTACAAGATGTCTGGATGTCGTAACCCACAAGGCGAACAACAAGGAAATCACGAACTGAACGACGTTTTTGCTGACGTCAACGAAATTCGTGGTTCCTGTTCACTGTGCACCTGCGTCAAGACGAAGCATTTTGTTGTAAGTTTAGTTTGTAATTGGGAGAGTGCGTTAAGTTCAAGTACTTGAATTATCCATAGAGAATTTTATTTTGTTAAAGAAAAATACCTTGTACACACAATATTTTTCTTACTGGGATATACAGATAATATGTGTTGTTAGGGGCGGATAAAAGAAACAAAAACAAGTGGTAGATGGTTTTATGATCGCCCAGGGCAGATACTCACTTAGCTTTACCATGAGGGCTTGACTTCACTTCAATGTTGCAGGGGCTCTTGGCCATTCAAGTGGCCGTTTGTTGGCTCCTTATAGGCACTACTTTTTCCATAAAAACAAAAAAATTGGTTAGTTTTTTCAGATAAAATATACCTTATGTATAAATTTGAAATGTATTTAAGGCGGAATACTGTATGTAAATAATATATGCGCTCATTACTATTGATCAAAATTGCATATTCTCCGAAATAAAATAGTTAAATAACTACATTATTATGTGCTTATATACAAAAACCTGTTTTTGTTTCTCACGTGATTCAAAATTTGGCCATAATTTTTCAATTTATCTAAAATGTTATCTTATTTTAAACAGGCTTCCTGCATGGCTCTGAGAGTGGTGGATATGAAAATATCTGTCAAGAAAGCAGGTTTATTCAAGCGTATTGTTGATCCATTAAACGAGAGAATGTCAGCGCGATTTGCTGAAGATGAAGAGATTGAATTGTCGGAAGAAGAAGCTGTTCGAGTAAAATGTGAATACGAGACGGTTCCTAAATATAACCAGGAAACCCAGATTCTTCAATTTCGATTCATAAATTACTTTTTTACTACGTCGGAATCATACTGTTGCGTAAAGTAAGTAAATTTAAATATTCGCAAATTTCGGATTTTGATTTTTATTCTAACAAAGATGGAGGAAAATCCCTTCCCTTTTTCCTCAATTCTAGTCAGGAGTCACCTTTTTGTCCAATTAAAGCTCATACTTGTCATAATAAATCTTATTAACCAGGCGGTTTTGAATTTTGGAAATATGAAATTACGGGCATTAAACAGTAAATTTACTTTACTTTTGTTACGAAGATACTACATCACATCCCCAAGTTACTGAAATTGCCACCCCATATGGTTACGTATGAGGCCGTTCAAGGCACCTTTTTTAAATTTGCATCTTACTCACCAATGTATTTTATCTTTAGAACACCTTCATATGGAAACGTTCATCCTTATTGCAAAGTTCAATTTGATCACAAGTGCAGAGCAAAAGCAGTTTTACGTCACAAGCCAAGAAGAAGATGCCCAATGCCGTTAACGAAAAACCTGATTTGAAGAATTCACGTCAACTCGAGAGTTCTGGTCTACGAAGCCGTAAGTTACATCATGGAAGCGAGAAAAGGGGAGCAACAAGAACATGGCTGCCGCATGGTACATCTGCTATAGCAGTAATACAGAGAGAATGATGACTGAGAAGTGATTTCATGGTGGAATCCGCTGCTGTACAAGCAGTTCAAGAAAAAAAATGTAAACTCATCAAAATAGTGAAGTACAAGGTTTTAAACTTTGAAACTTGTTCAGGCGCTATATGTGCTCTATTCCTTGTGCTACATACATGTGTATTTCTAATAACGTTAGGAATATTGAGCAAAGATACAGTTTTACTGTTGAATTTACTTTTATGATCTGAATTTGATCATAGATGTTAAAGGATATAATGTGTGCACCGACAAAAATCGCGTGATTTATGGACGAATACTGCGATTAACAAATCAATTGTTAAAAAACAACTCAAGAACCGGTGGTTTTTAACGAACTTGTGAATCGAAATTGTTGCGGACCAAGCTATACCAACTAATTACATAGGCGGTTGAATTCTTCAGATGCTTACAGATAGTTTCACGAAGATTGCGTTTCGGAACGTGGCAATTCATTTGCGATTCCAACAATTATTTTACGAAACCAAATTATTTGTCAATCTCGGCGACGAAAAAATTACATTGAACTCAAATTGCTTGCGCGATTTGCCTCAGCCTAAATTACATACTTTTGTAAATGTTTAATTTGTGATAGTAATCATCCGTTTACTATCAAATTACATGCGCAAATCCAACAAATTGGAGATATAATCACGACCCCAATGCACGGTATTACCTTTTTCGTACGGTACGTTAATCATATTATGATCTGACTCAGCCTAATGATCACGTGGCAGTAAATAATGTCTCGCCAGTATTTATTATTTGATATAATTTGTTGTTTAAATTGGGACATCTCAAGAATTCGGTCTAGATAATATTCAAAGTTTATAACTTTCGAAGAATTATGGATTGTCAATTCAGACCATCTAAATTGCCATACGTTGCGCTGTAATAAAGTTAAAATCGCCGCTGTTTGACAGTAATTTTGTCATATTGGAATATAACTATAAAATGAAGATGTTTGCCTAATTATGGGCTGTTGATGAACCGCACCAACATGGTGCGGTCCATCAACAGTCCATAATTGGCACAAACGCAGCGAAATCATTATTTAAGTCCAATTTAAATTAATTTCAAAAAACACGATTGTGTTTCACAATTCTGTTCAATCTGCAAAAGCCTCAAAATTGTAAATTAGAATTGCTGAACAAGAATTTGGAAAAGTACGTACCAGGTGGTATCTGCCAAATATTTCGTCAGTAAAATGTGATTGATTAAACTTTGATTGCTTTTGTTTCAAAATTTACATTTTTTCTGAGTCATCTTTATATGTGTAACAGACTGTCTACCTGATTTTAACTAAATTTAGACACATTCCGCCTGGGTAATACCATGGTAACCAGAAAACCCGGTCACAAATAGCCTGAATAGCCTGAAAAATATTACTAAGCTTCAACGAAATTATTTGTACTATTTTCTGTGATCGCTGGCGATTAACAATTTTTTGTAATTTTGTGTAATACGTCTAACCTTTTTTCCTTTATGTATAGTCTCAGAAAGGCAAATTGGATATATTTCATTAGTCTGGTATTTTTGTTTTGAGTTTTAAAAATAAATGAGCGTTCAATGAAAACTGCAATTTTTGCGAATGAGAACGCTATGACTTTTCACTCAACTATCAAAATGATTTTTTACATACCTATTATATTATACTTACTTTTGATCATTTTTTTAATATATGGTATTAGTATTGTCAACACTATGTGCGTTTCAAATTATTTTCTTCAAGTTTCATTTCAACAAAATGTTGTATAATTAAAATAAATTAAAAAAATAATAATATCAATTTGTATGTGTATTGGTTCTCCAACGATTCAAGAAAGGATGCAAATATCAATTAGGGACACGTTCCAATCACAAATTTATTTTGTCCAGCATGATGAGTCATTGATGGAATGGATTGCGGTCAAGTTTGCCAAGTTTTGAGATTTCATACATTGTGCTACGATGGTACACATTATCATGACATTTTGGATCATTCACTCTGTTAATTTTTTTTTATAGCCACTTCTTTGAGTGGGTCACCCTGTACAAGGCCCTGTAACAGCGGCCACTTATAGGCGGACAGGGTTACAATTACTGAAAAGATATGATTTTTTCCTGTTCGGCTTAGCCTACCCAAATTATTACACCCTGGGTTGAGTGAATTATTAATTAACTCCGTTCGCGCGCAGTGCATCCGTGATTAGGATACAAGTCTAGGATTGGGCAAAACCGAATCAATCGAAATTCGAATCTTAGTCGGATAATGTTTTCGAATCGATTCGAATCTGATCTGATTATCTGATTTCATAAAAATAACAAATTTCCCATTTTTAATATTACTATTTTGTCTCCATCGCACCTGACAAGCATGTCAATTAGTGGGTGTTTATTTTATCATTGCTCTGTGCAGATACAATTTCTGCACTTTCCTTTCTTGATATTTATTTCTGTTTGTGATGGTTAGAGTACAGTTGCCGGTATATTTTATAGTGGGTCTTTGAAACGAATGTAGCCGTCAGTCGGTTTTTTTAAAACATACTTTCAGCTGTACCTAGAGTGAATTTTAATGCAAACTTTTCGATAACCCCAAACATTTACATGAACTAGACGAGAATATCAGAAAAAAGCAACCATTGTGTAAGAAATATAGCGAGCTAACAACTAGTAAAGACTTTCTATATATTTTCATCGGAAAAAATAAACAAAAAGGTATATAAACAATATTTTATATTAATCATAACTTATTTTGCATATAATACTTCGTTAAAGACTTACTATAAATAAAACTCATTATAAGATTTGCGTTAAGAATATGAAATATGATTTGTGATAGAAATCTATATCTGATATTCAATTTGAATAGAACCCAAACCGCGTGACCTGTGACGTATCTCGTTTAATGTAAAAGTCACGTGACCCATGACGTCACTCGGTGTCAGTTTGGTCCGAAATTTACTCCTCTGCAACGTTTATTTATGATTAAAGATATTTTCGTTACTCGGTCCGACGGACACCACTCGCATTACGACCAGTCAGTCTTCTCGAGTAGGAAAAAGCAGATTTTTTTTATCCACAACCGGTAATTAAATCTATTCTGAGTCGCCACGCAGATTGCCCGACTAAAAACAACATTTTTCAAGCTGAAGCCGACAATTTGTAAAACAATTAACAAGTTTACGCAGCATTTTTGAGTGATCATTTTTGATTTTTCTCAGGTTTTTTTCTTAGTCCTCTGTAGCCAAGCATGCACCACTGATGAAACGCACTTTCAAAGCGCGTTTCATCAGTGGGTCATGCATGGTTCAACATTCTCATTATTATCTTAAACTCGTTCAAAATTTTAAATTACGTTTAAAAAATATGAAAATTAATGCTTTTTCCTAGAACTCCCAAAGACAGTCGCCTACGCACCGACAATCTCTTTATAGCGCGCCGATTGCTAAATTACTTTTGAATTCTTTCTTCCAAAGTAATCCATCTACGTTAATGATAATTTTGTGGATCAAAGCCATAGCGTTGGAAATGGTTTCTATTTTTGGAAAAGTTGATCTAATTACGGCCCAGTTACATTTCCTACTCTCGTTAGGAAACCAGTTTATTGGAGATGAAATGCTGTTGTTTATTACATCTGGTTCAAGTATGAAATAGATATAAAATCGGAATGAGAAAGAAAGCGCTGGAATATTCGAGATGTTTTGTAAATTACATTTCATCAGAATCATAAAACCGATACAGAAAAGCGATTTTCGAATAATAATTTTAATATAAACAAATTAAAAATGTTCATAACAGATTCGATTTTCGTTAAAATCAGTGGCGATAAATATTTATATCGGAGTCGAAATTTTCGTGCATTATTAAAGAAAAAGAATACTTTTTAACTTTTTTGTGAGAATTTGGTATATTTGCACTAAAAATATTAATAATAAATGGGTTGCCCCGGCGAATCCCGCTCGCTTATCCATGCCAACTTGGGTAGGCTAAGCCCAACAGAAAAAGCTCATATCTTTCCAGTAATTGTAAACCTGTCCGTCTATAAGTGGCCGCTGTTACAATGCCTTGGAAAGGGTGATCCACTCTAAGAAGTGGCTATAAATAAAAAATAAAAGTATTCACGCTAATTTGCGCCGTAGCCTCGGTTCGTCTATGACTCTTCAAATTTGTAAATTATTTTGTCAATCCTGAACGGCGCGATCCATCAGCGATTCATGCTTAACAAAAAAATATTGTTCAAAAAACTTATGGCCGGAATACAAGATTAGGAAGATCGTCTATTCATCATTGTTTTCAAAAATCAGCATTTGCTAACATTTCAAGAGAATTTTATTGCTAATGTAATTGCAAACATAATTATAATTTATTCTAGTTCAGGTCATCTAATGATCACAACAACACGTTCTTGTTTTTAGCAAGGTATCTCAAGGGTCAAACAGGTACACAATCATTTTGTAATTAAAACAGTAGCTTTGTTTAGATAAACCAGAGGCGAGATCCTGGCTAATTTTGCAAAAACACAAACCGCGTGTTCGATACTTTCGTGCAAATTTAAAAAAATATATAACGATTCTTGTGAACAACAATAAAAATTAAAAGCGAGTGGACTATGACCTGCTCGGGCGGCGCGATTGTGCAAGATAGCAGTGCCAAAAAAGGGGTCCATGTAAATCGCTAAGCCCACCTGACACAATGGACTGATGATTAACAAGCCGGAGTCGCAGGTTATAGATATCTCGGGTTCAAGCCCAGTTGTGTTCCGGCTAGTTCAAGTTCTTGCTCGTTACTTAACGTGTAATTCTGTGAGTTGACAAGCCAGTTCCAACAACACCAACCATGGAATACATACAACTTTCGTGTACTCAAATGACTTTCGATTGCAAACATAAATCCTTTTTTTTCGGTGTAAAGAATTTCTTGTGCAACTTAAACGCATAATACATACAAGATTAAGGCTCGCGGCTAGCGGTAGTAGAGTAAAGGCCTCTCTATATGCTCTATTCTGAAATTCTATCGCGTAAAGCACGAGCCACAGATGGACCGCGTCTAATCGACACGGTCCATCAGTGTCTTACACTTAACGAAAGAAGTTTTGAAAAATAATTTCCAATTGAGCATGGGCTGGCCATATCTAGCAGTAAAAATATAGTTATGGTACAATAGTACGTTGTCAGTGCTGTTTGTGAGATTACAGGTAATATCCATATTGCTTTGAGAATTTCACTAGCGCCTAATGTACTATATGGCATTTTTATCTATATCATTCATATTTGGCACAAAAATTAGCATTTCGGTAGTTTTTTTTGGCTTTTAAGACTATTTGAGTGTCCCATGAATTTAATGAATAGAATAGTTTATAGCAAACAAATGTGGGACATAAACCTCCGTAAGTACTCTTTCAGCTACCCGATAAATGACGTAGTGAAGAAGATGTTCGGCGGTGGCAAGGCCAAGACTCGAACCACCGAGCTTTTGTGCAAGATCGCACTTTGACCGACTGATCTTCGAATCGGGCTTTCTTGCGCAATTTACATAGTGAAAACAACATTTCAGGGGATTTGTGAGATTTTATAGGTCCGTTTTTCGATAAAAAAAATAGCGTTTCGTAAAGATTTTTTTCACGCTATACTTCTCATTATTTTGGTTCAAGGAATCTGTATTGCAACCACAAAAAGCGGTTTTATTGAGTATTGTACAATCAATTAAACTATTAATTATAATTTTAGTCCGAAATGCAATTCAATTCCGCTTAAATATGGTGAAAAAGAAAAATATCTGCTTTTTTTAGTTAATCGAGAATTTGCGTGAATGCGTGCGTAAAACGTGAGAAGGATTACTTTTCTCACGCAACACGCAAAAAAACGTTTCGAATTTGGGGATTTTGCATTGAGAGGTATATAACTGTTGGCAGGCGGTAGGAATTACTATATTTAGTACAAATAGTAATTATGATTTCTTTTTAAAACTTGGCTATACCTCGGATTTTATATATATTTTTCCAGTAAAATAATTTTTTTGTGGTAATAGTCTGGATATGATAATTTAAATAACTTAATTAAACTATTTTATTTGTTTGTAAGCCGACTACGCCAATTCGAACGTGGAACCCAGTTGTTGTTAGTTCACTAATAGAGTTCACTAATAAAATAAAATAACGTTTCAACATTTAGTATAAATCATATGTCCATACTAGTAGGAAGTGAGTAAAATATTCGCTCAAAACCTCCACTTACGATTCCGAACTAGTGGCATGCAGAGGTTTTTTGCCAACAAAAAAAATATGATTAAACCGTATTCTCCGCTTCCTCTGCCACGGGATTAAAAAGAAATCGAATTTTATCCGACACAAAATTGATAATATATTTCACCAATATTATGGTCACTTTACATCAAAGATATTGAAATTGAAAACGTATACAGAATATGGCGTATCACGTGTTATATCACTAAGCCTCGCAGGGGGTCGCAGTGTTTTTCACATGTCTGATTGACTTTTGTTTATTCTGACTCTATTTCTTTAAACTGTAAGGTTGTAAGGTTAAATATCTCGTGTTCGAGGGCTGTCGTTTCCGGTTCGTTAATCCATACCCACCACTCAATAACTTGAAATAACTACGGTAGGCTGAACCGAACTGGAAAAAATCATAGCTTTCCAGCCACACTAACCCCGTCCGTCTTGTAAATGGTCTAAAAAGAGTGGCTATAAAATAAGTAAATATCTTCCAGCAAATCCAAACACACGGGACCGATTTTAGTAGCCAACAGCTGCCCAAATAATCTCTGCAGTCTTACAGACGATTCTTTGAGGGAACAAAATTTTCTTACAAGGTAACACCATACCAATTATTCATTTTTGGAATCATTTTCTTGCAATTATCTGTGCCCCGATCATTTAGCCCTTGACCCTTTTTGTGATATAAATAGATATTAGATCATTTTTAATTTGAATGTAATAACATTTTGAGAAAGAGATAAATATTTCAAATTGCTGCGTCATCATAATTGCGAATATTAAACAAATGCAATAAAAAGTTTATTTTGTCAAGCATGAGCTACTTATGAACCGCGCCTCGAAGGCGCGATCCATCAGTGGCACATACTTTACAAAACGTGACGCAATTTTTTCCATAATTTCAAACTAATAGAAATAAACAAAGAAAAATCATACAGGTCACATCACATGATGCTTAGTAATCAATTACATTTTCCATAAAAGGAAATTATTAATATTAATAACAATATGTCTGGACAATATTTTTTTTTCTTTATTAATGCAATTTTTGGCTGCTATATATACCATTTTTAATATATTCATTTTGTAGTCTTGAGAACATTCCTTGACTAAACTCACGAAAAGCTTTTAAAAATTTAATTTAATCTCGGAATTAATTTGCTAGCTCAAATATTAAATTTTGTAGCCCCGAATTAAATGCTAATTATTGTTTTTCTGCGTCATCCGGGTAGGCATTTGAATTTTTTAATGTTTTTGTAACACAGGAAATAATGATAAATTTTTGTTGAAAAACAAGTTTTCTAATAAATGTTCGTTGAAAGTTTAATTTGCAATAGTAGCCTTATGCAAAAAAAAAATGTAAAACTATAGCCATATAGACGATCAAAAAATGTCTTCCCAAAGGTTTTTTAGTGAAAAAAGTTGGAATTATTATTCCGATGGGCTGGCCGTAATATCGGGGACTTATACTCAATAACCCCCATGCCAGAAACCACTGTATATTCAAAGCATATCTTACGAGTGTTTTATTACCCTCGATATGCATTGGTGAAGTTTACGATTGGCTGTGGTAGGGCCAGTCGTCAAACCTAGACATGTTCATTTCACAAACTAAGGTATTCTATGTGATTTGACACGGCCAAGGGTCGAACCACACCGACGGACAATAAGATTGCATCGTGGTTGGGTTACAAGTCTGGATGTTTTTAAAACAACAATTCACCTCCAATAAATATTTATATAATTTCTTGTCCTCCACGTGTTGAAAATGGCGTTGAGTAAGTACTTCACAATATCCATTTCGAAATTTTTATTTTTTGGGCATTATGCATTTTTATCTTAACAGCTTATAAAGTTATTTTGTTGAAGAGCCACAGATGGACCGCGCCGCGACATCGCTATCTATCTGTGACCTATGTGCAACTCATGTGCATGTGAAATCTAAAAAATATGATGCCGAACTGATGTAATGTCGTTTTGATAGTTTAAACTTTCACTTTGCGTCGAAAAAGGGTTCCTAGATTTACTTAGCAAAACATCATGGAATCAATAGATCACGACCAGCGTGGCTTTTTATTTTATTTCCTTATTCATGCATTTTTGACGTCATCCGTATTCATTTTGGCGGCTCAAGGTGGAAACTTTTGTCTGGAGTAGTCTCAATGAAAAGTAATATGCAAATTATTATTCATAATCCATAGATATTAATTTTAATATTTACCGACGAGACGGTAGACTACTTAATCTTTAGAACAATCCTTCTAGAACACAATTGAACTTGGCTGATGTATTCAAAATATACAATTTATAGTATTTTTAGAAATACTTTGGATAAATTGGCGATCGAAAGTGTCTATATTTGTATCCAAAAAGGTTAAGATTCTACAATATGTCTGGACTTAATTTCTTACATAGCACAAACAAATTTCCCCAAGAACGATTTTTCCTAAAGAAATGATTTATTTCGCAAGATTATCATGGCTGTTCTAAATTTTCATTGTTATATTGTTTCTCAATATTATTTTGTTCAGCCGGCAGCCAAGATGCACTGCGCTTGGCTGCTTGACCCATCCATGTCTCATGCTGGGAAAATTTTTATAATTGGCTTATGCTAGAAACAGTAAGTCAGCATTGTGCTTAAGGTATCATTTAAATTTCCTGGTTCGATAAAATTTATTATTGGAAGCTGCACGTAGTTGATAAATAAAATTTTAAGGCGTTTTACATTATTTCATTCATTCAACCCTTTTTTGTTCATCATATAAGTTTTGAACGCATTGGCCTGTGCAAAAGAACTTAGTTGTTAGAAGCACTAATTCCACTTATACATATATACATACAAACATTTAGGTAGAAATACCATAAGATGCATAAGCCTTTTTGAGTTGGGTTATGTTTTCTGCATTTGATTTTTTGTGGTATCCTTTCAAAACAGTAGTCAACATACATTTTGCAGTTGTATTTTCTCCTGGTCTATCAATGTAACAAAATCAACGTTATTTAACCTCCTAATAGTCGAGTGCATATTTTACTACTTATTGCTATTTATACTGAAAATATATTCATGTTCGTTATAAGCTGGTTTAATTAGATTATAAATTAGAGATTGTTGGTGAGAAGAAAAATCGAAGTTTGGGAGAAAAACATTATTTTTAAACTTTTTTTTTACGCTTTCTGCAAGACATTATTTGTACCTTTTTCGAACTATTTCATTTGTCAAGCTTGAGCCACAGATGATCACAGTCATCAGAGACTCATACCCAACAAAATAGGTTGGTTATCAAAATTATCTGCATGAGATGCGTTCTGCTAAGGTTGTATCAAATGCTCCTATGTATGAGGTTTCATACGCTTTTCGTTTTCATTACAACCTTGAAATATAATAGTTTTATATTTATAAATAGCTTGATGGGGTTTAATAAAAGTAAAGGACACATATAAAAATTATTCTTGGCTTTTAAACCTTATTTGGCGAACTATTTTTGGAAAATATTGTAATCATCTCGACACCTCAATCGCATTAAAGTACCACTTTTTCGTTAATAATGTTTTTTTTTATCAGATCTGCCGTAATAGTTGGTTAGCTTCCCTATGATAGTAATATATAATATTTATATAAATTCATGCTTTCTACAAACAAATTCTCTTCAAAAATTATATTACTATCATGTTATAATCCCCTGGTTAATTGGTTGCGACATTATAAAAGAGAATTTTGCTTTACTTCGTAAAAGATTTTTTTTTTTGTTAAAACACAATACAATCATCGCCGGTAGCATTGCCCATATCACCAGCAAATCTTCTCTATGCGGAAAGCATTCCATATAAATCGGAATCGCTATAGGAAAATGCAGGAATTAGTATCTTCCCAGAATGATGGTAGGTAGAATCATTTATATTATTTGTCCTTTTTTTAATAGCCAGTTACGACAAGCAGGTGAAACGTTAAGGCGATTGTAAAATATAAACATTTAAATGCCATTATCTATTAACGATATCTCCGATGACTTTGATGGTAACATTTTATATAACATTGCCTGAGTTCGGGCCATGGATTTATTTTGTATGTGAATGTGTTCTACTATTGACACATTCTCGCTCTTGTAGAAAGAATCATCCTTGTTTTTATTTATAATTTTAATTTTTTTGTAAACATGTAAATATTGACCGATTCGCACTCAATTTCCGTCGAAAATTAACCTATTTAATCAAAATAAATGGATTATACCACATCTAAGCATGTTCACATCTAATTACTGAAAATTTCTCGTTAAAAATCAGATTATTTTTTAGTTCTGATGCGATTCTCAACTTTTTAAAATTTTTGGTGCGGGAGAATTCAACCTCAAAATTAGGATTAAATTGTGAGTCTAAAAACTATATTCTGCCAAATATTTATAATCCCCGATTTTGTATTTTTTAGTGTTGTTATTGTTTATTCAAAATGGTCACGTTTTGCATTTTGACTTGGTCAGAATTTTCTTTTATGTAAAACCAATGCGGAATTCCGTGGCATTCTTGCACATAATTTCATTAAACATTCAATATTGTTTATTTTGTTCAAAATTTACTTTGTTAGTATGGTTCACAGATGAACCGCGCCTTGTCGGCGCGATCCATCTGTGATCCATACTTGACAAAAGTGTTTAGGCAAAATAATTCAAACTGAGATAAGGTTATTTATTCCTTCAAAAAAGTGTGTTTATAAACACATGAACAAAAGTAGATATATGTGTTGTTTGCAACGCCCAACAGCTTTATAATAATTTTTAGTATAAACATTTGTAACGCGTTCCGAGTGACGATCAGCTTAATCGGTGAATCTTTAGTGATATGCTTTGAACTTCGAATCTCTAATTATCGCATGTTCGAGATCGCTGGACACCGGTGCATGGTGGTTAACGCAACTGCTAGTTCCGTACGGTGTTCTTCAGCGACCATCTTCAATGCATAGGAAAGTGAGTAAAGGTCATATGTGAAGACCTTCACCTTTTGCCTGAAACTCTTACTGAAAGACAGGTCATGATATGCCGTGACATATGATGTCGTATCTTGTGTTCCTTGTCAGCGCAATTCATCAGTCGCCCGTGCGAAGCTAAATCTATATTAGACAATTATGACTATTGTGTTTATCATGGACTCCATAGTTTTAATCTGATATTTATATTTTCAATATTGCACTTGTTTGTAATGTTTTATTAATAATACATAGTATTCCTAGTTTACACACATATATACAGCTATTCACCAACACTTTTCTTGCATGTACTTCGACATTATTTATTTTTTGATTACTGTATAATTTTTGTTTTCCCCTTAGTTAGTCCCTAGTTTGTCTCACACTAATATGTGTTCTGACTCAAATTTTTCCTCAAAAACAGCATTTTACTTATTTATTTGTTTTATTCATTTCTCAGTAAATTGAGGTCCATTCATATCAACTTTGAGTGAACATGTAAGAATAGATATACAGACATTTTGACTTTTCCAAATTATAAGTCTGAGAAATTTAATCACATAAAAAAAATCGAACGCCCACTAGAAATAATAATGAAAAAGCGAAAATTTGTGTTTAATCAAGTTTAAGTTCGGAATTCGGAGAAAAGCAATACATATTCGAATAATAAGTTCCATTGGGATAAACAGACAATCAATCTAGCATATCACGTATGAACTTTAAAAAGACTTTATTGTCATCATAATTTTTATCTTGGTTTCACAAAGATATGCATATCAACAAAAATTGAAAGTTGCGGTGCTCTTATTTCTACATTTAACTTTTAAAATAAATGGCCTTTATATATATATATATACAAATATAGCCATTTTTGGTTTAATTTGTTTGGTCATGTTTGAGAAAAAAAGATAATATTTTTATTACTCGAAAAGAATTTTACGAAAATGTTATGTTTTATTGTTTATTATATTCAAACATTCAAATAAATACAAGTTTATATAAAAATATTACTTTTACACTTTTTTTGAAAAAAAAAGAATATTGATCAGCCACCTTTTTAATGGCTATAATTATTATAGCCTAATAAGTAACGTTTTTATATTGCACATACCTTTTATTCTACTTAAAAGTACATAACATGGACAAAATTACTTTTAAGTGACCCGGTATAACTAAAAAAGGTAATTTCAACTCACAGGTCAAAAAGTTAAGTCGTCTAGCTAGTCGTCTATTTATTGATATCATAAAACCATTAAATAAAAGTCATTCATCAAAATATGATTTTCTTATTTTATTTTCGTTTTTTTTTTTTTTTTGTGATGTACATTTAGGATTTAGGTATCGTTCAAGCATGTGCTGTAGATGGATCTCGTATTTCATGCGTGATTCCTCTAAAGCACACACTTGATCGAAATTACCATGTTTTCATTGATCATACTTGGCATGTATATAAATCATGCTATTCACACCTCATTTTAAAGACTAGACGCTCTGACAAGGCGTTGCTATTTTGATTGATTTGCGTCCCCTGTTTTAAAGTCTACGCACGTTACACGTGACCGACTGATAATGTTCCTATGCAATTTCCTTGGGCGGCAAACACTTCAATGTCTAGACCATAGGAACATTTGACTCTCATAAAAGCCAAGTTGTCTTGTACCGATTTCTAATAATATCCGTCTCATTTTATAAAAAGTAAATAAACAAATATTTATATGATTGATATGTGAAATTAATAAAGTGAGTCATTTACCTCATAATAACAGCCTTTTAATGTGTTTTTGCTCTCATTTAAGAATCTATTTCGTTTCAAATGTCATTTTGTCTGCCGCTTCCAAGTTGCAAATTTGCTTAGACGAATTTAGAACAAATATATTAATTCTTTTTTTAGCCCTTTAGTGCCGGGTTTATGATAGACCTTACTTATTTCCTACATGTCTGCAGAGGTAGAGGCGCGATGGCCTAGTGGTTAAACATGTTGGCATCGCAGGTTGAAGATCTTGGGCTCGAGTCGGGCTCGCTTTCAATAGATATGAAGATTCTTTAATCTCTCTTCATTCGTGCATTTATGTAGCTCTCCGCACATTGGTGGTTTCGGGAGACTTGTATGGATGATATTCCTCGCTGCTTGCTTGCATTTAAATAGGGACGACAGTACAAATAGGGCTGGGCAATTCTATTCGGTGATTCGAATAGATTCGAAGTACAGATTATTCGAATCAATCGTGAATCGGTGAGCAAAAACTTGGAAGGAAAAGTGGATTTTTTTTTCATTTTTAACGACTAAATGCAATCGATTCTGGTTCAAATTTGAACAATTGTGTTTTTTCGTTAAAATGGGAATTTTCGCCCCTGGTCTAGAGTGTAATTGAAAATACATCGCTTCTGAGTCTGCTTATGGTAATTTTTGTATTTTTTAACTGTGAATTTCCTAATTATGGTAATGGACACAATAATAGTAATAGTAAAATCAGCGATTCGATCAGATTCGAAAAAATTATCCGAATCAGATCCGAATTTCAAATGATTCGGTTTTGCCCAGCTCTAAGTACAAACCGAATACAGAATTATGCGAATCTTTTGGTTTTTTTAGCAGAGCTAACAAACGACACCACATGTTTCGTGAAGTATGGTCCACTGATAGATTGCATCGTATATGACTGCCCCAGATGTGGTTCATGCTTAACACAATGACAAGCATTCAAATTGCAATTTCATTCTTTGACAGAGCATAATCTTTATTGAAGTTCTTGTTTTTCAATTAAACTGGTTGAAGGTTGAAACAGTTCAGGTTTCAGTCCCGACGACTCCGGCTCCCTTTTCCATGCCCATCACTCAACCCAGGGTGTAATAACTTGGATAGGCCAAGCCGAACAGGAAAAGGTCATGGGTTCCCAGCAATTGTAATCCTGCCTGTCTATAAGTGGCCGCTGTTACAGGGCCTTGGACAGGGTGATCCACTCTAAGAAGTGACTATAAAAAAAAAATTTAAAGATTCGATTCGGCAAATATGGAATCGACAAGTATATCCGTGACTCCAGACACAGCAGATGTATCAACTGGGAAACCAATTTATATTTGTTAGATCACATCGACGTGGTTATTTCGCCAATTTATCCTGTTTTCATTTTGAATAACCAAAATTAGGATTATTCAGACCCCGGGAATTCAGGGAAAATATATTAGCTTCTATTTTGCGGAAAATTACTCATTCTAACGATGGTTATCAAAGTGAGTCACTGTCGCGATGAAGCTCGCTGCTATAAGACTGTTGGAAAGAAACAAAATAACAACCAATATTATGGCAAATAACTACACAAAACATAAAACCAGTAGCTCCCCTCTCAACAGAAAATGTTTCCCACAAACCTAAACTCTTTAGTAGATGAAGCAGTGATTGATGTCTTGCCCGGGCAATAATAAAACCAAACACCCCTTCTTGGTTGCTTCCCCCATCCGAAATTTTATTTTGTCAAGCATGAGCCACAGATTGAACGCGTCGATAAGATATACCTAACAAAAAATGATTGATCAATTATTTTCCGACTAGATTTATTCCCTTCTCACGACACCTGTGATCACAAACATAATTGCTGTCATGAAAAATCTAGCGTCTCAATCTATTACTATTATTACAGGGGTTATGAGAAATATATATTTTTCGTTACACAGCAGTTTATCGAGGGGGTATTGAACGATTGGGGAGTTGAAAACCTCTAAATCAGCAAAAATTCTGCTAAAATTGCAAAAAATTGTTAATTTTTGCCCGGCGCTGTATTCTGCAACATTACTCAGGGTCGTCTTCGTCACATACCCCAAGGGCCGTCGCCAAAAGAGATTGATGCGTGACATGGATTTCACCATGGTTCCGAGGTTTGCCCCAGTATGTCCGATTGATGGTTCGATAAAATTGTGGTAAATTCATCGGTTACCATGTCTTGTTTGGTAGACATGACGTTGAGAGCTGGATTTACCGAGTTTCTAAATCCAGATTTGACCAGCAATGCCAACGTTTTAACCGCCGTTTACTTTTGTATCGTCACGATAAATATTCTCACCCCAAACTTTACCTAGATTTAGGAGAAATCTAAAATACGTTGTGAAAGATATAGATTATGGTTTCTGACTATGTTACAAAAACCAACCTCAACAACAATAGATCTTTTCTTCATTGTTATACTGTATCAAATCGGACAAACACGTTTTCGTGACTTCCAGATCACAGCCTGACAATAAATGACGTCATAAGTCGAAGAAAGCTTCTGTTGAATTGTCAGCACTTTCTGAGAAGTTCATTCACGTTTCAAATCTTGTTATTTACTACAGAATTAATTTTGGCTTCAATCAGAGACTTTTGAAAATTTCAAGTGTTTATATTATGCCACAGTATTTTTGTAACTGAATTTCATTTAGGCAAAGTCGGAAGCAGCCTAAACGGCAAAATTTCATAAAAATGGAAAACATTTCATAAAAGTGGATGGTAAAATTCAATTACTATTTCATTTCTTTTCATTGTACAACATGCAGATAATTTTTAAACTTAAGCAATGGTGTGATGAGCAAAGATGTGTTTTTGGGAAGTCAAATTATACCAAAATTGATTGTATTTTGTCTTTAAAATATGAAAATTTACGCTTTTAGATATGGGATGTGATTTGAAAACCCATTGCCTCTAAGTCTCTTTGTTTAACTATTAGTTATCTGTAAATATATATTTATTGATTTTTTTCAATGGAGACAAGTTGTAATAGCAAAAATGAAATAATTGGTATTAATATGGATTTAGTGATTCGATCTGATCGGAGAAAATTATCCCAATCAAATTCGAATTCCAAATGATTCGCTTCGGGTATTATTAATATTGCTTTCAAGAAGGATTAGCAATTTAGCAACCGAAACGCAATTTTCCGTGAAAACATCACATGCCAATATCTTGGTGGATTGATATTGAAATCCCACCAAGTTAAAGTGCGTCATTTTGCCGATGCATTGGCAATTGCCCTATCCTATTTTAATTAAAAAGCCATACTTGGATCTGATATGGCGTATAATATTCAAAACAATATTAGAAACAATTGCCCTTTTTGCGAAATCAGAAATTATTAACATTACTTAGCAGAAATACACATTTGTTTACAATTACAGAGTATCTGTAATGAACTCAGTTCTTGTCGTACGTTATTGACCCGATACAAATGAAAAATGAAAATCATTTAAATACAATATATCAATAACTTCCGCATTTCGATATATAGTTTTATTTTGTTAAATTTCTAGTATTCATAGCAACGAAAATAATATTAATATGAAAGGTAAGATTACTTGAATTTCATCGCAATTTTTATAACTTGTGTAGTTGTAAAATTTTTATACACGAATGCAATATTGAAGAACCAAATCAAAACATTTTTGTCAAAACATCTTTTGTTAAGTATGGGTCACTGATGGATCGCGTCGATAAGACGCGGTCCATCTGTGACGCATATGAGACAAAATAGAATTTCTGATCGGGATGGGGCTTACATGTGTATTTACAGTTAAGCCCGATATCACCTACTGCAGAAACTGACACATCAACAAATATAAAGAATTAAAAATCATAACTTTGAGGTAGGATATGTGTTATTTGCATATTTATTTGACAATTGTTTTAAACTTCAAAACAACTTAAAAGCTTTTTTTAAACTTTAACTTTTTTAATTCAAAAAAGAGTAAAACAAACTATAAAAAGCCTGGGGAGGGGATTCCAATCTAATTATTGACTGGTAAGTGCTTCCATCATTGGCCATGGAAGACACCAATCACTGCACCTTATTAAAGTGGTTCAGTTCTGTTGAAGATTCTGTCCACTTAAAGTGCAGGTGCTGACAATATATTTTGAACTTGATTATTAATAATACACATACACATCAAAAAAAACGGTCTCAAGTTGTGATGTCACAAATATTTGAAATCTTATGCAACTCCCGTTTTATTTTAAAAAAACGATATTTAGTTCTGATGATATTCATTTAGCGATTGATAATTTATCATTGTATAATGTTTAAGATTTTTATTTCAATTTTTAGATAGTCTCGCAAACGCAAGTTTTTTAAAATATCATTATTAACAATCGCAAGGCGGTTTTATCTGAAGAAAATATTTTGCCAAGCACAAACACCAATTATAGCAACTGTGGTATCCCACGAACCACGCTATCTCGTTTTTCATCTGTTACATCAAAACCACAGTGCCTGGTAGAGAAACGTATTAACTTAAGGCAACATAATTTGGCGTCATCGTATTGCAACTTGTAGGAGTGGTCAGTAGAATTAATATTTTCTAAATTAGAGCGTTATTGGCAGAAACCAACCACGCAATTATCGCACGAGCTATAAGCTGGCTAGATATTATAATATTGCTCAAAAACAATTCTCCTATTGTCACGTTTTAAAAGGTTTTGACGTAATATTTTTTATCAAATGTCATGGATGGCATATTGAACTGAATTTATTAACAATATTAAATAAAATTTATAGATCTTTGAACCACGGGACAATGATGTTTGAGCTTTAACGGGCTCAATCATAGTTGCCCCGTGCTTGATAAATCAAAATATACACATGGTTTGAAACAAAAACGAAATTAGTCGTCTGCAGTATTTATTAACTATTGATACGTTGTCTGAAATTCAGATTGCTATATTCTTTGAAGATGTAATTTACATATTTTGTCCGTTAAATAAAATTGAACATTTATATTTTATTTTGAAATTGCGATAAAAGACACAATTTACTTTTCTGTGTAGTGTAATATAATGAAACATGAAGTCGCGTCGCTAATAGATTCTGACCGGAAGTGCGCACAGCAGGTCGTTTTGGCACTTCCGGGAATATTCATGAAACTTAATAAAATTTGTGACAACCATGTATAAATTTTTAACGAGTTTTAGGAAAATTTGAAAATTTTATACACATTTTACACGCGATGTATTGTGTTGTTGTAAAAATTTTCTAGAAATTTTTGTTTAATTTTACAGGTTTTTTTATTGTTTCCGCTTTTTACGATTTTTTATTCTCCGATTTTGGCAATGTCTGAGAAAAAATTATGACATATGACGTTAAAATTTAAATTTGACCATTTTTAGGTCAATATAGCAATGACCATATAAGATATTGCATGAGGCCATTTTTGAGAAAATAACTTTAAATATTGAGAAAAACGCAAAAAGTTATTTTCAAACGCAATTTTATTAACAAAATAAAAGATAATTCTCATATTACTTGACCCGATTTGAACCGTGATATTTTTCTCTTGATGGGGAAATATAATACATCATGAGAGATAGTAGCTTTCTATGACGCTTACTAAATAGGCGAACAGAGAAAATTCGAATTTTTTCCTGAACATTTGGTCTTGTGTGTGAACATTATGACGTCACACCACAATTCCCAAAATTTTATGTACCTCTTCAAAAATATCTGCGTGCAATATAACCCCCAACACACCGCGCGCACATCTGCGTGCAACTTTATGAACATATAAAAGCAGGCATGCAGCAAAAACAAAAATTCTCCGTTTTTCATACAATGAAGTATTCAAAAGTTTTGTCCTTGACTTTGACCAATCGCTTCCGGGCAAGTAGCCAGAAAAGCGAATTTGTATACTCATTTCCAAACATCTTCATTATTCGGCAATATTCAAGATCAGAACATGATCACGTCGTGCAATAAACCGTCGGAGAAAGCGAAGATCGTGGGCACGATTTTTGTCCAAATAATTGGAATATCCCAATTAGGAAGATATGTCTCAATATATTTTGCTAAGTGCGGTCTGTCAGTGACCCAATCTTGGCAAAATTCAATTTCTGTTTGAAATACCTTGAAGTTGTAAATTAAACCAACGCGAGTATATACAAAGTTAGTATTTGGAGTACAAAATGCATATGTTTTCTTTTCTATCTATATGCGAAAATTATTCATATTTAAGTTTCCCTCATAACCTCATGTAAAGGGCCTAAATACACTTTTTTTGTGTGGCCTTTATCCACCCAGTTTCTTCGTTTCCGTGTGTTTAAAATCGGTGGAATATCATACTGAACATCTATGTATTAATTTAAAAATACAAAGCCGCAGGAATATCTCATTTGCATATGAATAAGTCAGAACCATGATTTTATTGTTTATCGTTTATTTTAGCAGTAAAATATAAATAAAATTGAAGAAGCGTGCATTACAGTTGCAAAATATAGAAGGAAATATTGTTGACAAGCAATTGATAACATGAACAAGAAAAAAATAATGTAGCAAACATTATCCTTATAATCATACCTAGGTCAAACTTTGAAAGAAAGTTTTCCATTTTTTGCATTTTGAAGGCATTCAATTTCATAGGTAATATTTTGACATAAAAAGAATCACAATTTTAAAACTTTTGTGATATTTATTTTTTACAGTTTTATATAAAATGTTTTCAGTTTATTGTCTACTTGCTGATTTTGATTTTATTTGGTAGGTCTTCTACCACATCAGTCAGCTGTCGTAAGTTAGTTAGGTAACTCTAGGTGCTGCGTTTAGACTAGCTTAAACTGAATTTCAATAAAAAAAAATCAGGAAAAACGAATAACATTAAACATAAAAACCACGACACTTGATAATATACTGTGTAAATTGTTTCCCAACACGAGTTTTTAAGTTTTAATGATCAATATAAATAATGAAAATGCCATGGAACAAATTTTTAGTAAAGTCAGCAATGACAATTTCCCGGATTAAATCGGACTGTCTGACATATAATTTCTTTGAAAATTGACTGATTGTTATATTTTTCGAAAAGCAAATCAGAAATTATACGTCGGTTTTTATCTCAAAACTTGTTTTTTTGTAATGTCAATGCACAAAAATTAAACAAAATGACTTTTTATTAATTTGTTGATTATCGCCGTATGTTTACCTTTGGATGTTCGATGGAATATTCGAAATATAATCAATTTCAAACATGGTGAACGTTTTTCTGCTTTTATTTTTATTTCGGTTTCTCTAATCTCTAATAGGTTTCGAATAGTAATTTCCTTTGACAAACATCTAACATGATATTCCAATTTATGACGTCATATTACTTATTATCCTAATTTTCGTATTTCGTTTTCATTCACATATCCTCTTCAGGTTGAAAAACGGGAAAAAAAAATTGTAATTGTAGCTGGAAAATTTTGCAACTTGGCGGTGATTTTCGTCCGAACAGCCTCATAGTATACCATGTCCCGAATTCAAACAAAATAGCGTTTGTAAACAATAAATAATTAAAATAGGCAGTGGAAAATAGAGAGAATAATAATAATTAATATAAATAAACAAGCAAAACATAAACAGCGGCTCATATGTTCCCGCCATTTTTACCGGTCACCAAACTTTTTCTCACGAAAATTCATTTTAACATACATCCCATTCAGAACTTTTATTTTGTCAAGCATGATTTACTGATAGACCGCGCTTGGGCAGCGCGATCTATCAGTGACTCATAATTGAGCAAATGTGCTTGAGTAAAAGATTTTTGACTGGGTGCACGTTGATTTGGAAGCTAAGTCGGCGATCAGCAAGGCGTTCGTCAGCTACATCTTTGCTGTGTACACAATACCGGCTAAACATAAGCACAAATAATTAACCTTCAAATAGAAAATATGGATATGCCAAGTATGAGCCATTGAAAAAACGGGCCTCGACATGACATTCATGACCTAGCTTATTTTCTATTTAAAGGTACTTAGCCGATTGATACATCATTTGTTTGCACAATGAATAAAATTCACCTTTATATAAATGGATATATAAGTTTGATTTATAAATGTTTTCAAGTTTAACGAGTGTTTTCCGCCTGCATTGTTAGTCATTCGTTTATATTTCCCGTGAGTGACTAAGCAGTACAACTCTTTTAGTCGAATGCTCGCGGCGTTTGACTTTACATTTTCCATCCACTGCGTCACTGTGGTGCGATCGTGCAAAAGCTCGGTACATATTTGTGGTAAACCACAAGCCTCTTGGAAGACCGTTCGCCTTGTTTGCCACCAAAACTTGCATTCTAAGCATTTTTGATAATTTCTTCTCCACAACCGCCCTTTTCGGCTCATTAGGCCCAAAATTACACACTCGTGTATATCCCATCAATACATGTTATCGTACAATACTCTATCCACTGTCAATTGAGATATTTGTAAAGTACTCCACGTTTGACTTTTCATCCTCTTAAAAATTTTCGAAGAGGCATTGGGCATCGTCGTTTAGGTTTGTCTCTCAACACAGCTCTTGGTTTACAAGATTCATTAAAAGTGATTTTGCAATACGGATGAACATTGCCGTAGGCTTTCGTTCTGAAAAATATGTAAAAAAATAATGTTAAGTACTCACATCGAAACTCTTTATCTTGTACATAGTTTTTGGAAGATATTTGGCAACTTTGCGCGATCGAAAATAGCATTATACAACAAACAAAAGTCAAATATATAAATAAAACGCCCTTATTTACATATATATTGTTATGCTTCAAGTTGTGTGATTTGATGTGGATAATGAACGACTTATTTTAATTCTTAACTTATCTATTTATAAAACGTTTCGTCTTTTACATAAAATCAATTTGGTTGATATCTCTAAATTATTTTAAAACATTTAAAATTTATAATAATTTGAATATTTAGGTAAGGACGCCTCTGTTTAAAAGCTTGTTGTAGAAATCAGTTATTGCTCATATGGAATACCAAATGCAACCTACTAAGATTTGGCGTTCGCACTGAAACCAGCATTTTGTTATAAAGTGAAACATATAATTATCAGATTTGTATTAAGTACTCACTTCGTACAGCACTGCGATTCCCACGTTACAAAATAATAGTTGATGAAATAAAATTGTAAAATATGAGTTTCTCTGTCGAACTTTGGAATTGCTTCATGTTCGCAATTGACGTTAACGGCCTCCTCTTCTGTTAATTCGACTTCAGAGTCCATGGCAAAGTTAGCCAACATTTGACTCTTTGAATAAATTGCTTTTCTGAGCGAATTTCTCAAAGGTGTGATCGAAACGACCATACAAGATGCCTGAAAATGAAATAAAAATAGATTATATCTTGGGAATAGAAAGGGAGAGTCTAAAAATAATACCTTACATACCGCACCTCGCGGTGAGTTCAAAAAGCCATCAATGCTTGGCTTGACTTAAAGTTTCCAACTTGCTCTCAACCTAGGTCTTTAATGTATGACATTATATTAATTTGCTTTATTTTACAACGCTTCACTTAAAGAGTGTTTTTAGAAGACATATATAGTTATTTGCAAATGCTACTAGCATTTCATGAAATCACACTTATATATTAGCAAAGAAAATAGCAGCGTCATCTTTTCATATTTTAAATGAATTATGATAATACTGAATTGAACTGTCTTATATCTAACAAAATTTTGTATTTATAATTAAGCCTCACCACAAATTGTTTTGTTTTCTGGCAAGTGCATTTTGCGCAGGATCCCCTGTTTTCGTTGACATCGGTGAAAACTTCGTTCTCTTTGTGTTGTATTCCAGTGTTGGGGTCACGGCACCCAGACATTTTATAACAATCTCCAGACACAGAAACAATTGTTTGAGACACAGTGATAACGAGCAAGGTGAATAGTGTACAAGCCTGCAATTAAAAAAGAGAAATTAAAAATATTAAATTAGTTGATTAATTATGTGGATATACTTCTAAACACTTTATAAATACAAGTCTTTGATTTTGGTGAAGTCAGATTTTAGGTATGACAAAATATATATTTTTTGTGATAAAATAATTTCCTTCAATCATTTTCATACTGTCTTTTTATATCCATCTTTTTATTATAAATCGCAAGTAAAAATGTAAACCCCAAATAAATATTTCAAGACAGCAAAGTGCAATATTGCAATATTGCTTAAATAAAATTATATAAACATAAAACTATACAATATATACCTTCATTTTTGTTTTTTTTTTTTTACTTCTTTTTTAAATAAATAATATTAAGTAGATATTTATAATCTATAAAAAAGAAATGACAACGTTTAAAAATATTTTTTTTATACATATAGAATGAAATTTGAAACTTTTCCCAAAAAAATAAAAAAAATCAGCAAATAAATAAAGTATATATAAAAAGTTTTTTCCTTAAGAACACTAAAAACAAGACGCAACTTTTGGAAGTACAAAAACGAGTGTGACCGGAATTTAACTTTCCTCTTGTTTATATATACGCGCGAAAATTTGCTAGCCGACAACTTGTGACGTCACAACCAGATCAATATCACTAGCGACCGATGCGATATGCGCACGACACAAATATCTTAGAAACTTATTGTTACAAAATTTAATTTTAACCAAGCATGGATTGTAGATAGATCGAGCCTAATAAGGCTTGATCTATCTACAATTCGTGCTTGGTCAGACTGCACAAAATGTAATGAGTAGCTTATGAAATTTGCTGGATAAACGCCAAATGGCAAGCTTTGTCTAATCTTAATGTAAACTTTTTGCCCAGTGCTTATACTGTGCTAACTCAATTCGCACGCGAAGGTCATAGTTCGGTTAAATATTATAAACAACCTTGGACTTGACAAGCACGGTAGTTAATTAATTTTAAATAATTTTTTATATATTATTTATAAATTATGAATATCAATATTTTTAATATGTGGTTAGGCAACACATGACACGTGGTGACATCTGACTGAGGTGTTTATCAAAGTAATGTCCCTGTGAAATTTTAACTTCTTGTTTTTTTTGCAAATCGGTCAAAACGCAATCAATTCCAAGATTATTAAATCATTCCGAACATTTATAACTTCTGTTTCAAGATTTGAAAAATGTATGTTTTGCAATATTTGTTGAAAATATCCAAAATAAAAAATGCCGCTTTTCTGAGTAAAAAAATAAATTTTATATTTAGTCAATACAAGTGCTGACATATTGGTTCGGTTCGGTAGCTCGGTCGGTTAAGCGTGTTCGTATTGTCCGAAAGGCTAATGGTTCGCGTCGGCAAGGCACTTCGCGGGTAGCTGTGACGTTTTACAGAAGTCCGTGCCAAACGGTTGGTTGTTGGGTATAAGCCTCCCGGTAGGTTCATGAACGGGCCGGGCCATAGCATATAAAAAGAAGGTATTGTCATATTGATAAAACCTCCTACTAAACAATTTAATTGGAGTATATTTTGAGCCCAATATATATGTCTATATTTTCTCAATACATATTAAGATATATTTTTTCATTTAATCATTTGCTTTTCTATATTTAAAATAAAGTATTTTGACTTTGACTTTGACTTTATGTGAACTACATTAAAAATACTGACATTCAAAATTTCAAGTTGAAATTGTAACAATATATTCTTGATAATCTCTATATTTGGTCACGCAGCAAAAAATAATGCCTGAGGTTATCATTTTTGGGCACGACAGTCACTTTCCAAAAATATTTATATGTTTTTAGAATACGTAGGTTACAGATTATCTAAGATTAATTATATTTGATTAAAGGTAAACTGAAACTTTAAACATGCATGGCTCGTAGTTCAAAAGACGCGGTTCACCTACGGCTATGCTTGTTTAACGAACTGCGACGTAGGCGTTCTGCATAGCGCGGTCGCGATTAAATCTCCCATCTGCCTATAATTAGCCAGCAGCCCACCAAGCGGTCGCGCGGGTACGCCGTTACATTTCCGCGGCGTCGTTACGCAAAATAAATATTTCGATTGACGGCGACGTGGGCAGGTACCAAATTCTCATTTTGATTTTCGAAAAAAATATCAAATTACCAAAATTGAGTGCGGCGGTAGACTTCAAATGATATAAATTATCTAAGTTATTATTAAAGGCCTCTCACGGTAGTTAACCCACCGCAAATTACTGTGGTTTCTGCATCTTAGTTGGCAAAATAGATATACTGTTTTGCATTTGCGGGGAAGGGGATTTCAAAAACATTCGAAGGCGCCAAAGTGATAAATAATTATAATTTTTGTGGCGAAATTTATCAAGTATATGAAATTTGTTGTGGTATAATTATAGGCTAAAGAATAATTCAGAAAAATATCTGGAAAAAGTGAAAAGCGAACGGTAGAGGTGAGAATGAAAATTTGGACTAACGAGGAGAGAAAATCAATAGTGTAAATATGGAAGGATTGGGATGAGGACTAAGAGAAGGATAAAATTAATATTATGAAGAAGAGGGATATAAATAACAAAAGTCATATGACATAAATCAATGAGTAATAATGACAGATGATATACATAGAATATATAGGGAATATGCAAATGTGTCAATGGTGTTGTTTTTCTATTATTTCAAACGAAATTTTACAGCGATGAATAAGAACGAAAATTCCGCAAGGAAATGATATTTCGAAACTATCAAATAAACCACGTTTTGTACTAAAAACAAAGTGAATCAATATCGGTTACAGACGATAACACAATAGCTTCATTCAAGTGAGTCTCGAATTGATCATCCTTGAGGTTGCGTGAAAAACTTTCCTCGATTTTTGCCATCCCTAAGAGAAAAGTTTCATCCAAGCATCCTTTGTTAAGTATGAGTCACTGATGGATCGCGTCGACGAGACGAGATCCATCTGTGGCTCATTCTTAACAAAATTACATTCCTGATTGGGTTAAAACATAGATCTATAGTAATTTCTGATTATTGCCTATATGATGCACATTGATTAGGAAGCGAAAATCCTCATAACCTCAAAAATATTCGAAATAAGGGAATACGTCGAAAAAATTCGTTTCTCCTTGAATCGAAAATTCATTCAAAAATGAAATTTATCTGAAATTTCTTGAGATCCTGCCTGGTCCTTGAATACTCTACATCAGTGGTCCATGCTTGATAAAAACATAGTTGTATAAAAAACTTCGTAATTGTTTTTTTCAGACAATAGGGTGCGTACTTTTGGAAGTGAAACCTTTCGGGACGAAATTTCATTTCGTGAACTAATATGGATTGATTTTTCTTCGAAATCGCTGCTTCTTTATCTAAAAAAAATTTTACAGCAGTATTTCTCGAAATATTAATATGCTGTACTCTAGTTCTATAAGTTTGAAGTTCACAATATGCGTCACTTCCGACTTTTTTCTTGTTGGAAAATCAATGAGTGTATAAAAATTCGATAGCTTTATCTACTTTACGTCTCCCTGTGGTCCTGTGTATGGAACGAATACATATTATGAAACACAGGAAAACATTCCATATTTAATCCAAACTGAATGTCATTAATCTCAAATCGTTGGTATCGCTGTGCTATATTCGGATCAAACTGATTTTATTTTTGACTATTTCATTTTCGATGACTGGTCATTAATAATCATCTGTTTTTTTTTTTGAGTAAGAGATGTCTATTTCTTTCCAAAAAATAAAGAAGCTGGACGTAAGGGTTAGACTTCCTAGGATGATGTAACGAGCCAGTGTGGTTCTCTCGGGTAGTAAATGAAAAAGAAAACTAGAAACTTCATCGTAAGCAGCAAACATCCAAAATAACAGGATTACTATATTGAAACTTTGAAGGCGGTATCTGTCTACTCTACAAGAGCGAAATATCTTTTTTACATTTATGTTCAGCCCCAAATATTTTTATAACATAGTAATCTCTTTTTCTGTAAGATCGTCTCTTTCTTTTTTTTAGCAAAACGTCTTTACATCTTAATAAACCAAAATCGTATTTCTCCAAGTTTTGTTATGTATAAATTTTATGTAAAATCCAAAAAAATGAAAACATTTAGGAAATTTTGAACTGCACATAAGACATATACTTTTTCAGGTGTTACGTTGTTTTTGGGTAAATTTTCTCCCTTTTTCTCAAATTTTGTACAGTAGCACTTGCTTTATCTATTCGTCATTTTTCGACACCTGTTTCATGTGATGGCACAGGTGCGACAAGTTATTGTTTAATGTCCAAGGTCGCGTCCGAAAACAAATTCAATCAATACTTGGACAACTTGTTTGTCGTAAAACACGATCCTATAAAGATTTTTTTGCAAGCTTGCCAAGTATTGCTTTGCGAAATCATGAAACCTTCTTAACTGTGTGGGAGATTAAAACGAAAGAAACACTTGAACGTGGCCTGTGCCTACTCACTAAACGCATGTTAGACCGTTTGTAGAGAAAGTGTAAATGCGTAGGATAAGGTTTAAGACTTGGTTATATCATGCAATGATTCATTTTAAAAGATTCTCATAGCTTCTGCGTTTTAAAAATTTGCAAAATTTAGAGTATTTTAAGTGACCTCTTTCTCAATAGACTTTGTTGTTCAGAGTAAAATTTCAAGAACTTCTTCGGGATTTCCCAGAGATCACTACAAGCAGAAAGCAACCTCATATTAAATTCACATATTCAATAACAAAATTATGTAGCATCTAACCAAATTAAGTCTTCTGTCCAGGACGATGGTAAATTAAATATTTATTTATTAGCCACTCATATAAGTGGATAAGTCGAAGATGGGCTTTATACTAGCAGCCAATTATAGTCCAACAAGTCGTTGTTGTTGGAAAGATATAAATTTTAACTACATCTTTCTATGCGAAAGGATTTTTTCATGTATAAAATAAATGTCATTTCAATTTTACTTCGAAAACTTTGCATCGTTTTTCACTGTATTGATAAATATGCACAGGAACGATTTCGCGAAGCTTGACTGTTATCATATGTATGACAGGCCAATTTAATCACTTATTTGAATGCATTTTTTGAAGCATAAATTATTTTTAATTCAAATCGAAAATCGGTCTTAGACATAAAAACTTCCGGGGAATTTGCATATTCCATCGACGAATTACAATTAAAGTCATTTCCAACTTAGTAAAGTTTGGTTCCACACTTTTGATACGATGTATAAAATGAAGGCACATTAATTTTTAGAATTTGTTTGCATTAGTATTTGTGAATATCCTCTTTTTTTAGCAAATCTTATACAAGTGGAAATCTTGAGAAAAACACAAAAAAATTTTTTTTATCATTTATTGCATTAATTCATTTTCACGTGAGGATACACACGTTATTTCAAATCAATGCGTGACTTCTCTCCACCACCACAAAAATCCAGCCGTGTTTTTATCAATATCAGGAACCCGTACTAATCGGCACCGACTACCACCAACTTATCAAAAATAAGCTACTTCCAAGAATGATCTATATATAAATTGCGCTTATAAGCGCAATTTATATATAGATCATCTTTGAAAATAATATGTTAACTTAAAGATGGAGAGTGGTACGACAGTCTCCATTCATAAAAAATTTGGCCAGTGTTAACAATTATTTTACCAAGACGATAAATTTTCTACTTATGATATAGACATTGTCGTGATCATCTTTCACACAATTGTACGTTTGAAACAATGGCATGAAACATAACTAAACTAACCATTATCAAATAATTTGACATTATTGCATAGTTTGGTGTTAACGCAATTAACATAGTTCGAATATTTTCCATTGGTAACAATGTGCGCTATGTCTTTATAATATGTAGATTGTAGACAAGAACTCTAGTTAAAAAAGTATAAAACACATATATCAAAATTTAAAGAAATTATAAATGGAATTTATCTTTACAATTATAAAAAATAAGCAAGAATTACGTAATTCAATTATTAAAAAATTGATTGAATAATGTTGTCATTGGTTTTTTCCGTTAATTTATTTTTGTGGTTCGCTCTAAGCCAGACAAAGATACGGGGTCTCTGAGTAACTTACTGAAGACCAAAAACCGCTAATTTAGGGAATTTAGGGGTCCTCATTTGAAGAAAATTTACTGATCTTCCCAATTCTTGAAAACTAAACCTCAAATTAAATTTAATTTTTTTTTCTTGTGCTAACCAAACTGAGAAACTTTACTTTGACAGAGTAAAACATACGCAGCAAATGAAAAAACGTGATTTCGACAATATATTTGAAAGAGAAAAATGCATCATAATCACACAAATTTTTTTAAGCAGTTCGATTGAATTTGAAAAGTAAATGCTTCTAATACCATTTTGCGTGATTATGCATATAGAATAAACGAAAAGTCAATGAATAGCTAATGTTACATACATACATAGATAATGTTACAGCAGAGCTGGCCGAAGACATCAAATGTTATAAGCTGGAACACAGTCAGAAATATTTCAATCAAATATCTTTTGTCAAGCATGGAGCGCTGAATGACTGCTGGGTTGCGCCAGCCAGGCGCGGTCATTTGTGGTTCATGTTTGACAATATAAAATTTCTAATTGCGAACAGAGACATCCCAATCGAAAAAATTTTGCCAAAATACTTTTTCGTTAAGTATGGGTCACTAATGGATCGCGTCGATGAGACGAGGTCCATCCCTAAACTAAGTATTACTTAGCAAATGGAGTTTTTCGTTTGGAAGTTCAAAATGATCATAATCGTTTGGTTAACAGTTATTTAACTTAATTTATAAAAGTCCACGTTATTTACGGACAATGGGGGGGTTGGATGAACGGGGGGTTTCAAAAAGTTACCAGGTTTACCCGAGGTAGGAATGAATTAAAAGCTTCTTCTATACTACCACCCAGCGGATGCTACATCATATGACTTTTTATCTATAAAAGCTACCAAAATCTTGTCTGACAGATCTTTCCTTTTGTATTTTTGTTGAGTCAAACAAAAAAAAATAATACTCATTATAATCTACTGTTGATCAAATTAATGACCTTAATGGACAAACAGCCACACTCCAGCAACTGAGTTTCATATACTCGACACACACACACAGTCACATTATGGGAAACAGATTTTGAATTTTCGATCTCAATATCAGGTATTGAGTATATTCCAAACATATAATAATAGAACAATAAAATACGTTTTAAAAATATCTCGATAAATGCATCAAAGAAAAATGAAAGAAGGAAAAAGCGTCCCTTGGCATTCTTTTGTTAAAGTAAGCAAGTGAAAAAATGGATTCTTGTTGAATGATCATTTTCACGTATTTTTTTGGAAATTTTAAGAGATGTCGAAAGCATCACCTAAACGAAACAAACTGACAACCACTTACATGTCAACGTGCTATTACGAAATGTAGCCTCAACCACTGCGATCTAAGTGTGAAAAACATCCCATATGGAAGCGCCATAAAGTTTCTGGAATGGGCTCAGGCCGAAACCACCCACTGGCGGTAGAACCACCTTTTCTTCGTTTAAGTCGCCCTTACGGCACTGAGCCCGGGAGCACAGATCATTTAAACTACAGATGGATTTAAAATATGACAAAACGATTCCATAGTCTTTGAGTATAGTGTAATCCTAAAGTCAAACAACGCTCATATCAATCTTTGCATGATATATTTATTCTTTTACACAAAAATTTGATCTTTGTTGTTAGATACACTGTATGTAATATTATACGGTTCCCATTTCCCACATAGTAATAATAATGCATTAAGAGCAAAACTTTTTAAAAGTAATTTTACTTGGTGGTATTGAAATAAAGCTATGAAATGGGGTTTATTCGCTAATTATGGACTATTGATGGAGCGCACAGCCGAGGTGCGGTCCACCAACAGCCCTTACTTGTCATAAATACCATTAATATGGCTTTTTTCATCTTTGGGAAAAAAAAAATTATGCAAATGACCAGTAAATTTACTGTACTTTTCTTAAAGTCCATATTCAATTGAATTTATTTACGAAGAGAATTATAGGATTTTTAATCGAATTCAAATATTTTGCATTTTACACAACGGTATGCAGCATTGTGATAGATTGTGTAAGGGGAACTAAACCTTGAATCAGTTTATAAACATTTGATATTCAACTTGAAATCTAATACAATGCCAAATTCTCTTTCCAATACATCGTACATTTCATCTATTGAACATCTTCGAAATTTAACCAAGGATATTGTATTGGAATCCAAATATTGCTTCTCAAAATATAAGTTTCTTAGAAAGAATTTTCTTCCATTTGCATTCTGAATTGCGACAATTGCATTTTCCCTCAAATATTCGTGTTTGTCTTGTGTAAAATTTCACCAATTTCCAATTTCACAATCTGCAAAGGTGCACGATGCTTTATAGATACCAAAAACCCTATTCCATGGAATATCCAAGAAGGTGGGGTCATCTGATTTTGCTGCATCTTCCTCTAGTTTGTTGTCAAATTGGATTCTCTGTTCTGTCATAAAGAATGTAATATTATTATGTTGAACGTTGTTTTCAAAGAGCAATAAAAGTGTCATTCTGCAAAGCACACTTTAACGAACGTACAGTAAATTTACTGGCCAGTTACAGTAACTGCATATTTCCAAAGTTTAAAAAACTCCATGTAGATGAGATTCATGGCAAATATGGACTGTTGATGGTCCACACCTTCGTGGGGCGTTCTATCAACATCCCATATTTGCCAAAAAGTCATTTTCAAAATTTTAAATACCGCCAAGCAAAATTACTGTTAAAGACCAGTGATTCTGTTGCCATTTTTTGTTACAGTTCATAAGTCACAAATAGGTCTCTATTTTTGGTGATTAGGGTAAGCCCCATCATTATTCTTATGAAAATTACGGGATCGGAAATAAAACAGCATTGACGATTCGTCAGGTTTTCGGTCGTGTAAATGTATTATTTTCGGGACCTTAGCTGCGCCACCATTTAAGTCGTCATAATTTGACTACCAGAGTTTTCTTAAATGATAATTGAAAAACACTCAACACGGCCTTTGATGGGAAATGTTCATACCGTCAGTTTTCAAATAAGTCTGTCGTTTCTTCTCAACAACATACATATCTTCAGTTTCACCCAAGCGATATACTCCGTTAGGTTGAGATTGTTCGATTCCCACCTTGAGTAGAAGTGGGAGTACAAAGGATGATCCTCCCCATCCTACATCTGTCAGATATTTTTCTCCGTTTTCCAAAGATACCTTCAAAGTACAATTTTAAAATGTTTTCCTGCAGAGAGGCACGGAAACGAAAGGTATTTACTGGTAATTTAGGGCAATGAACAGTGTTGGGGAGACTCAACTCAATGACTTGACACGAGTCGTAACCAAGTCAAATTCCTCAATGATTTGATCCAAGACGTCTTAGCTAAATTTAGCCCGTGTCTGCGATCACATTTCAAAACATCACGTTTTCTGCCATTACGTGACTTATCAGAGAAGAAGCGCCACGTAGATGGATATAAAGCATGCAATCCACCCTGCTGTGATGACCATGTTCGTCTATCCGATAAAGAACAGACGAAGATTCTAATTGGGTACTAATTACTAAAGTACTAATAAAGTGAAAGTGGCAAATTAATCTGCCATTGCTGTTGAATAAATTCAGATTTTTTATATATTTTATTTTTTATAGCCAATTCTTGGAGTGGATCAACCTGGCCAAGGCCTGTACCAGAGACCACTTATTGAGGGGCAGGGTCAGAATTGCTAGAAAGATATGATCTTTGCCTGCTCGGATTATTCTACCAAAGTTATTACAACCTGGGTTGAGTGGTGGACATGGATTATAGACATGGAGCCGGACTACCCGATGCTCATACCAGAGATCTTCAACCTACAATGTGAACATGTTTAGCCACTAGGCCATCTCGACTTGCGACTCGTAAATGTATGACTCGACTGTACTTGCGACTTGAAAGTACAGTGACTTGACTTGACTCAAGAGTCTAAATTTAAATATTGGTAAGACTCGGACTTGACTCGCAACTCGAGTATTCTTTGACTCGACTTGACTTGGGACTCAAAGTGAATTGACTCGTTCCCAACACTGATAATGAGTAGCAACTTCCACTATGTACACCAGCTTAGTACAGTACAGAGTATTAGAGAAACACTCACAGGCTTATCACTTCAACAATATAAATTCGACTCGACGTAGTGGTGTTTTGAAATATTAGCTGAACAATAAAAATTAAAGATTCCAAATATCGTTCCAATTCGTTTTTTTTTTATTGAAAAACTCAAAATAATAATTTTGCTAACTTCAGTGTGAGTAACCTTACAGTTTTACGAATATTTTGAAACAAAGGGTATATTGCAATAAACACTCATCTCACCAATAAAAGAAGGTGGGTACAAAACTCATCGTACTGCTCCCGATGTCCATTGTAATGAGTTGCTTCTTTCAATTCCATCTTATATCCTAACAGATCCAGTGCCCAATGCAAAAGACTGTTCAACTCGTAACAATATCCGCCTCGTTTTTTTATAACGATATTTTCATAAATTGTTGTTAAGTCTAAAGTTTTTCTTTTTCCGCCAAACAAATCCAATGTTTCAAATGGAATTTTTGAAACAATCGCCATGCAAATGTCTTTCAATAATTCCAATGAAGGTTGACGTGACGGATTTTTTAGTTCGATTCGCTCAAAAAACTTGTCGATATCCATAATACTGAAGTTTTCCTTTTTCTAGATATCTAGTTTCAATTCTAAACTAGGTGAAGTAACGGGACGAGCTTGGTAAGAAATTTAACTACACTGCAATAAAAATGCTGTAACATTCCTGCTTTTTGACAGTAATTTTGATTGGCAATTGATTTAATTAAAACTTTAGAAAACTTTTTCTTTGCGCCCAATCTATTTTGGAGATTAAATTTTCTAAAACGACAACAATTCCAACGACAAATGTTACGAAAAGCAAAATGTTTTGAAATATTTGTGAAATCTGTACATATTCCATAAACTTTTTGCCCAAAACCATTATCGTATTTTTAACATATTATTATACAGAATTACAGAAATCTGTATTCAAATAATACGAATTGAACATGTATGCGAAGTGATTCGAGTCTTAAATTTAAACATGACACCTCTACACTGTAATAAAACTGCACTAAAATCTCTGCTCTCTGTCACTTCTCACAATCTCAGTTCTCAAATATCTTGAAGGTTAAACATATCCAAACATAATTTTATCGCTCGATGTCAAAGCTAAGCTAATACAAGTTCAATGCTGATAAAACAGGACTGAAGGAATGACACACGTAATCTCACCCCTAATTATACCATGTATTATTATATAATTATCAAATTATCGAAAATGAACGTCAAAACCTTACAACATGTAAAACTTGTCGCTTTGTATCTTATACTACGTTGAATATGTCAAACTTTGGGCAAAAACTGTTTTGTATGCTATTCACGCTACACTGAAACCAAAGAACCGTGAACTTATCCTTCGTTTGCCGTAATTTAATATATCTTGAATTGAAGGTAGCTTGTTGTTGAGATTAATGGCAAGTACTGTTAGTGGAACTCACCGCCAAGGTGCGTTCCGTCGACAATCCATAATTGGCAGAGCTAGATTATATATTTCCTCAATACCACAAAATAATAAAGTTACTATGAAAGAGCGGATATTTTACTGCATTTATCACAGTGTTTGTAACATGAATACATCGATCAATACTCTCAGGAAGAAATTTTATTTTGTCAAACATGAGCCACGGAGGCGCGATCCATCTTTGGGACATGTTTGACAAAATATGTTCGATCAATACTTTTTTGACTGTATAAACAATTATGACTGTAAAACAGAATTGATGAACTAGAAGTTGTCCCAAAGCTCCACATACAACCACAGCCTCAATAATGGTTTGTGATTGTAAAAGGGACAAAATTCTTTTTATGTGCTTATTTTCACACTGAAATCGATACTACTGTGAATTAGAACACATCGAATGAGTAAACGGTGTATCGAAATTTAAAGAACAGAAAGCCAGCAAAATTAAAAAAAATTGGGTTGACGGGTTGACAAAAAATAGCTAGTGAGCATTCGACCTGTAATATCTGGTATTAACATATCTACTTAGTGTTTGCTATGGTTAGTGTTATCGCTACATCTTCAATTAATTAATATCGCCAGATGTTTCTATAGAGTGAATAATGAGAAGAAAAAAAATCGAATCAAAATTAGAACAGATACACAGTCACCACAAAGGTCCGTGCGTAACGTTCATTGTGCACGAGCCCCTCCCCCTCTCCCTCTTCCCCACCCATCTTCCGGCAGGTTACGGGAAGGCCATGGCAAATAATTCGAATTCCCATCAATGTTAATATTTTTTTGGCTATTACTTGGATTGTTTTATTACGAGTAATCAAAAAAAAAAAAAAAAATGAGAAAAACTGATGTAATTAATGAAATATTTTATTCGGAGTCCCTACTGGTAAAAAAGTTTTATCTCAAAGTGAAGTCTATTTGAGTAAAAAAAATTACATTTCAGAGAAACCAAATATGCAAAAAGTCATCTAAGACATTGGATTTTTACGCTAAAACAGCGAACTATGCCAAACTGACAAAAACTGATAATACATACATCGTTAGAAGGCCGCGAAAATCTAAGAGTACATTACATCACTACGTGATTGACTGAACCAGTAAAACGGTTGAACGTTTTCTCTTTTTAATTCTCGTTCATATAGGCCGCTAGATAGTAGTCGAGAGATATAAAAGCAACTTTTCTCCCCTTGCCCATCTGTGTTGAAAACTTTTTTGAACGAGGAACGCCTGTATAAATCGATTATCATCGCAATTTTACTGCTGAAAATTACAATACTGCTTGCATAACTCAGAGGCAGGCTGATAAAATGTCAGCTGCTCTTCTACTCCGACACTCGAAGAGACTGGTAATCATCATTTTATGATATATGCCCTTCTATAGAAATAAAAAGTAGCCACTAAACTGTGGGAAAAGATTCAAAATTATCAATACTACTATGCATTGGCGATTAGCAGTGTCGATGATTCTGAAACTCCTTTGTATAATCGAATATATAGTGACCGCTTCTAGTTTGAAAAGTTTCACAAAATGTAAACAAGCTATACTGGATTTGTGATACATGTGTCTCGTTTTGATCCAATGACCTTGCTTGATATTTAAAACGATTAGTCCTAACGATTTTCCTGCGACTGAATGGGAACAACGGGGCTGTAAATGGTTTTACCATTGCCCAAGTCAGATACCAGTCATTGCACTTCGCATTGGTGGCTCAGTTCCATTTGGGATGTTTTACGCTGAGCGCATTTGCTGGTATTGGATGATCTAGTAGCTTTCTGTCATTAAGTGGCCATTAGTTTTCTCAGACGCTACCATCAGTCTGCTGAGGGTGAATGTAAACAGTATTGCGCTATCTTCAAAAATTATGTAGAAAAATTAATATTTTTTTATTTTGTAAATTTTGTAGTTTTTGTTGTAAAACGAGTTTTATGTTTTTGCTTTGTGAGTTTATGCTAAATAGATTTTGCTTATATTCCGAATCTATATATAGTAGAGAAAAATATTTGCTGCACAATATTTCTTGCACCAAAAATAAATTAAAATCACAACAAAAACGAGAAACGTTTTTTCGCGTCAATTGATAAATTGAATCCTTCCGCTTTAACGGAAATAACATAACATAAACTTTGGGAAGCTCCTATTCAGACGGATAATTCGGATCGAAATCTCAAGTTGAGCTTCCAAATATTTTTATGATCATTAAAAAAACTTCACAAAATTTCTGATATTTGTTTCTCAAATTATCTTTGTTCTGCTCCGTGCACGTCTGTGTACATGTTCTTCTCTTGTTGTTTGCGAAGGGTTTTGAAGGAAACTATTTTTCGTACTGGCATTTCTCTTTTCGAATCTGTACATGTACTTAAAATATTGAAATGCGAGTCGTTTCTCATTTAATTTCACCAACTATTTATTTATAAGATTATAAATATAATATTTTGTACGTTTACAAACAAAAATTTGAATTGCTGCTTAAACTATGTTATCCGAATCGTTTACCAATTCCTAATCCTAATTTTGACAAAATAAGCGGGATAATGATATTAATCTTACTTTAAAAAGTCCTTAAGAAAAATGGGGCTATTAAATTGTGTCAATACGACATTAACCTTCAAAAAAAACAAAATATGCTATAATTTGACATATACCTTAGTCCATTAGATACGGGCCTTTGATCAGTTTTAACCTATTTTCTCAGTGTAGTAAGAGTCGACTAAATTTGTAAAGAATTTGTAGTAGACACCCCATCGCCCAGAGCAGATACCACTGCACTTAACTCACTGCACCTAACAAGAGCAGTTCAGTTCCGTTTGGAGTGTTTTCTGCTTAACATGCAGTTGCTGGTATTACATCTTCTAGTAGCTGTTTGTTATTAAGTGGTCGTTAGTTGGTCAGGCGCTGCTTCCGGTCTCGCTTTGACCAAACTTTTATAAAAAAAAACACTATTAATACACTATCGGATCATTTTCACCCATGGCATGATACGGTGTAAATACACATATTATTTTCATGTATCCACATGCTGTAAATGCAATCGTATTTATTATTACAGACATGCTCCTCATATTTCTGTATCGTTGTGTAGCAGAGTAATGATTTATGTTTAAATTTACAACGTGAAATCTGGAATATACCATGATCGTACTGCAAAAGGTTAGGAAAAAAACATATTATTGACTTGCATTAAGCGATATGATGAAAAAGAATAAAATCAACGAATACCAAAGAGCTGTGAAAATACAAAAGGAACAACTGCAACTCAAATAGAAAGCATTCCATACGGAACTGTACCGCAATATTGAAGTGCAATACGTTTTATCTGCCTTGGGCAATGGGAGGTATCTACCTGTTTGTTGCTTCCTTTCAGCCATCAAGAAGGAAATTAAGGAAATAGTGAAAGGGGATTAGGGAAATTCTAAAGTTTGCTCTTATATCGCCAATCGACTCAAAATGAAAAAAAGGTCAATTTTACTCGAAATTCTAGAATTACTAAGTGTTCTTATTATTCTTTAACTATCGTCTCCCCGACAGAAATTTTATTTTGCCAAGCACACTTAGCGAAATACATTTTGGCATATTTCTTTCTATTTGGAACAAATTGTAAACCTATTTGTAAACATTTAAAATTTTCCGAAAATCGGCTGAACGTGCTGCAATGATGTCGCATAAGAAATATATTTTCTTGTTTTAAAATATTTCATCAAAATTCATTATTCAAAATCTAGTTTTGGTAACAAAAAAGTTGTGATGAAACAGATTACAGAACGAAATCCCGTTAAAATTCTGTTATCAACGAGGGAGAAAATTGCCAAGAACCTATGTCGTAATCATCTTAGGAATTCAACCTTGAATGATCTTCTTTGTTTGATGTGACTGTCTACTGCCGTGATGTTTTTGTTTCAAGTTCTTCATTCTTGGTGGAATAGGTGACGTCATCATAAAATTAGAGTTCATCGTTATCCAGAGAATTCCAATTTTGTATTCAGGATTCGATAGGGTTATTCGATAACTCGACTTGGAATTATTCGACAAAGATTACATTAAACCATGTTAAGCATGAGAGTAAAATAATTCAAATCCACAAAAAAAAATAATAATATTTTGCTAAGTCTGTATAATTCTGTTAGATTCGAGCAAAATATCGTTCAAATACCGAGAAAAATATACGTTGCGAGTTTACGAATGTTTGAAACAATATAATAGAAGATTTATTAATTTAATATTACTTTTCAATTATATCATTAGATAACTAATCGACTAAACATACAAATGCATTTATAAGTGTCAACCCATAATGGGTTTGTCTTACTCGACACATATCAGTCTAAGGTTGTACAAATCAAAAATTTTTTAATTTAAAACTAATTTGATTATTTTTTTTTAATTGGATCGTATTCGTAATTCAATATAAACAGCAAATGTCCCGTTTTATCATTGCAAGCTGATCCCAGATCAGAAATTTCATTTCATTAAGCATGAGTCATTGATGGACCGCGCTTTGACAGCGCGACTCATCAGTGACTCATACTAAATGAAGCTTAATTTGCACAAAATATTTCTGACCGGGTCAGAATCAAAGAACAAGCCAATAGCTACTGAATAGGGAGTTGCAAACAGTGGATGTGGATGAGTGGGTTCTGAGATAAATTACTTAGTAATTTAAAAATCGGTGGATCGGTGGGAAAAAAATTAGTGTGATTTTTTGTGTTTCCACCATCCAAGAATTGACACATGCCGCTATCAATGAAATTAAAAGATCTGTTTTGCCCGGATCTGGCGAGAAATCCCATGCATTTCAAACAACCCTAACCTTGAGCACATATATAAGTAATCACTTAGCCTTGTTCAGATTGACCTCTTGGGAGTTGGTGTAAAAATTCTATTCGCTTTTTACATCTTTATATGCAATTCTATATGTTATGATGTAATGCATTTATTAATATTTGTATTTTCCATATTGCTCGGAAAAATAAGAAAACCTGTCAATCGTCGCAGATAAAGTCTTCGGTAAATTCAAATAAATATTTGCTTGAAACACCGAATATGGAAACAAACTTAAAAAAGGTGTGGGCGGAGTCTTTATCTCATATTTTGTAAATTCCCACATGCGGATATTCAGAAAATTTAATATTCCCAGTTTCGAAGTAAATATTGGAAATACTGTGTCAAGAAGAGTGGGCGTGAGGAGTGACACTGCTTAAATTAAAACTTAGATTTAAATTAAAACTTATTTTTTCGCATTCATAATCTTACAGATTGAGTATTTTAACCGAATAGAATCAATCGATGTTTGATTTTCCTTTAGTACATGTCATCTAAAAGCCATGTCCAAATATGGTAGATATTTTTTTAAAGTGAAATCTTTCATTCTAGTGGGGGTGACGTAACTTTATAGGGCTTATAGCGTATTTTTGGGTTTTACTTTTCAACTTTTAAAAAGTATTTCGCTGTGTATGCAATTCAGAATGTTTCCAAAAAGGTTTTTATCGTGGATCTTATTCAACAAAATATTACATAAAATTACAACAGAAATTGTAGAATTTCACCAAATTAATCCCGTGGTTATGGAGCCATTCTGCTGTTGAATACTTTCCTATAAAAGCTACTTTTTATGCTTCAGTGTACACTGCCTGCACCTATGCACATAGTCAGAAATGTTTGGTGCGCGCATGTCTTTGTGATGAGTCACATATGGATCGCGCCGACGAGGCGCGGTCCATCTGTGTCTCATGCTTGACAAAATATCACATTTAATTGGGTTTTCCACTCTTATTTTATTACATCCATCTGGGTCTAATTTTCGTTGGCTAACCGCTAGTACTTTCAACATGTACTGTAATTTGTAATTTTTCTTCGTAATCAGTATTTCAGTTACAAATAAATCGTTTGTTGGTTCAAAAGAAAGGTCAATTTTAAAACGTTATCCGCTCATAAAGTTCACGCCTCAAATCTAAGTGACAGATCTTTATTTAGTATATTTTGGTTTAAAATTGCGGACTAGTTTCAGTTCTAATGTACAAATATAACTTTGATTTGGATAATATTTATGACAGACAAATTCTGACTAATCTTTAATTTTTAAACACATGTGATATAAGTTTTAAATCAATGCTACCATTTTGTACCCACGTTTAAACTTGTGATTGGTCGTACATTAACAACATTTCAATTACGTCACCTTTCAAATTCAAGTTATTTTAAAAAGCAAATTAATTAGGATAAAATAAAAATGATGGTTTTTGGAAATAGTTTGACAAGAATAAGACCCTGAAGTGCATTACCCAACATCCTGTGAATTAAAACTGGGTTCTACGATAACAGTATTTATCATTCTTTCACTGCAAGACAAATTTTCTAGACCAGTGATTTTGTTGCATTTTTGTTACAGTGCAGTGATATATTATTTACCAAGTTGTGTTTACAGGGTCGATCTACGTTAGACACATGATATTTAAAGCGAAAAATTAAAAATAATATATAGAGGTTTTTGCTAAAACAGTAGTAATTTGGTTACATTAATTTGAATTTTTTTTAATATATACTTTATAAAACAATATTTATACAAATAAAAGTAACGTTAGCATGTAGAATTTAATAAAATGTATTCTTCATTTTATGTTCATTAAACAAATATATGTGGTAAAAAGTAGCAATTTCATTCTGTGATTAACAAAACGAAACAATTAATTAAATGTCGCAAAACTATCAAATTAGCGGTAATTTGGCGAAGACTGCGAAATCGATAAAACATTTAAAATATTTTGTCTCAAGGTAATTCTGAAATTTTACGCCATTTAACTGCGAAGCATAAGTGACTGTAAGATCAAGTTCATGACACAAAAATTAATGAGTTTTGGAAACTGAAAATCGACATTCTTTAAACTATATGAAGATGTGAATATATTTATTTCTAATGACAAATAAATCTCGGTAAGTTCACAGCCCAATCTAGACAAGTTTATTATAATTGGCTTTCAAAATTAGGAAAAAATTGGGAATATGTCTCAATAAAATTCGTGTCCTCAAAAATAAAGGTTTTCTGCTGGCAATATGTATTCCTGTTTGAACCTATCATGACCTATCCACTGAAACAACATACCTGCCTAGAATTTTGTAGAACCGCCAGCACATGAATTTCATGATTTTAGTGGATATATCGCTGTATAGATTGATCGGTATATTTGGAAGTAGATGGACCTCGCACGAAAAGCGCGCCTCACCTATAGGCCACAGATAGACCGTATAATTACTTTCAATTTAAGCACTTGACCATAATATTTGAATATAAGTGCATTTTTATTGCGAACAGTGCGATATTAATAAATATAAGATTTTATTCAATTTCACCTACTTTTACACATGCGAGATACCCGTCAGTCATTCAATGCCGCTTTTCATAACTGCATCTCCCCGCCGTAACAATACCGTTGGGCCTCAAGTTCTTAGCAAATGCCCAATTGTCAGCAAGGAATGTTTTGTTTAATTGAGTAATTAATTTAGTTGTATTTCTAAATAGTTCCGAATGCAGCTTACCGGCTAGCAAACACGACAATTCATTCAGAAGTGGCATTTTCCTTGGTATTACAAACAGGTGCGGTGTATATAAATATAAATTGAATCAAATTTCAAATGACTGGAATGAAAATTTAAGAATTTTTAATAAGTAATGGAGCCTTGTGACACAATATTGAAGACTTTTTAGAGCTTTATTAGCTTATTTTGTTATTATAACGGACATCATTTCGTTTTCTGCTGTTTCTTATTTTTATTTTATTTATTCATCAGCAAATGTGATTGAATTTTGCAATATTGCAATTTGCAACTACATTTCACTACAAAGATCCGTGCCTAACGGTTGTTTTGGTATACTCCAATTTGCAATATTAGAATTGATATTAATTTGTAATGAAACCTGGATGCTTGTACTATTATTCCTACGAACCAAGTGTGTTTTACTTTCTAAAAGCGTTTACGAATGGTTATATACTTCTCCTCATAAAAAAAAAATTGCCTTTTATATATTGGTAAGCATGGGACACTTATGAGACGCGATACCAAGGAATTTTCGAGAATAAAGTAGCCGACTACAAATCACAAGTTAATTACTTACGCCACGAGACGACAATTTACGTATTTCGTTTGCAAAACACATTAATCAAATACACAATAAAATTTATTATGGGTAAACTATCAATTATGTGGTCTAATTTAAACCATAATCACACGCCCTTGTAGAGTGATATTGAATTAATAACTATAATTAGTTTTATTTTTTATTGACGTATGACAATGAAAAGGGACATGACAAAACTTGCGACAAATTTCAAGAATTCTTTCGTTGAAAATGTAACGTTGGAAATATGTAATTATCTTTACGCATTTTCTTCTGTGGACCACAGTGGTGTCTTCAATTTTGCCGAATTACGAGACCCTGTATGATTAGTCAATTTTGTCATTTATGAGCCTGTTCGGTGACAAAGTTACCAATCTTGCTTATCTACTGGCGTCTCAATTGTTCTTCTTATATTTTTTTCGAATTGTCAGCAAGCTTCAAAATCAACAACACTAAAATTTAATAGCAGTATTGATGATTTCAAACCTTTCTGTACAATTTGATTTTTCCCAGACAGACTTAAATAAAAATATTTTAATCTTCCAGAAAGATAAGTTATATGTCATGAAACATATCTCATTGTTAGTTATCAGATTGCCGTCATTTTCTTTGGGTGTATGGATAGCACAGTAGCTTACATTCTGCTGATGGTAAGCCGGGCATTAAGCAATATGTTTAGCCCTCTTGATAAGCTGTTGCCTTCTCATCCAAGAATGTAACAACTTGGTTATCTTCCCCGAACTGTAGAGTTCATGTTTTTTTAATAACAGAGCCATGTATGTATAAATTTAGCTATTCGTCCAGTTCGTACGTTGTATAAAAAAGTTTATCTGAAAAAATAACTGTATCAAAATGAGGAATTAAAACAATTTAAAATTGACATTTTCGATTCATCTAACATTCCTTCACATTTTGTCGCATTGCATGAAACAACAGGATGATTTATTTAAAGCAACTAAAAAATATAATTTTTTGCTGCCGCGTGACGTCATTTCCTGTGTTTGCACGTCATACTTGATATGAATACTAATCACAAATACTAAATTTAACTCCTTTTTGGTAAACTTTGTCTGAGTTCTGCTTTCACCTAATTGTTATTTTGTCGAGAAGAAAGATTCAGCGACAAAATTTGTATATTCAAATTTGTATCATAAAAAATTCATATTGCGTCGATTACCAGAAATTGTGTACAAATCATTGACTGATTTATTACACAAGAAGCGGCAAAAATTGACATTCAATAATGCAAATTGTGATCTCTGATATAATTCCTTCAGAAATTATCTCAGTCAGAAAAATATTGCGACAAGCACTTTTTGAGTCACTGGTGGATCGCACCGCTGGGTCAAGGTTTATCCGTAACTCATATGTAACAAAAAATTTTGGTCGGGATATATTTATTCAAATCCAATAAATATATTTTGATTCATCAAACATGAGCAACAAAGTCATTTCGACCTGTAGGTGTGGTTCATCGGTTATTTCCTCTTTATATATACTGGCAGTCACCTATTGGGTGATATTTGAACTACACATGTAAGAAATGCGACGCTACGTCAATTCTATAGCGAATGCTTTGCGTTTAAAATGCCAATTGTATTGTATATTCATCGTTAAATTTAATTAAAAATTGATACACCTGAGCGCATCCACGGGAACGTGAAATTAGAATGACAATATCGGGAAAATGCGCTTGTTCAGTGTTTTTTCCATAAACCTATTATTATGAATTGATTCCTGAGCAACAAAACATTGGAATTGATACTAGTCTATCTCAGAAGCGTAGGCCGTAGAGGCGGTGCACACATGCCCGGCTACGACAACTTAAGGGCGCTGTCCACATAACCGGCAAAACGGCAACGATCGGGAAATTCCCGATCGGCCATTTCATGGCCGGTAGTGGCTGCATGCGATTTTGATACACACGTCCCCGATACGATGGCAGACCGCCACAAATTATTTATCCCTCCGCAATTGATATATATAGCTGTATATGAATATTTTAACAAAATACAACCTAAATTCAATAAAACATATATATTTTCAATGATTCGACAGGCATACGCTTACTAATACCGGTAGCCTACTTTGTACCGGTAACGTATGAGATAGTATCAAATAATATCAGTGTAGAATTACCTCCCCAGCCCCAGAGAAATCGATCATTAGCATCTACTCTTTAAAAACATTACTAACAAGTCAATACAAACGCCAAAATATGCAGGAAAATGTCAGTCAGTCGTACGGCTCTACGACAAAGTCGAACAATTTCAACTTTGTCGTAGAGCCGTAGCAGCACGAAATTCAGTCGTGTCCATCTCACGGGGCAGCGAAAATCGTGAATGTGTGCATTGGGAATCGGGGACAACAAGTCGCAAGCTGTCGTAGCCGTGCATGTGTGCATCCCCCTTTACGACCTTTGTCGCTGATTCCCAATACAGACATCCCCGATATTCGCTGTCCGATGCGATTGGCACAGCCGAATTTCTTGTTGCTACCTTGGCGTAGAGCAGTACGACTGCCTATTGTTTTGGCAGATTTTGGCGCTTGTATTAACCTGTTGGTAAGATTTTCAAAGTGTAGCTGATAATATTCGATTTCTTTAAGATATTCTACAACTTATAATTTGGCGATATCACATGATACCGTTACCGGTACAAAGTAGGCTACCGGTACTAGTAAGCATGTCATTCGAATCATTTAAAAAATATATGTGTGTGTGAATTTAGGTTGTAGTTCGTTAAAATATTCATATGCCGCTATTTGTGTCATGACACTCCTTGTTAGCATGTAAGGAGCAAAATTTACGTGAAACGATTTCGTTGCGTCCGAGGAATTGTGGATACAAATTCATTGCTGATGGACAAGCCAGATATATAAATATAGATATATGCGCCTGTGTGTGTGGATCTTGCCGAATGTTGCGAAAAACTTAGTCATTGCTTGCAAATTCCTGTTTTTTATTGTTGAAAATAAATAATTTTACAAATCGCCACGACGACTTCCTACAAAGTCAAGATTTTTTTTAATGCAGGATTCGTTAAGTAGGAGTCACTGGTAGATAGCGCAGTGGAGCGCCGTTCTCTCTGTGGCTCATGTTTGACTCATTGAGCATCCTATAATTTTTATTTTTAAAATTGAACTGCGATTCCTTATAATGCGTGAGACAAGAAATAAAAGTTCCAACTTTTAAAATCTGCCAACAGATATTTGCGGGTCGTGTGGTCAGCATTGGTGCGACGAATCCCACAACAGCTGCAGCAAATGTACTTATTAATTAAATAACGTGGATTCGATCCCCGGCGAAGAATGTATAATATCAATAAATGAGAAAACGCTTCAAAAAGCAATAAAAACGGGTTGCCCCTGGGCAAGGCGCGGTCTTGAGACAATGCTTGATAACCTCACCAATTCCTCATTCTTCCCACACCGGTTGGAATGGCAAGGTGCAAGATAAATCTCGTAACTGATTGCAAACATTGTAAATTGCATACTGTGGAAGGAAATTCATTTCAAGCGTCAAAAAAATGATAAATAATTATTTCGTTATTCTAAGATAATATGCCTCAATCCCAATTTTCCTTATGTGCCTTGTCCGTTTTTAAAACTACATGCCCTTCATGGTAAAGGGAATCACAATATTCAATATTTTAACGTCATTTATGTATATGATTACTTATTCATTTATGCATGAGCTGTTAATTGTCAAATTTAATTTGGATTTATGTTTGTAATCAATCCATTTTTCTGACATTAGGTTTCATAATATTCAATACTGACCATAGGACTATGCAGTATCATGTGAAAAGGTTTTTTTTCCCGATTGTTCCTGCATTAACAAAAAGATCATCTTCTCATTTCACAGAAATGTACGTTTTTGTGCACCTTCGCTAAGTCATTGTCTATCCTTTTCAGACATGAGAGAAGCCTGATAGACCTTAATACAACCAAGTAGTCAAAAGCCATATTATTGCACCACCAATGCTTATTTTGATTTATTCATTTTTATAGTCTTATATTGTGGTTAGTAGTTTTGGTTTATACACATTCCCTTCAGAAAGATCTTGTCTGATTTTTTTGTTCAGTACTGGCCACTGATGGATTATGTCGACGACGCATCACTACAGAGAGTAGTGATTTAAATATTTCTGGGTGTAGGTATGTGGCTAATTTACAAAAAAAAAAACATTATCATAAAACGAATGTTGAAACTTTCACTTTCAGAAAAAAAAAATAAGTAAATGAAACTTATTTGTATATTCCTATTTCCAAAGTCAGATTTCAGAAGCGGAATAGACTCAGTTAAACTTTTTTTTTCATTTCACTCGTAATGGAGTGGTCCAGAGTAAAATCTGGCAGTAAATTTACCGCTCATTTATAGTTATAGTGCTTTTTCAAATAAATTTCTGATAAAATGTCTGCCCGGTATAGGTAGTCGGGCGACCGCGTCGAGTACTGTCAACTGTGACTAATTTGTCAAATATAGCCGAGTTCATTGCTGTTTCAAAACATTTTTGCCAAATAGCGAAACTGCGATTGGGATTTCGGGAGATTTGCATGTATATTTCAATAGGCTCTGATGCAAAAATCTGCGACAGACAATTTACGAAGTACTTTGACTAATACATACTAGCGTGACATCAGTTGTTCCATTTTACGTTATAAATGGCATGACTAACCAACTAATACTAAACTTGACTTACGGAGGGAAAGTATAAAAATATAATTGAACTTTGAAGGCTATGGGGTTTTGAGTTTTTTAATTTAATTATATTTACAGCATTAGTGTATATAATAATATAAGTCGAGTGTTAATGCCTGGTGACAAATGATTTGATTTTGATCTTTGTGAGTGCCTTACAGTCAGACCATTCATGAGAAGGAAGGTATAATAATCCATATTATGCACACCGTATATTATATAAAGATATATGCCTAAAGTCATTTTTTCTATTATCCACCAATAGATTCAATAATACTATCAAGTTTGTAAAAAGTGCTTTTTCTTGCTTTTTTATTGTCATGCATGTGTAATAGCAATGAAAACTTCCGACATTTATTCCAATCTACTCATTTCAATTATTATGTTGCATAAATATAGTAACCTTTGCATTATCTATCATTTATGGTTCGTTTTTTTATATATTTCCATATTCATCTGACTATTTTTCTATGAATTGAAATGATGAATGAAAATGAATGAAAACTATGAATTTTATATATTTTTATATACCAAAACCCGTCGCCAACATGGCACAATGAGAGGGCAGTGATGTCAAAACTGGAAACGCGAAGGCAATTTTTATTTAATATATGTTAAGCAATTTGTACGTTTAATTTATAAATCACCACTTACAAAAGTTGTTGAAACTTCTATTTTAGAAATGAAACAAAATAAATCTGATTTATTTATATATTTCTATTTTCAAACTCTTAGAGTATAGGACTACGTGGAAGCAAACAAATCAACAACAAACAAGTCAAGCTCATTTTCATTTATAACCGAGCACAATTAAGGCTGGACAATTCGAATCGATTCGAAGCACAAATTATTCGAATCAATAGTGAATCTGTCGTAGGAACAAAAACTTACTAAACATAAGGGGAATTTTACCGTTTTAACGACAAAATGCAATCGATTTTGGTCAAATTTGACCAAAATCGATTGTATTTTATCGTTAAACTAAAACTATTTGCTCCTGGGCATTAAGTATTTTTTAAAATATATTCCTATAAAGTCTGTTTATGCTAATATTTGCAATTCGTAACTACAAACTTCTTATTTTTCACAATGAAGACAATTTGTTATTTTTATGGCCGCTCAAACCTAGAGAATATGGAGACGATATGTGGATATTACGGAAACATCTGAGATAATCACAGAAATAAATAGGAAAAATGAAAAAAGAAAAAACTACCTCGGCCATGAAGTATTTAGTCATGTTCGAGTGGAGTGAGATTTATGTAGCACTGATTCGAATAGCAAAAATTTACCCCAAGGGGAAAGATCAATATAAATGTGTCCTTACTAAGGACACACTGCTCCTTGTACTTTTCAGTAAGTCTTCAAGTCTCCTTAATATAGTTTCAACTTCAAAGGATTATTCGCCTTTTTATGTTTTTTCTTTCAGATAAGCACATTTTCCCAATTTGATGTGCTTTTAACAGTAACAAAAACGATCCAATAGTTTTTAAATTGTGATTCGAGGGATTCGCTGTTGACGCAACGAAGATTAAAATAAAAAATCAATAATAAAAAAAATTTGCCGTAGTTTTCGGAACTTGGATTAAAATGCAATTATACAAATTTCAATTGTTTACAAACAAAATTATACAAAACAATTTCTTATGAACAATTCGGGTCTTGTGAACTCAGGCTGAAAATACTATACCGGATGCTTTGTCCACGTATTCCGAAAAAACTTATATATAAACAAAAAAATTATTTTTTAAAAATAAAATTAATTAATTAATAAATTGAAAAATAAATCAGGTCTCGATTTATTTTATGACTCAATTTTCGGAAGTTTACATATGCTTCAGTACAAGCATGTGTTCGAAAACAACACGTTTACCAGAAAAAGAAAACGCGTGATACGGCATTTCTACTTCACGTCATGACGCAAAAAACGGAAATTACTCAACGACGCATAAGCATGTATGTGCTATAGATAAAACGCATCTGAAAGATGCGGTTTATCTATAGCTCATACATACTCATAGCTCATTTTAAAGCAGAAAATTTATATCAGATGTTTTACATATTATAAGAAAGATTTTATGAATCGCTTTTGGGAGGTGTGTTTTCAGCAGTGTGTGACTGGAATCTCACGAGAAGTAATTAAAAATAGAGATTGTAGATCTAAGAAGTTCTAAGAACTATGACAAAACGTTACATAAAACAAATGCAAGTTTTCCATACTGTATTATTTTTATGTCAAAAATTCTTCCTATGGCTTTATACGTGATATGTGTCTATAGGAATTTGCACTTTTTAGCAGAGAGTCGACGTATGTATAACTCTGTGTTGCTGTTAATAGCATCGCTGACGTGTCTTTGGTAAGAGAAGGATAATATTGAGCATTGATACTTGGGTATGCTTTCCTTGAATTCCGTATCGATACGATGAGGATATAGAGACAATAAGTGCCTTTTTGTGTGAAATATTAATACCGATTTAAAATCATAATTGCGTATATGTTTTCAATTTCAACGGCATATTCGTGGGGTTTCCAGTTCATTATTTCTGCGTTTTTTTTATTGTCACCTTTATTAGATAATAATTATTTCAATTCGTTTCTAAGTGTCATTTTATTTATTTCATTTTACCATTCTTTTATATAGGACAAACCAAAATCTTTGATTGGCGTGTAGGACCTGGCAATCTAATTCGGTGATTCGAATCGATCCGAAGCATAAATCATTTGGATCCGTCGTGAAGCGACCATGGGATCAAAAATTTATTATCTTAAGCGCATTTTTCATTTTTTTTGACAAAATGCAAGCGGTTTCGGTAAAATACGATCAAAATCGATTGCATTTTGACGTTAAAACTGAAAATTCTGGCCTTATAAATGAAGTTTAAATTAAAAATACACAGCTTATAATTCTGTCTACGTTAATGTTATTAGTTAGATAACTATAAAGTTGATTTTCATAGATGATGGCAAGTTCTAACAACGAAAAAATGGGATTTTGCAATCAATTTTGATCTCGATCCGATCAAGATGAATTACATCATAATAAATATGATTTGAGTACAAATCTTGGTTAATGACCTTTAAAAGCAGAAATATATATATGAGCGTTAATCGTTTTCGGTAATATTCGTTGTCATTTATTAATCTATATTTCTACTTATTCGAAACTTGAATTTCCGATTTATAAAACTTTTCGTTTATCGTTTTGGATAATTTCTGGGAAAATCAGCTTAATTATTTTTGGAAAAATCCAAGATAAATTACAAAAAATTTCGCATGTGCAGTGAAAAAAGATTTTTCCCGAAGTTAAAAGTTCAAAACGTTGTCACAAGACCCGAATAAAAGGAACTAAATAATTGGCAGATGGTTTTGCCATCGCCCAGGGCAGGCACCACCCACTTTTCATCATATTATATGATTTCAGTTCTTAATAAATATTCTTGTTGTTGGTACTTTTTTAATATCGGTGGTTTTAGGAGATACCAATTCCAGGTGCGTATTGTTTCTTACTTTGGGTGATTTTCAATTGACAAAATAATAATGGTTTCCGTGAAGTTTCCATCTATTATTGTTTTGTTTAGCATGTTTAGCAAGTTTGTTTTTTTATATATTGACATTCACTCTGAGCAAAGGCGAAAGCAATGCCTAAAAGACACTAATTAATATTCACTTAATAGCAGAGCTACTACAAGATATAGTACCAGCAACTGCACTCTAAACAAAAACAACAAACGAACGGAACTGAACCCCCATAGTAAAGGACAGTGAGTGGTATCTGCTCTAGAGATGAAAAGCCATCTACCGCCTCTTACGACACGCAGGAAATAGGTGAGGACTATTCTAAAGCCACAGGTCACGAAGTTACTGATGGATCGATGTGCATGACTGAGTTTGATGAAACAATTTATAGCTTAAAAAAACTGTATGCACTGATATTATTTCTAACTCTATAATGTTGCGAAAATTTTGCAAAAATACTACTTTACATATTTTGAGATGGTGTTTATGAGTGGTAACAAATTCTCATAATAGTAAGCAAAGATTGATCAATAATGATTTTACAAAAATGTTAGCCTATTACTGAAAATATATATTTTAGGTATTTATAATTCCTCAAAAAAAATGAAATATGAAAAATAAGTGCAAAATAAGTCATATAATTATTTAATCGTCGATTGTTTTCTATATTGAGTATACGTCTAAATTATTTCACCCCGTACAGTCAACACTTTACTGTAAATTTAACGTTAATTTGCACTTATAGTATATTCCTAAAACCGCCTTGTATTCGAGATTCCGGAAAGCCTCAGATATCACAAAATAGATCAAATTTTACTCACATTCGCATTTAAAACTAGACATACATCGGGCAATATCTGTCTGTACTTGGGCTCAAATTTGCCAATATGGTCGCTAATATTGGTGTCATAGTACATTTCAACTATTTTCAAATAAACATTGGAGTTATTTTCAAGTCACTGGAGTTATTTTGACACTTTATAATGCTACTTTGACGATTTGGCAATGAGAAATTTGAGCATTTCTCAAACTTTATCCCTGAAGAGCACTCTGAGGTGACACCACGACAACAGGCCTGGGAAAACCCGTATTATTTAAAATTCGAATCTGAATCGGATAATTTTTCCGAATTGGATCGAATCAGTAACTGCAAAATCCCATTTTCGTTGTTACAACTTGCCTTCATCTGTAAAAATCAACTTTATAGTTACGAAGCTAATAACATTAAACTTGGCAGAATTGGGAGCAGTGTATTTTTAATTTAAACTCCATTTATAAGAGCAGAATTTTCATTTTGAAGTAAAAACTGAAAATTGACTTGAAAATAAATCAATGTTTTCAATGTTCATTTGAAAATGATTGAAATGTACTATGACACCAAAATTAACAACCATATTGGCAAATTTGAGCATAAGTACAAAATATATTGCCCGGTGTGTGTCTGGTTTTAAATATGAATGTGAGTGACATTTGATCTATTTTGTGATATCTGAGGCTTTCCGGACTCCTTTTTCGGTTGTTTGAGATAATACCAGTTTCTGATATATTGTTTATGAAAGTGAATCATTCTAATTGATTCAAGATCTCAGAACTGCCGAATGTTCTGGGACAAAAGCGTAGAAATTAAATACCGTGACCAGGGCAGAAAATTACAAGAGAATTTAATGCATATCATGTTTTGTGGTATATTTTTTCCTTGTCTTATCTATCTTATCTTATAGTGGCGAAACGGCGTCACCCGTTAGTGACTCATTTCCAAAAAGTAAGTACACAAAAGTTGCGCTTTTGTACCTATATTGCAGTTACCTCAAAATATAGTGCCAGCAACTGCACTTTAAGCGGGAAACATCCCAAATGGAACTGAACCACCATGATTAATTGCAGTGATTAGTATCTGCCCTGGGTGATCGCAAAACCATCTATCCCTTCTTTGCATCTTTTTAGTCGCCTCTTGCGACACGCAGGAAACACGTCAGGACTGTTCTAAAGATCGTACATACGGGCTTATATTACATTTTATTTTTGATATTGATTTATATTCTTGAATTGTACATCTCAAAACAGCTAAAACATTTTAAATTATAATACTTTATTGTGCTTTCTTACATTTCTTGGTACGTGGTAGCTAAATATAAAAATGGTAAAACCCGTTAATAGTTTTAAAATTAAGACCCATGGTTGCAATATTTAAAATTGATGTTCCGTATTTCAATGGCGATGAACTAACTGATAACCCGGAGAAATTTTAAACAAAAGGAAACGATAACGTCGAATCGAAATTTAGGTTCAGTGTAGAAAAGAACAGCGAAATGAAAAAACTTTCGAAATATCATTATCAAAGAGGTCGCTCTGTGTCTTTTTTATTATTCGAATCAATCATGAATCGGAACAAAAATAGGAACAAAAACTTGCTAAACGAAAAAGATTTTTCTAATTTTAACGACAAAATGCTCTGAGTTTGATCAAAATCGATTGTAATTCATCGTTAAAATGAAAAGTTTTGTTCGCAGCCGTTAGGTGTAATTGAAAATACATTACTTCTAAGTATGTTAATATTCGTAATTCGCAACTATAAATTTTCAATTATCATAATGAAGACAATAAGTAATTGTAAAAATGAGATATTTGTTATTTTTATGGAGTCAGCGATCCGATCCGAGTCTGAAGAAATGATAGAAATCGGAATTGAGTTTCTAAATGATTCGATTCTGCCTGACCGATACATTGGCATAAATAAATCTCATATGCGAGACGTTTTAGAAATATACTATAAGTACAAATGAACGTTAAGTTTACAATAAAGTGTTCATTGTACGGGCGTAATAGTTTAGATAAATACCATATATCAACACAGGCTCAATATAGGAAACAAGCAATGATTAAAGAATAATTTCATGACCTATTTTGCACTTATTTTTCATATTTCCTTTATATATATTTTATATATATATTTTTAGTAATACGCTACCATTTTTGTAAAAAGCAATGTTGATTAATCTTTGGTTTGGCTCATAAGCCCATCTCATAGTATGTAAAGTATTTCTACAAAATTTTCGCAATATTATACTGCAAGCATCCTGGAGTTAGAAATAATATCGGTGCATACAGTTTTTTAAAACTTTAATTTTTTCATCAAACTCATTCATGCACATCGATCCATCTGTAACTTTGTGACCTGTGGCTTTAGAATAGTCCTCACCGATTCCCTGCGTGGAGGCGGTAGATGGCTTTTCATCTCTAAAGCAGATACCACTCACTGCCCTTTACTATGGGGGTTCAGTTCCGTTCGTTTGTTTTTTTTGTTTAGAGTGCAGTTGCTGGAACTACATTTTTAGTAGCTTTTTGCTATTGAGTGACCATTAGTTAGTTTCTTTTAGGCACTGCTTCCGGCTTTGCTCAGAGTGAATTTCAACGAAAAAAACTCGTGCTAAACAAAACAATAATAGATGGAAAGTTCACGACAGAAACCAATAATATTTTGTCAATTGAAAATCAACCAAAGCAAGAAAGAATATGCACCTGAAATTGGTAATCCCTCCAGCCACCGATATACAAAAAGTACCAGCAACAAGGATATTTATTAAGAACTGAAATATTATAATATGATCAATAATGGGCGGTGCCTGCACTGGGCGATGCAAAACCATCTACCAGTTATTTAGTTCCTTTTATTCGGGTCTTGTGACAACGTTTTGAACTTTTGACTTCGAGATATATTTTATCAAAAATCTTTTTTCACTGCCCATGCGAAATTTTTTGTGATATATCTGGGATTTTTTCCAAAAGTAATTTACCTGATTTTCCCAGAAATTATTTGAAACAATAAACGAGAAGTTTTATAAACCGGAAATTCTAGTTTCGAATAAGGAGAAATATAGATTAATAAATGACAACGAATATTACCGAAAACTATTAACGCTCATATATATTTCTGCTTTTAAAGGTCAATTGCCAAGATTTGTACTCAAATCATATTTATTATGATGTAATTCACTTTGTGATCTTCTGAGAATTTATTTTGCATAAGTGTACGCGAAATGTTAGCAAAATATGAGTTTTTGTACTTGAAAAAAATCTCATGATCGGGATAAAAGTTTTCAAGTTCGGTTTGACTGTCTTCTCGATTCGCGTTGCATCTGTGGCTCATGCTCGACCTAATAATGGACTATCCACAAATAATACATACAAATGTCGCCCATCGATTGACCATACTTGAACTAATAAGATTTTTGCTTTGCTTACAATATGCATGGGCACTTTTTCTTTTGAAAATTTTATTCTTGTTGCGGATTACGTGGTTTACAAAAATAAACAAAAATATTCAAGTCATGATTAGTATCATCATGGCAATACAAAATACAATGGATTGTGTAAGCGAAATTTCAATCACGTATGAACAAATTTAAATACAATGCTGTACTTTCTCTTTTTGTTTTCTGAGCAAAACATCGGTTCTATTGCAAAAGTAACATGCTTATTTAGTATAGCAAGATCACCCTTATTTAAATTAAGTTTTTTTTCAATTCTGGTTTTAAGTTTTACTTTTACCAATTTGTTCTATTTCTTAAGATTCCAATTACGACTTTGCTAATGATGTGACTCAATTGTGCCAGATTCAGCAAAATTCGTTTGCGTATTCATTAACATACAGTTTTCAATTGAATTTCAAACCTAGTTCTATCAGTTAGGATATATACATTACATACTTTAGGCCTTATAGGTACGGGCTTTAGAGCAGTCCTAAGGTAACACGGAAGTGGCAGATGGTATTACAATCGCCCAGGGCAGACACCACGGACTGCACTTGACCGTAGCAGTTCAGTTCCGTTTGGAATGTTTTACCTTTAGAGTGCTGTCGCTGGTACTACTTCTCGTAGTATCTCCTTATATTAAGTTACCGTTAATAAGATATGTCTGTCTTCGCGAAAAACATTGAATATAATCAACCGCTATAATAGAGTGCAGTTAGTGGTTAATGCACCGGGCAGTGAGGAATGACCCACTACTTTAAGTAAAAACCGTATCGTTATCAGTTGATCATGAAATAGCTGTATCTTCACAACTTAGTCACAGTAATATCAATTAGTGTAAGGTCTAACACTAAAAAAATACGAGGCACCTGTATTATATATCTTCAAAAAGCGATAACGGTGATTAAACGTGCTAAGGTCGCGACCTTAACATTCTCTCAACAATGAAAAACAAGAAAACCAAAATTCCACCAAATTATAGTTATAAAACAGCGGTACTAATGACTCAGAGTAGTTTGTTTGTAGTATTTATTCATAAAACCCTGATAACAATTAAAAATAACATTTATGAATCTTCATGTAAATATATATATATATAAATGCCTTTTAAATTTTTAGCAATAAAGCAGTTTTCGGTTGCCTATTTGTTGTATCCTTATCTATTTTCGAAACGAAATTTTTTCGAATGATATTCACAGAAAGGAAAGATTTTTCATAATACACGTGCCATGGATAAATCGTGTACACATGCACGATTTATCCATGGCACATGTAATATCAAATGTAAATATCAAAGCTATTAACAAAAATGAGAATTAGTTCGGTGAAATAATTTGTTATCAGGTATTTTCTCCTATAATATCAGCTGGTTTGATGGAATGTTGTTTTGATGGCAAAAGTGTGGATGAACTGTTAAAAATTCAATTAAATTAACATTCGTTTATGAGTATTTTACTGCTTTATATTACTAAAGACATAATGTTGTTAAAATAGGTGTGTATAATTTCAATACGATTTCAGCAAAGATTTTACCGCTGTAGTCGTTTAAATTAATATACAATTTAAACATTTTATTGGTTTTTCATATCGTTTTCCAGAACCAATATTTGAGTCTACTGATGTACACCACAAGTAAACTATAATGTATGCGTACCTTGTAAAAAAAATGTTGGTATCCCGATATATCTACTTGTAAGGTAATGTTTTATTAAAGAAAATATGTATAGCAACACGACTAAACATTGAGCCTGCCTCTTTTTCATCACCTTCATTTATTTCCAACAATATTAAACCTCTTTGTAAGCACGTGGCCGAAGGTACATACGTACATACAAAGGCCTCGAATCACTGACTCGAACTGCCATGCTCTACCAACAATCGTTAGCCACGAATAGGGATGGGTAAAACCGAATCATTTGGAATTCGAATCTGATTCGGATATTTTTTCGAATCGGATCGAATCATCAACTTCATATCAACACCATATATGCCCTTTTTACTACTGCAAATTGGCTCAATAATGAAAATCAAGAAATTTATAGATACGGAATAATATTAATAGCATAAACATACTTAAAGTCAATGTATGTTGAATTTATACTCCGTGTTTGAGAGCAATAAGTTTCATGTTCTAACGACATAATGCAATCGATTTTGGTCATATTTGACCAAAGTCGATTGTATTTTGTAGTTAAAATGAAAATTCCACTTCATATTGCCAATTCTTGTTTCTATTGCCGATTCACGACAGACTCGAAGCAATTGAGTTTCGGGGTGATTCGAATCGCCTAATCGAATTGCCCACCCTAGCTACGGACTTCTGTAGTAATTACTGTCTGTTTCCGTATACAACTATGCCCGCAAATCAGACCCCAGGGGTGTATTTAAAATTTTGTTTAAACGGTGTTCGAAATTTAATATATGAATAGGATAAAGGGTCAACATTTCAGGTAAACGAAAATTGCTGATATTTCATCATATTTTGCAGCAAAGTCGTGATTTCTGTCAAATTTTACAAAGTAAAAATTGGCATATACGGTGATTTTACTTTAAAATCATTCTATTCGCGAATCACTGAAACGATATTACTTTTAGTCAGAATACTAGAATATCGGGATATTTGGATAAGGTCATCCTCAGTTAGGATTTATTCTGCTCCAATTCAGTATATTATTGAATTTTAACCTCTTCAAATAAACAAATACATCTTGTTATACATCTTGAACGTTTATTCTCGTTTATTCTTTTATAATTTCAATTTGAAGAATGTAGGCCATTGATCTAATACAATTAAAAACCTGCCTGTAATTTCCCAAGATTACATTAAGTTTACTGTTGCAAATAATTCCTTATTTGTAACTTCCATAATTCAATCAATTACGATCGCATGTTAAGTAGCAAGCTGTCCAAAGCGCAAATTCTGCGTTTAGTGATATTCTTTGGAATTTATGAGTAATGCAATTTAGTGAAATTAAAAAAAAATATATTCATTGTATTTATAACGGATTGCATCTTTAAAATTAATTTTTGGGTTCTTTCGCTTTTGCAAAATAAATTTGCTTTTTGAAAAAAATAAATAAAAAATTGTGCCTTCGATGTAAAGTATCACCGTATTCCAAGAATTTTTGATCTTACTAATTTGATGGCCTTACCATTCGTTTTAGCTAACCATATCAGTTCCATACTTCAAGCATTCGGTTTTAAAATTATGTAGTTCCATTTCAAATTATGTAATACGAATTAACTAATTATTGTTGTAAATAGTGCTTTAAACTATTTAACAAATTGGATTCCGTTTTCGGATTTGACGCGACATGTTTATGTGGGCGTATCCAAGCAACACAACAAAATTAGACTCATTTTGGAATCTTGACAACTTGTAATAACGGTCTTAATTAGTATGATTGTGACAAAATTTTGTTCCAAAAATACACTTGGATAATTACTGGAATAGGTTTTATTTTGTCAAACATGGACTATGGATAGATCGCGCCTGAATGCGCAATCTATCCATAATCTATGTTCGATAAAACTTGAAAAAAAATTCGCCTTATGGCCCAGTAGTAATTTTGAGCTTTCTAACCTATTTCTGGGAATTAATCCAAATGCATATCACCTGATTTTTTGAGTCAAACTAAAAAAATTTGGAAAGCCAAATTTTGTTAGTCGTTCCGAAATAAGAGAGAAATTGAGATGTGCATCTATTTTATTTCTGTTTCGAGCGCAAGAAAAATTATATACACTATTTGCAAATTATTGATCTAATGGGAATGATTGCAAATATATAATGCATATTAAATGGTTACTGGATCATGGTCGCAAAAACGTTACTAACTTGGTATTTCGTAATACGTAAATAAAGAAAAATCAACTCAAAGTTGCTCTGTAGTCGCAATAATAAAAGCGAAAAGTAAAACCAATATGCGTCAAAATCGAGGACAAATTTTTAATTCCTTACACTATAAAGTATCCTTTAGGAAAGTATCTTGCGATGGGCGTGAGTACTCATATCAAATATGTAACAGACTTTTTTTGTTCCTGAGTGTCAAATGTTGGAAATGGTCCTCAAGCAGCAACGCTCTTTTAATCAGTGCCTGTAAACGAGAGCTTTATTCAAACATTTTCACACATCTCTGAAATAGAAAAAAGTAATTCGCAGAGCGAAGAAAAATAAAGATTGAGTGTCTCGATAACATCTAAGTTTAAACGATGCAATTTTCTCTCTAACAAATGTCTCTATGTGACGCATTCTCGGAAAACAGCCAAGCCGTATATAAGACGCCTTCTTGCGGAAAAGTATTCATTCAAATACCGACGCTGATAGCAAGTCTACTCTTGAATTTAATCCAAGAAAGAATTGCAGATTTTTTGCGACGATCCTAAAGAAACTTAAAACCCAAGGTAAGATGGTAAAGTAATTTGAACACTAAGGAAGGTTTTTGATATAGCATTCATTCACCGAACGGAATTTTGAGACACGAATTTAAGTGAAAATGTTGTCTTATTGTGCTTTGGCAAGCCAGACAAATTTAAACTAACTTTCCAAAAAATTAGCTTTTTTTACAAAAATTTTACAATTTCTTCCCTATTTTTTATTTAAGTTCTCACGGAGTATTATTTGTGAATATGTAATATCAATTCAAAATACACAATATATCGAATTGATCAGCTTATTTTTGTTTTTCGATTTTGCAGTATTGAAATGAATGTCTGGGATAACCAATCTCTGGGCGCTCGTTAATCCATATCCACCACTTAAACCTGGGTGTAATAACTTGCCGAGCCGGAAGGACAATATTTTCCCAAAAACTCCAACCTTGTCCGTTTATAAGTAACCGCAGGTAGAGGCCATGGTTAGGGTGATCCACTTTAGAGAGTGTGTATGAAAATATTTCCAGCAACGTATCCCTTTATTAACAGTTCTATTCTGTATTGAGATGTTGAATGAACATTCTCTGCTTTGGTCTGGTCCGTTCTTGGTTATCATTTCTTTCGTTGGTTTCATTGGTAGTTTTGTTTTAAATTTCGGCTCGATTAAATCGAGTCAAATGGTTTCGCTAGTTACAAAATTCTCTTGAAAACTTCTTTAACTTTATGTTGAGCAAACTTATTTCATTAAAATCCCTACTCAATCTGCCATTTTGTTTTGTCGAGCATGAGCCACAGGTAGACCGTACCGGGGCAGTGCGACCTATCAGTAGCCCATAGTTGACAAAATATAACTCCAAAAAAAGAATAGAAGCTACTACACCAATATAGGAAGGAAAGGTTACGCTTGACTCTAACAACACAAAAAATTGTAGTAACCGATATCAAATTTCCATTTCAGATGAATTCACTTTTAATTGTTATGCTTGCCGCCGCTTGTTTTATATCCTGTGTATCTGCTGAATGTTATAGGGAAGTCGGTTGCGCAAGTACAAAACGTAAGGGAAAAGAATTCCGAGTCGGACGAAAATGGAGACCAACTTCAAACCAATGCTATAGTTGCAAATGTATTATGGCCAAAACCTTTGTGGTCAGTGTTGCGTTATTGTTTTTGAAATAACATTTTTTGATGTTAATATTCAAATTTTAACTTGTGAATTGTACTTATACTTTATATTTAGTTATAAGAAGGTGTTCAATCAGAAAATTTATTTTTTAAGCCCGAACCACTGATAGACCGCGCCTAATCGTCGCGATCCATCAGTGATTCAAGCCTAAAAAAACATACAGGCGTGAAATTGTTCTGAACATGTGCCTTTTGCCAAACTTTATTTTCCTCATTCGAAGTTGAAATGTAACAATCGTTTTTTTTTATCCATAATTCACAGGTGGACTGTCTCGAAAAGGTTGAAAATGCAAAACAATCAGTGAAGAAAAGTCAAATCAGCGCAAGACTTGAATCACAAGTCACATTCGCCCCAGAAGTAATGGTTCAGATTTCCGTCAGTGAAGCCCATACCAAAGAGTGTGCACCAACTCCAGCCCCCACTTACAACTACGCCACCGGTACTTTTGAACCAATCACATACAGAACTGTTCGTTATTACTTCTCAAGGAAAGAATCAAGGTGTTGCAGCACGTAAGTAATGGTTTTTTGTAGTAATAATTTAAGCACAGTTATGACACTCCGCCGGCGCCGGCGTCAACTGAATGAGCTGAAAGGTAAAAATTCAAAAGTCGAAAATAAAAAGGCCGGAAGTTTCTGTTAAAAATATAGCGGTCAGCTGCTTGCAAAAATCTTATGCATTATTGCAGGAATTTTTTGTAAAATTTGAATTAGGAGTATTTTTAGCTAAAAAAATGCTAAATATTTTTGAAAGCATATCGATTGTTTCGGCGATTTCGTAGTTTATTTCTATATCACCGAGTTACAGTATGGAACAGAAATATTGATGTATTTTTGTTACATCGTTGAACATTGAAAATATTCAAAATTTCTTTATTCAATTAACAGGTACATGGCGCCAATTGGCATCCATCCATCATGCAAAGTGGTCAAAGTAGGAAAATGCGGGTCAAAGGTCGTACAAAGAAGCAATCCAAAACGAAGTTGCAACATGGCAATGTCATTCAAAGGCTGAATTTTTTTAGTCGATAAATATTGTTTATGCCTCTTTTTTCACTGCTGATTGTTCCCTAAAAATGATCTTAAAATAACGTTTTTCCATAAAATATATCCGACTCGTTTTGCACTACCTCGACGTCCAATGGAGTTGACGAAAACCAATTTAACAAGCATTACTGGTCAGAATTAGTTTAACCAAATTTGTTTTGTTAAGTATTGGTCACTGAGGGATCGCGCTTTCGGGGCGTGTTCCATCCTTGGCTCATGCTTGACAAATCATTTTCTCTGCCTATGTTATATTTGATTTATTCAATTTGTTATATTTGATTGACTTTATTTGATAAAAATCCGTTTTCTCTGAAGGTAATCCGAAATTTCCGAATTCAAGTAGCTTATAATATTGCACATTGACATAGGTGCGCCAGATATGGAACGCACATACATGCTTAAATCATACGTGGCTCATGTTTGAAAATCCATATGATATCCTGATTGGCATTTTATGCTAGCAAGATATTCTTCTGATATATGGAAATAAATATTAATAATATTATTCCATAATGTTTTAAAATTGGAAAGTATTTTTCTGCTTTTGCTTATTATTATATTTTTATCAATTCAATTTGAAGCTTCAATTTATTTTATGTGTTTATTATACTATTAAAAGATATTGAGATATTGAAATAAATATGAACCAGAAAAAAAAAACATTTTGAATGTCATTCGATTAGAAAATTAGGAGATTTTATTAGGAAACTTTCAGCTTGGGCTGGGTAATAAAATTCGGTGTTTCGAATACATTGGATCCACAATCGGTTATATATCGGTCAGAAATTTTATTTTCTTAATCATTAGCCACAAATGGCCCGCGTCTTGGTGGCGCCATCCAATATTGTCCCATGCTTCAAATGATTTTTTTTATCCAATCTCTTCTGGCAGAGATAAAAAAAAATTGATAGGAAGGGCGAACTTTTTTCAGGAAATGTCACCAAAAGAAAACGAGAGCTAAATATTGCAATATTTCGATAATGTAACAAATATTAATGAAAGAATGGAACATTTACTATTTAGACGTAAATAGCCATCCGAACCGTTTCTATAAAAGATCCGAATCGTAATCGAAATCCAAACGATTCGGTTTTGGCCAGGCTTACTTGTATCATTAGTATCCTGGACGTTTAGAAAATTAGCAATCTACCATAAATATGCATTGCATTTTGAAGATAAATTTATGACTCTGAACTCCATAAACATATTCTATATTGTGCTGTTTGTATTGACATCTGTAAGTTTATTTTTTCATATCGTATGTTCTGGACAGGCGCTGGATGACCTATTAGTGACCCATGCCAGTGACATGAGTCAAAAATTAGTTCACTGCTCAAGCGTTCTACGAAAAATAAATTGAAGTTTTATCGGTGCTGTGACTCATTCATAACAGAATATACAGAGACTTTCCAGTTCATATTTTTATCTTGCCAGAAGGGGCTTTTTTCTGAATCAAATTGCTTTGAAGTACGAAGTTTTGATGCTCGGGTCCTGGCGTTTGTGACTCTAATTTTAGGCTGGCTCAATCCGTTATTACATTAAAACTTACCTAATCAATACAATATTATTAAGGAATCAAATGTTAAGTACGAAAATCTTTGCAGAACTGTGAAAATTTTTTTAATAAAAAATATCTTGTCATACTCGAGTCACTGATAGACCACGCCTAGGTGGCGCTATCCACACTAGCATATCATAATTTTTACTTCTGGGTATTTTAGTAGATATGTGACACGATTCAGGCGTCTTTAATACAGTCACTTATTTAAAGTATATGGTACGTATTTAAAGCATATGGTTCTTCTTTCGTGCTGATTGACGTCAATAAGGGCACACAACGGAAGTTTTGGAATCAGGGCCAGGAAATGATTAATTTGTTGAAAGACTCTTAGTACAGAGCATCGAGTAACTCTTGTCGAGTCATGAAACATATTTATAGCCAGTAGGTTGTATCCAGACAGTCTGATTTCATTGTCAAATCATTTTTGCAAATCATTCGAACTCCTTCAAGTCACTTATGTGAGAGAGGTGTTGAAAATTTCATTATCCACATTTCCATATTATATTTTTAATGTCATGTCTACAACATCAGGTCTATTGACCTGCGATTTTCAATATAGAACCAATAACAAATAAATTGACAAGCGATTATAGATGTAGACGTGGACTTGAAATAGGCATAGTTTACTTCGACATAAAAAGTGACTACGTATGTGTATGTGTGTGTTACACTTATGTTGTGGTATAATTTATTGGAAATATTGAACTGAATTAAAATGAATCGTATCAGTCTTATAACTGCACTTTGAGATGGTATTCAACCACCGCCATTGTATTCATATTCTCGAATGCGAATATACATTAGTAATGTTATACTTACCATCGAGAGATATTCGTGGCTACATGGCCAGTCATCGACGTAGATTAGCACAAAGGTTTACATACTCTAAAGGAGTTAAAGTTAGTCGATAGTATAATTTCAAACTATGAGTTTTAAATATTAGTAACTGTTTAGTTTGTTTTGAACCTAAAACGTTGTTTTTCTCTTCAAAGTCTTCCAATTTCTACTCATTATCACACCCTAGCGGTTACTTTTTTTGAACATCAGAAAAAGTAGGGCAATATATAGTTGAGCGATTTGCTTATATTTAATAATGCCCAATTAAAACAATGCATCCATTATCTAATTTTTTTAAAAAATATAATGTTAGTGATAATATCGGTTTAATTTCGCTTTATCCAGTATTCCGATCAGAAATTTTACTTTGTTAAGCATGCGCCACAGATGGACCGCGTCTCATCAACGCGATCCATCAGAGACTCATAATCAACAAATGTTGCTTTGGCAAATTTTTTTTTCGATTGGATTGCTTGTATGGATGTGCGCATTATTTCGAATGATTTACTGTTTTCCACACCGTTCACCGTTCGTTCTTAGGATTTCTAATTAATTATCAGGCTATTTTCAATCCAAGGTCCAAACTTTATTCTCATTCCATATTAGTTTTATATTTGACGCGAGAATTAAAACGATTTATTTTGCAATTAAGTATTACAAAAGATTACCATCTTTAAATATTGTAAAAATCAATCTGTTTCGCTTTTTCTATTTATTTTTCATGAGTATTTAAAAATAGACCAACGCTACATAATATTCGAGAGCTTCTGATCCGTTGGAAAACTAGTTTTAACACCAGCGTTTTCAGAATAGGGTCATATCGCACTATGCAACCCTCTTCGACCTAAAAAATAAATCGCAAAATGAAATATTATGTGCTTTAAACATGGCTAAGCCCAAAATTCGTTGCGCGGTTTAGAAGCTCAACATTAATTACACTTATATAGCAAGTTTTGGGTCCCGAAATTTTAATTTCGAGCATCCGGCGTGATTTTGGGAATATTTTATCGTGATATATGTTTTACTTGTCACCTGTGGCACGCATTAGGACGTCATAATTTGACAACAAGATTTTTTTTAAATTCTGATGAATGAAAGAATATTAGATATGATTCGAGGATAAAGATTCCATTCGAAATGATGTGATCCTAAATTCGATTCGAATATAAAAATATCTCAAATTGCCACACGTATTAGTTTTATTCTCCTACAGTCTCTCCCATCGACGTTGCTTAAAAATCAAAACGGCCTTACATGGAAGCTTCAACAGTGCATACAAGACCCTCACAAAAACAAAAAATGAGGTTCCAAGCACGCTCAGCGATTCACCAATTGTAATTACGCGGCCAGGAATGAATAGGTATGTGACATCGACACTGCAGAAAATATATTATTTAGTTCGTAAAAATTGCGTGAGTTTGGAAAACATATTATCATGTTGATGAAAGCAAGTTGTTTAATTTTTTAAGATGCACCAAGAATTCCGGAATCAGATTTGAACAGTCTTAAATCTTCATTGGATAATTTATAACCTAATATAACAATATACAACACCAAATTATGTGATATTTTGACAACAAATATTTTTTTGCGTTACCGAGTTCAGAAAATATAGTCCAAACATGTTTAGTTAAGCATGGTCCACTGATGGCGCGCCCCGCTGAGGCGCCAGCCATCTGTGGCACACGCTTAGCAAAATGAAATTGATGATTAGGTCGTTTTTAGGTCGATCTACGACTTTTTTGGATTTCACAGTGAAAAACAATTCTAATATGGAAATTTAGAAGTTTTATTTATTTGCTATTTTGAATTTCGATGATTATCTACCTTTTTTGCCTCTTATTGAATTGTAGACATTTAATTTGTAAATTAAATATTTTATCATACTTTTGTATAAAATTAATCACCTTCCACGAAAATTATAAAATGTCCTAATGGCCGTTACTAATTCCTGAACTTGAAATATTTGCATTTAGTCGCTGCCAATCATTATAAAAAAAAACATTAAAATTTCAGATTACTAAAATGGTTTATATTTAGAAATATTTCAAATTTTAAGTTAAGATGCAATGTCCAACAAGCTAGCAGTTTTGATGAAACAATAGAAAAATTTATAATGGTGTTAATGTTTGATATTTAAAAATCTTTTTGGTCTAATTAAATCTTTTTTATTGAAATTTGAACAAAGATTAATTTCGCCAAATGTTTAATACTAAAGACTGGTTGTTTTAAAATAGTCGGAAACGTTTCATTTTCAATTTAAGATTTAAACATGCGTATTTAGCTAGTATTTCTGGTGAAACAATTCTGAAAACTCAATAATCGTAATGTTTGGTATTAAAATCTATCAAACTTAATTTGATTTTTTTTTTTTACATTTCTAACAAATATATCTTTCTCCAAATGTTCAATACTCAGAACGAAAAAAAGAACCGTAAATTGATACTGAAAACATTTACTATGACCGATATATTTTTAAATGACCTAATTAATGTGCACTTTACAAAATTTGTCGTCTTCATCCCTTGTGTTATTTTTGTTTTTGTCTCTACCATTTCGGTTATTGATTTTAGATTTTTGAACTGCAGTCTTCTTCCGTGAATATATTTCGTCTATATGTTTAGTCTTCCCCGGTAAATGTAATTCATTTATATTTTAAATGAATTCCATTTTGAAATTGAAATCCACACAAAGGAATTGAGTGGGAAACGTCACTGAAAAGATTTTATTTTATTTAATTGAAAAAGTCACTCTGAGCAAGACCGGAAGCAGAAACTAACCAACGGCCACTTGATAACAACAAACAACTACTTACTCATAAGCAAAGAGTTGAATGAAATAGCTGACTGCCTAAACAGAAAGTTGATTTTTTCCCCAAAACGGCTTGATCTATCAGTTCCCCATGCCTGAAAAAAAATATTGCTTTGAAAATCCAAGGAACTAATAGAAATTCACATCATGAGCCAGATTGAAACAAAATTCTCAAATTGCTCAATCATGATAGCTGGGCTGACGTCCAGTTTTTGTTTGCTTCAAATGCGTGCGTGAAAAACGCGTTTGATGAATTACTACCTAAACGAAACTTTGTATCAGATTAAGCAGAAGTAATTTGCCAAGCACACTTTTTCAAGATCTTGCATCATACGTTGAAGCAAAAAGGAAAAAAACGCCACTTTTATAATGATGATAATGTACTGCTTCTGCATCAGGTCATAATCGGCGACGCAGTCGAAAAAATTTCTCTAAAAATGGGTGGTTTTTATTGTATATCACCGTGAAGAAGCCGAAAGTGATTTGAAAAATGATATTTTGACGCCGAACATGGGCTCGAAACATTTTCCATTTTTTAAAGAACTGAAATGGCATTTTACTATTTTCATGGTGGCCAAGGGAGCACCGTGACCCCTCCTTAAATATGATAGTGGTCGTGGGTAGAGTAGGAGAAAACCGATTTATTTGGAATTCCGAAAATTATTAGAATGAATTTTTTCATACCCAATTAGAAATTTCATTTTGTCATGCATGAGCCACAAATGGACCATGCTTCGTCGGCGCCATCAATAAGTGACCCACACTTAACAAAACATGCTTGGGGGAATCTATTTTGCTGGATGCGATCGTATTGAATCACTGAACTCATTTTAATTCAGCAAATCATTCCTATTACAGAATTTAAAAAAGTTATAGTCATAATTTTACGAATAATGATGAAAATAAACTGAAAGAAACAAAACAATTTCGATTCGCAATATATCTTTGAGGACACAAATAATCTCTACTAAATATTTGAAAGTATCGATCGAATTTTATTGTTAAATAGAGTATCTGCACAATATTTTACATACAAGTTTTTATATCAAAGGCCAATTAACGAATGCTTCTAATAGTTCGTGCCCCCAGTCGATTCGAATCACGAAATTGAATTTCCCGTCCCCATTGGTGGGTTTTTGAGATGCAAAGTTCCGACGATGGAGACTATTTATTTTTCAATGCCCTTTTTTGCACGTCATCCATCAGTTTTCCCTCTTTTTCAATCGGTAATTTTTTTGATGCGGAACAGCTATAGTAATTTCTCCACACTTTTAACTAACAAATCGACAGTGGCATTTATACCTTCAATACAATTTCAATTCCACACGTAATCTATATTTATACAGCACATCATCAGATGACTATCCAAAAATTACATTATTCTCATAATTTTTGTGAAGAAACACCAAGTAAAACACCGAAAACAAAAATCGGATATATTTCGAAACAACAATCACGTGAAATGTCTTCAAAGATGACTTTGATAAAATAAAAGAAAAAAAAGGTGAATTCCTTTTTCTCTCGTTTTGCTTGCAAGCAGTGTATAAATGCACCCGCCAAACCGCACAGTCGTCAGTGCACGACGAAGCAGTCTAATAATAGCTTTCAAAGTGTCTGAAGAATTTTTGGAATTGCTGTAAGTTTGCATTTGAGTATTGAACACCTGATATCAAATCTAAAAGGTAGGTGTTGCTTTACAAGGCTGTCAAGTTTTCTTTATTTCGTCGGTGAGTCGAAGTTCGTAACGTTGGGCATAATCAACCTTCTCCTGGTAGTGACGTCTCCGTCACTACGTCCGTCTCCTGGTATAATATATTTTGTTAAGTATGTGTCACTGATGGATCGCGCCGATGACGCGCGGTCCAGCTGTGGCTCATACTTGACAAAATACAATTTCAGTTCAGGCTATGCATTACAATGCCATTTTAGCACAAGTAACGAGATGAAACAGCGATAAGTAGTATTGCTTAATTTTAAAATGTCGCTATTTGTTATAATCGTGAAATAAATACTTAGCTGAATCGTCTGTGCCTTCTGGAGTATAGAGTATTTGTGCACTTATACAAACGGTTTGAAATGTTTTATGTGTTCAACATGTTGTTGGTCGTATTTAGCTAACGAATGAATTTTATCTGAAAATTTTCAGGATCCCAATTGCAATTTGTTTCTAATAATAATATTAAGCATTAACCCAATCATTGCTAAAAACATTTTATTGAAAATTGTATTTGAAAAACGTTTGGGTTCTGTAAGCTAAGATTACATAGCTGCAAATGTCTGTTCGTTTGTGTGTGTGCTGTCGTGCGCGTGTTGTTGCAAATTCAATTACATTTGTGTGCTTGCACGTGTGTATACGTGTGATACTGAAATTACTGATACAACAATTTAATGCGTTTACTTCAAAACAAAATTTTAGGTAGGCAGTTCACTGGAGTCATAATCAGGTTGCTATTCTACTTTACAGATGAAATTCCTTGTCGCTCTATTGTCCGTCAGTTGTGTGGTAGTCTGCGTTGCAGCAGATTGTTACAGACAATACGGTTGTGAAGACAAAAAAAGAAATACCAAATACGAAGCCGGGCAAAGATGGAAGCCATCGACAAATCCTTGTTATCGATGTTATTGCTACGAAGCTAAACGATATGTGGTATGTATTCTCATTTTAACTATTTTTTATATAAAATAGACAAGGCAAAGTGGACAAATTTTGTCAAACATGAGTCACTAATGGCCCGCGCGTAAACGGCGCGATTCATTAGTGACTCATGCTTGACAAAACGGTTTTCTTCAAAAACTTCTGACTGAGAGGGGTTGAAATGACAAAATTTAAAAAGACATGCTTCACAAAGTGTGTTGGGTTGCCGAAGGCCAAACTCTGATGATACCAAAAATCTAATCAGATGAAGTATTTTTATATATGAAAGGTTCCTCTGAGCAAGATCGAAAGCAGGGCCTAAAAGGAGCTAACTAACGGCCCCTTAAATCGCAAAGAACTACTACAAGATAGAGTGCAACCAACTGCACTCTAAAAGGAAAACATCAAATACATATTTAAACCACCGTGTAGTGAGTGGTAACTGCCCTGGGCGAAGATAAAATCATCCACCAAATATTTATTTCTTTTTAGTCAACTCTTACGACACGTAGGAGTTACGTTAGAGATACTATTCTGAAGCCCGTATCTGCAATGCTCATTATATACAGCACAATGCACATTGGAACCGTTCTGTGCAACATTACCATAACGCAAATTTCCATTTTCAAAAAAAAAAAAAATGTTTAAATGCAATGGTTAAATTTTGGCTTTGCAATATTATTGCCGTTCTTGTGAAATATAAAAGTGTTAAATACGTGTCATATGTGCAAAAAATATGACGTACATTTACATGAATAATGTGTTTATATTGATCAGAGCTATTCTGCTATACTTGACCTTGACACAAATTTTATTTTTTACGTTATATCGAGCTAGTAATGACGTCATTTTTTCGGTTTCAGAAAATAAATAATTGCGACTCGTGAGGTGATGTTGAGATAACATTGCAATAATTTTACGCTTGTGAGGCTCGTGGTGTTGTTTCTTAGCACATTTGTTAAAACATATCTTTCGCCGATTCCCTTATACATTGAGGCCGACACAATGATAAAAATACGTAGGTTATGTCATTGGAATGAAATGGGTTTTAAAAATGGCTATTTAATTCTATTCGAATTCATATTTATTCGTTTATGGAAACGTCGTATAAAACCTACAATAGTTTGTACCAGGATTTTTTTTCGAACTGTAATTCAACGCAACTATTGCATCCGAAATTCGACTACATCCACCAGCATTGTTAGAACTGAATTCGCGCCCATTAAGTAATTGAATAGCTTCAAAACATCGTAATCTTCAAATCCACATAGTTTCAATTTATAAAAACAAAACAAGAATGAAATATTTTGTTCACTCTCAAGTCTGTTCTCGTTCAACTACTTAACGGTAACCGCAATTAGCCGTACATGCACAACAAGGTCTAATTATATATTTTGAAGCTCTGTCGCTCAAGATTAATTGAATATTTCGTGTTCATATTCTACAACGTGAAGTAATTTTTTAACTAATTTAGAAATAATCGTGATAAACTTATTTCTGAGTTATTGCAATACTATTAAAATAGTGTAGTAAAGTCGACTAGAACATTATAGTAATAGGTATTTACTGCAATAGCATGTGAATTGAAACCATGTTGTCTTACAATTTTAACTGGTGAAATGCGCAGCCAAATTACACCGTTTGTTGATCATATTCAATTCATTTTGTATTTTTTTAATAATGTCAAGCTTCAAGCAAGCCTGGGCGATCATCGTCATCCCGTGCTTGATGGATCATAAGTTGTCGACGACAATTTATATTCCGTTGTTTTAATAGTTATTAATATAACGCGACATATACTAACATATACTAACAAAAGCATTGGTGAAATTAAAAAAGTAGTATTATGTATGGTACTGATTTGGCCGAACATAAAGTTTTTGTTGTTCAAATCGTGACAAAACCTAAGATAGATAAATTGAAAATAAACGTGATTATTGAAATCGGAAATATATACAATATAACTTAAGAAATCCGATTTCTGTAGTATTACATCTTCCTGTACGATACTGTGGTGCGTAAATTCCGGAAACGTTTCTTTTGCTAGTTTTTAAATATATACAAATGCAACGAAAAGTAATTGTTTCGGTTTTGTCTTATGCAGCGCATTAAAAATCATGACCAGACCGACTTAATATATTTCCTTGTTTTAACTGGGGATAAAAAAAATTCTGCGTGCCACTTCCTAAATATTGCCACATTCATCGGTAGCGGACTACTAGAGATTTGAGACCCTCGCGACCGCCGCATGATGTTAAAATTAAATAAACACATTCAAAATACTATTCTTCGTCGTTTACGAACGTTAAATCCTCAAATTTGAACTTGTTTGAACTTGCTCTGAGCCATGCGGAAAGCATCGCCTAAAAGAAGCCAACTCACGGCAACTCAAATGGCAAAGAGGTTCTACAAGATGCAATACTACCCGCAACTGCACTCTGAGCGGAAAACAACCCAAGCATAAACTTAACCACCATGGTAAAGTGCAGTGAGTAGCATCTGCCCTGAACTGATTCTGCCAATAGCACTGATACACATTGTTGTCCAGCGTTTTACTTCCTGCAACTTGAACTCGAAATGCGCGACTTAAAAAAAATCTATTCCTATCTAGCTCGGATGCCAAAAAGCCGTGGAAGAAGACCTACCGTACACATCCAGCGTAAAGAAGAGCGCTTTCATCGCCAGATTATACCGTCTGCCATCTCAACAAGAGGATGAAGATGTTGAAATTTCACAGGAAGAAGCAAAAACGATCGAATGCGAGCTAGTACCTGGACCAACTTATAATTCCGTGACAGGAGAATTTGAAGACAGAATATACAGAAATATTTACTACTATTACACCGTCAAACAATCACAATGCTGCTCAAGGTGATTTTGCCTTTTTACTATTGTATTTTATAGTGTAAGGGCTTTTGAGAGCACTAGTTGCTTTAACTGGCATAATCAAGTAATTTCATGCTGTTGCATAATGTTGTAAGGAAGTCAAGTTCAAGAAAGCATGATCTGTTGATGGACCGCACCTAAACGGTGCGGTCCAACAACAGAACATGCTTAAACCCAATTTAAATTCAAAGTAATTTGAGGCGAAAATAATAAGATGTCGCGATTATGCAATACGTTTTCACGGAAAAGGAGAAGACTCTATTCTAAGTATTAAAAATATGGATCTTAAAAATAGCATATCTAGTTTGTAGAAATCGTTAAAAACAATGCTGGGTCAAAAACTCATTATCAAAATTGTTTTGAAGCGTAAAACATTAATGACAACACACATACACAATATGTCACATTGCCAAAAACTTCATCATATTGAGAACCCATAATAAATAGAATAAACTACAAAAATTTGAATGCAAATTTAAACCTAAAACCCCAATTTAATCGTTTCTTCTTCCTAATACCTTCTTGGAAATTATTGGCAAAATTATTTCGATTTACATCAATAATGATCTTGGCTCAATGTGGGTCATTTGCGTGGTCAATAAAATTAATCTACGTAAAATACTTTTCTAACTTGAAGTAGCCAGTAAAAACACTCTGCCAGTAAAGTGAAGTAAAGTTCAACGTTCAATTATAGATCTTTTGAATTTGTAATTGCCTTATTGGTGGGCTTAAAGGCTGTTGATGAACCGGACCACAGTCTGCGCGTTCCATCAACAAACCATACTTGGCAAATAAGTCCATTTCATTGTTTCTTACCTGGTAAAAGTTACTGCAAAATACAGTAATTTCACTGCATTTTTTTACAATCAAGTCAGGGCTCTTGGCAATTTTTATAAGAAGATAATACGTCGACGTTAAAAATAAAAAAAAGATTAAATGAAACCGGAAACGGTTTTAAGAACCGTTTTGTATATTTTTATTCCGAAATGCAGAAGTCGTTTTCTGATTTGATTTAAGATGAGAATTTATATATTTTCTTCGATAAAATGATTAATGAAAGTTTTCACGGTATAACTCTTATCGTGAATGCATAAATTTGCCAATAAGCAATTTCGTCGAAAATCCCGTGAAAAAATATCCAGCTAGTTATAACTTTTTCTTACAATAAAAAATAAGCTCAAATTGCTTTCTTTGTGCCACCTATTTTCAAAGAACTCAGTTCCAAGGTGAGCTACTGTCTAGACGTCGTCTGTCTGCATTCCTAACTGATGCAGGAAAAAATGCGTATTACGTGACTTTTTAATTTACTTTAAATAAATGATAGAGTTGTGAACGCATGGTATAAGTTTATAAACAAATATTTTACATTTGGCATTTACCTTGACTTTTAGGCCCGTCAGAAATTTTTGACTATCAAGAGCTACCACATGTTGGCCTTTCAAAAAATTCATCGATATACTTGTATTACATGATTATAAGCTGGTTTGCGGTCAATTTAGCAAAATAATATTAAATCCAATATTATATGCCAAGGCACGATCCATCAGTGTCGAATGCTTGAAAAAATAAAATGGTAGAACACTTTGTTATGGAGTAGGGTATGCTTTAGTTTGTGCTGGACGAAAATTCCAAATATTCAATCTTTTTTTTTGGAGAAGTGTTCAAACATAAATCAGACGTATTTGACGTCTACATGTCATGCATTATATACTTGTCAAAATGAAGACAAAATTTTATTATTCTATCATTAATCAATAGTATGTTCCAGAAATCTGTTGTAGGTAATAAACCTTGCAATCATTCATTGTAAATCTTAGAAATTACGTAAAAAAAATGTTACTATCGGATACAAGCCAAACAAACAAGGAAAAAGTTTTTATACCCTAAGAAGTGTTTGTTTATTGAAATTCACTCTTGATCAAGGCCAGAAGCAGTGCCTAAGCTAACTAACTAACAGCCACTCAATAGCAAAGAGCTATTAAAAGATGTAATACCAGCAACTGCACTCTAAACGGGAAACAACCCAAACGGGACGGAACCGCCATTGTAAAGTTCAGTTAGTAGTATCTGCCCTGGGCGATGATAAAACCATCTTCCACTTATTGCTGGCCAACCTAATACGATACCTTGATAATTGCCTGTACCGTTACATCGGAAGATGTTTTATCCACTTATATGAGTGGAATACCCTCAGCAAGCCTCTGTGTCAGCGACCATACATGGTCCAAACAGTGTTAGTGTTGTTTGAGAAGATATGATCGTTACGAGTTAGCCAAGACTCACAAGTTATGCTAGTCACTAACAACTACGCCCTGTCGATTCAATTGAATTTCGTAACCTTGATCTATTCCATTTAATCTTGGGCTATTTTAAGTAGGTACGTACGACTAATGGATCGCATCGATAAAACGTGTTTCATCTGTGACGTATGCTTAACAAAATAAAATTTCTGATTGGGCCAACTTCAGCTATACAAGTTCAGTTTGTGAATGATATCATCTCGTCAGCATTTTTATTTTCATGTCTAAATCTCTTTATTACCCTTTCAGGACCCTCGCGTATAGATCTGTCCACCCGTCTTGTGAAGCCGTTCAAATCTCCGAATGCCGATGGAAAGTTGTGCAGAAAGAAAATCCAACGGAGCCTTGCAATGCCGCAATGTCTTTCGTCGGATAAATTCCATTTTTTCATTTAATAGATGCTCAGTCCAATTCAATCCAAATTAGCTTTCCAGTCCAAATTTATATATAGGAAGTGAAATTGTTTGAAGAAACTGCAAATTTACTTCGATATTACCAACATTATCGAACATTTGCTGATTTATGTTAAATTTTGCTGAGTCAACATCCTTCTGAATGAGGGGAACTTTTGGTAAATTTAGTTTTTCTTAAGCACAAGTCATTGGCCTATCGCGCCGTCAAAGTGCGATCCGTCAATGACTCACTCGTGCTTCATAATATTCTAATAGTGTTTCCCCGTATTGAGCTTGAATCTAAAATATTCTTAATTGGCCCGTTCCGCTAACCATGGGCCATTGAAATTCCACGCCATTTAAACGAGGTATATCTCTGACATATTTTATCAGATCGTAAAATGTACCATAGAAAGTTCTATAGAATGAAGTTTTGTTTTATTTTGAGTTTTGCAATTTTTCTATTTTTATTCGTTTATTTGACCTAAAATTAGTGATTTGCCACTGGATTATATTATCCAAGCATGATACATAGATGGTTTTTATCGTTGCTGGATTTACAGCTTGTGTTCAGATATATTCACATTTATGTACCATGCTTGTACGAGTATATATTTTGTTTACTTTGATGTGTATGTGATTTTTAATTATAATATATATCAACAATATGTTGGTCATCTATTGCATTTATTTCATTTCCAATAAATTATCATTTAAAAGCAGTTTCCGGTTTCATTCTATTTTATTTATTTGTACCTACGTTTATACTGGGTGTTGATATTCGTTAGGATTGAATATCTCAATGTGAGTTGAACTCAGAAGTCGGCAAAAGTCAAGTGAGAGCTTCAGAATTGCCGTAGCGTAATTCTTAGGAGGTCGCCATCCTTTTGGGGAGATATCACTCATCATATAATATTATAAAGGTTCATTTATCTACTATGTTTCAGCTTAGTATGAAGTTATTGGTTAGTGGGTTTATGTCGGTCTCTGTCTTATTGATGGTGTTTGTTTGTTTCTTTTTGGACAAGTACTGATTCTTGCTCGGGGATTCGTGTGAAACTAACATAAAATAGGCTAGACAAATCAAATATAGACAAATAGATTAGCAGAGCAAAATCCATCGCTTCAAAAACTGGTCAACTGACCCCAGACTACTGTGTGTCAAAATGAATATAAAGTATACTGATATATAGGCTGATCAGCAAATCGACTATATTCGCGCGAAGGCTATATTCGCGTGAAGTGTGACGACATACTCCTTCACAATAAAAAACAGTTGGCGTTTGTGCAGGCTGGTGCAGGCTATATAAAATGTTCTTTTCTTGATTAATTAAAGATCGACAAGTGTAGTGACAAACGTCGCTGACATGTGAGCATTTTCTGAAAATTTGACATCAAAGGTTTTTGTTATGACGCAGGAGTTACAGATACAAAGCGTTCACCGACGGACTGACAGAAATATTACAATATATCCTAATATATCTGAGGCGTCTGTCAGCTAACGTTTTCGTATAGGATTACCTATCGGGATTTCAACGCTTGATCTTGGGTAGATGTAAATTAGAAATAGAGAAATTCTAGAAGATTACGCATCTATTCAAATTGATTAATTTAGATTTTTACCTCACATCTATTGCCATCGTGAAACGGTATTATTACTTTTCTTTCCTTCTGCAGCACTGTTTGTCACAATGATTAGTTTTTAGTTGCGAAATTTACCACATTTTTGTTTTCAGGCAAAAAACATTGGTAGGTAGTGTTTCTTTTGTTAAATTATGGATCTACAAATTACAAGGTTTTGACGATTTTCCTAGATTTCCCCGTAAATCATATTTTAAGTTGGTGCATAATCGATAAAGAAAAACAAACTCAAATTCAATATAAAATTCATTCCCGATAATTTGAAAAGGGACATGTTATTAAAGAAGTTACCAATCTTAAATGAATGAAAAACGAATCCCTATATATGCCTTCTGGCCATGCTTAGAGTTAATTCAAACATTACATCAGTCAGTCTCCGAAAAATGCACCCCAGATTTTCTTCAATAACGTTTCAAAAAACTTTGACCCATTTAGTCATATCACGTAACCTGCCAAAAATCAAATAAAACTTACCGACTAAGACAGACGTGTAAAATTAAGAACTAATTGTAAATTACTTGTTTCTTTTCGGTAAAATTTGACCAAAATGTCCAACTATAACGAATTGTTTTTGGCGCTGAAAAACCCAAAATCAATTAATCATTTCGACTCGAAAAAATTATTGAGTAATCTTGTAACATGTGAACCGGAAATCAAAATTATACCTCTGAGAAAATGCGTGCGCATGTGTTGTATCCTTTACCACGTTACTCGCGCAATTCCAAATTTGACGTCTAGTTGGGTTGAATTGAAAACTCTTTTTAATGATGGAAAAAGGCTTATAGGGCAATAAGGTTTTCAAATTTCAAAATGTAATCATAAAACCTATAAAATTGGGGAATGAGCTGTAATGAGCAGTGAATTTGTTGTACTTTTAGTTACAGTATTCTGCTCCGATTCGGACAAATCTTTGATCAAATTATAAAGCGATTATATGCAATGCATTTTTCAACTGACGACCACTTCTAGATTCCTCTGCGCAGCGATAAATATATATATTTGCATGTATGTATGTTTTATTATGAGGTGAAATAAAACATACATACATCCATACAAATATATATTCACTAGAAAACGGGAGAAAAGTTCTTCAGTTCATCTCTTGCACTTCCGGCATTTACCACGTAGTTGTCATAATTTTACCGGAAGGGTGTCAAAGATCGCCAAATTTTATAGCCTAATATACAGGATAAAGCAAACGAAGATTCGCTATATTTATAATTCTTCGTGATCGTTAAAGAAAACAGAAATTAGTTAAAACAATTAAACGAGATTGCAAGGCTGTAATCGTGAAAAGGAACCATTAGAGGGTGAGATAAATTGAATGTCAATTTCATAAAAATAGGCATCTCTCCAGAACTGGCCGCGCTGTCCTTCTAGAATTGTTTTAATTTGCAAGCTGAATTAGGATAAACTATAACAAAATGATGTAAAATCGGTGTTTTTACACAAATTATTCTTGGTGATATTGAATAAAACCGCAAAACGGCTTATCGCAGTCGGAAAAATATTGACCAAGCATTTTGTTAAGCGTAGGTCACTGATGGAGATGCGGTCCATCTGTGGCTCATGCTTGACAAAATAAGTTTTCTGATTGAGATTCACCCGAGTATAGGGTGTAGATGGAACGCACGGCGTTTGCACCTAGGTATCCTAAGAATATCGTACATACGCAATTACTGCAATTCTACGATGAATTTACTGCCCAATGACGCAGAATACGATTAAAGTGACCAGACCTAGAATCAATCTTAAAAAACCTCAAATTGATTGGCAATTAACCAACGCGTCAAAACTTAATGTGTGTTGTGAATCATAGACGTCTTCAATAAATCTTTAGTTTAAATCGCTAAGTATCCATGATCTTCTCTACTATGAAAAAATTTGTGATTCCAAGGCTTAATTTGTTAATGAAAAATGTCGCCAATGGTTGACATGTCATTAATTTCCAAAAGCAGCTGCAGAAAATAGAATGCTGTTGTGAATGCGTGGACGTCATGGACACACCTCTTGGATGGTTCGGAAAAGAGGAAAATATATTCATAATTGTCTATTTTATTACAGCTGTCAAATCGAACCTAACCAGACAGAAAATGGTTGAACATGTTTTGTCAAGCATGGGCCACAGATGGAATGTGCCGTCAAGGCGCGGTTCCTCTGTGGCTCATTCTCGACAAAATAACAATTCTGATTGTGTACACAAATAACGCAAGTTAAAGTAAAAGATAATTGAGTTTTTTAGAACTTTTGGTTTATCAAGCATGAATCAAATATGAACTATGCAATTGAATTCGTTAATTTGAATCGATCCAAAGCAAGCATTATTCGAATTGATCATGAATCGTTCATAGAAGCAAACACTTGCTAAATGGAGTGGAATTTTAATGTAATCGACAAAATGCAGAAATGTCTTCACTTAGACATGGAATTAAAATTGAGAATATATTGCCTTTGAGTCCGTTTATGCTAATATTATTAATTCGTAAATATAAATTTATCGATTTTTACAACGACAAGTTCAGATATTTGAAATTATAATAATAAAAATGGAATGTTCATTATTCATGTAAATTCAGTGCTGTGATTCGATTAGTAAATGATATTTGAATCAGATTCGAATCCTATGTTGATTCGATTTTGCCCATCCCTAGAAGATGGATTGTCGATGGGCATGCATTGACGTATACAAAGGTATGTCAAAATAAGATGGATATAAATTACTAGATCTGGAACCTTCGAAGCTGGGTGATGTAACACATAAAAGTTTCCCTTTCTTTCAGTGATTCGTCAATCAGCTTTTTTCACCTAACAATGTATGTATTGTTTTTGTCACTTAACGTTGCATGTATTGTGCTGAGACAGCACGATCTAATATTGACTAGTTTTGTCCCCATTTCCTCTAGCAATCTACAGAAGAGTAAACATAGTACAATCGAGCATGTACAATTGCTCAATCGTTGCAATTTTAACCATAGTAATAAAGCACGTTTATTGTTGTTGCCTATAATCATCCCAATAAAAAAATGTTAAAAGAAAATTAGTTGAAATGAAACCGCGAAAACCGCTCTTACGGCCGAGTGTGTATCCGCTGTTGATAGAACTCGCCGTCCTTAGCATCGAAATAGTTTAGAATATCGGACGTACAGCAATTGTACGTTGAATGTACTGTACTTTTGACGCAGAGTACGATTAAGTGACACGAAGTGACACGACGTTGCATCAATCATATGAAATCTTAAATTGATTGGTAATTAAGCAATGCGCCAAAAACCTAATGTGTGTTGTGTAACATAAACGTCGCCAATAAATCTTGGCCTTAAATCATGAAGTACCCTAATCCCTTTTACTATGAAAAGGCATGTGATTCCAAGACTTCATTTGTTACTGGAAAACGCCTCAAGTTGTTGACATGTCATTAACTTTCAAATGTAGTTGCGGAAAATAAAATACCGTTGAAAATAAGTATACGCCATGGACACACCTCCTACATGATTTGGGCGCGATGGCCTAGTGGTTAAACATGTTGGCATCGCAGGTTGAAGACCTCGGGTTCGAGCCCCGGCGAGTCCGGCTCGCTTATCCACGCCCACCACTCAACCCAGGGTGTAATAACTTGGGTAGGCTAAGCCGAACAGGAAAAGATCATATCTTTCCAGTAATTGTAACCCTGTCCGCCTATAAGTGGCCGCTGTTACAGGGCCTTGGACAGGGTGACCCACTCAAAGAAGTGGCTATAAAAAAAAAAAAAAAAAAATAGGGAAAATATACTCGCAATGATCTGGTTTATTACAATTATGAACTGGAACCTAAATACAAACAACGGGGGTTAAAGTGAAAAATTGTAGTATTTAGTTGAAGATGGATTGTCCCTGGGCATATCACGTGAAGGTGTGTCAAAACATGGATATAAATTACCAAATCTGACCAGATCAGACCACAAGGACGCCTTTGCGGATATGTTATCTTTATTATTTGCACTATTTCTCACAAAAGCGTTTGATGATTTGCCGGGGGAGAGGGTGATAAAAAGGAGGCTAGTGCCTAGAAAGTTTACATTCAATCTTCAATTTTTGTTTTGCTTACAGCTGGAAGTAATCGCCATAATAGCCTCACAAAACTGTCAAAGCAATTATTGCTTAATTATCTTATATGTTCACTGACATTGCTTAGAACATTATAAAATATTTTATTAGTTTTTTTTTTGGACATATTGGACACTCGGTCTGGAATCGAGTCGACGTGATCTGCTTTATGTCAAAATGATTGATCGTTGTGATTTGAGACTTCTGCGAAAAGCTTGAATCAGCAATTTCACCTTCGAAATAATTGGAAAAAATTAACCTTTGCCTACTTTCGGTGTGTTTATGTTTTCAAAATGTTATTATTATTAATTCGTATGATATAAAATCATTAAATGAACTGATTTTTTGCTGTCGCATGACAAGATATATAACTCAATCGAAAAACCGCTAAAAGAGGCTTTGGAAAGCATGTTAGGCTAATTGACTACGTCACTAAGCAACGTATCTGCAGCCCATGCTTGTTTATAGAAATGGTAAATCAACAGTTTTAAGAAGTGGTAGATGGTTTTAGGGCAGATACCACTCTCTGCACTTTACCATACGTGGTTTAGTTCTGTGTGGGATGTTTTCTGCCTAGAAGAATTAGCTGATACTTTATATTGTACTAGCTTCGGGCATTTGAGTGATCGTTGCTTGGTTCCTTTAAGCACTGCCTTCGGCTTTGCTCAGAGTGAAATTTTATAATAAAAAGTACTTGAAATATAACAGTATTTATGTCGTAATGCCCATATTTATTTTCGAATCGAATCGCATCGTTTCAAACCGATTTTTTCTTTATTTCATTCTATTTAAAAAATTCTTTGCGAAGATTCAATACGCAGGTTTTTGTTTTATTATGTTGGTTAATTTTTTTCTAAATATACGGAAATCACAATGCATTCATTTTTTTTTTTGTTGAACCCCTTGAAAATATTATGCGAACATTTCAAAGGGTTTAAGCTTGAGTCACTGATGGATCGCGCCACAGAGGCGCGGTCCATCTGTGACTCATGCTTAAAATTACAAAGATTTGTAGAAACATATCAAATAATATAAGAGAATATAAGGAATAAAATATTATAGAATATATTAGAATATTATAAGAGTAATGAAAAATACCCGAAAATTTAGAACAAATAAGACTACAATTACCTTGCTTTCCACATAATTAATAGTGACAATTTCCGATAACCTTAAATTTTAGCTGTTGTAAACTGTAAACTGTTGTTAAACTTAAGACTTTGATAATTTGTAAAAATGAATTAACTATGGCATTTTATTTAAACCACAGCTGAGGTTTACGAAACTTTTGCCATAATTTTGTCAAAAAAAAACATCATACTAAAGTTTTATCCAGATTTTTACAGTCGAATAATATTGAAAATTCGAAAGGTCAAAAATTAGTTTAAACCATGCTGTAATGTTTAATGCTTTTTTTATTAGCGAAGCGCAAATCTTTGCGAAACGAGCACTCTCTAGACGCAGGTATAGCAATAGGAAATCGTTTGAATATTACCGTACATGACTGCTTTGCATAGCAAAGTATTTCATGAAAAGATAAACAGATCCTTGCGCCTAGGGCTAGAAATTTGATTCTCGGATTCGAGATTCGAGGCCTATAATGGGTTTTTAAAAACAAACATCATACTGAATTTTTATAACACAACAACGTATGATGGTCGAATAATGTAAAAAAATATCCGAATCCGATTAAAATTCCAGATGATTCGATTTTGCCAAGCCCTACATGCGCCTACCCGGCGCAATTCATCTGTAGTAAGAAGAAGAACACTCGGGAAAGATTAAAAGTTCATGAAACATTTCAATAATTGCTTTATCATTCCAAGGTCGAGTTCATGTGATCACATTCTGAGAATATCACCGTAGTAATTTGAATAAAAAATTATGTTTAGTTTTTTACCTCGAAATACGGTGATACATTACTTGGAAGCCCTCTGCCTTAATTACGAACATACAACTGCCAAGAATTTGCGTAATAAAAAAGCCGAAGACCAATACAACAAAACAATTTTGGAAACATAAACATATCGAAAATATTGTCAATTTTTCAATATTTTCATATTAAAAACGGTGACTCAGTTTCGATTCTAAGAAGCCTGGAAGTACCATAGCTGAACGGAAACATAAACGGAAGGTCACGATGGCTCAACGTCAGATCAAATGTCCAATATATTCATAGACGAATATTAATTTATGAGGCTATAGCATGGCACAAAGCCCAAAGTAATAAAACACCAAAATCGTTGAAAATGATATTTATAAATAATTACGAATTTTGATTATTCAGGCGTTTGGTAAATCTTTAACACCAGTCGTAACATAAATTTTTCTCGCCTTTTTGTCGGCTCAGATGTTGCTTGGTAAAACCGAATCATTTAGAATTCGAATTTAATTTGAATAATTTTTTCGAAACGGATCGAATCACGAAATCCATGTAAATAACATATATCAGATTTTTTCTATTATAACTTGTCTACATTGTGAAAATCAGGAAATGAAAATCAGAAAATCAGTTGATAGGGTATGTTAAATTCCCACTCCATGTCTTAGAGTAACAATTTTCATATTTTCACGACAAAATATAATCGATTAGTAGATAATAAGGAAAATTCTAATCCGTTTATTTATTGAGTATTTGTTCCTATGAACGATTCATGATTTATTCGAATAAATTGTGCCTCGAATCGATTCGAATCCCCAAATCGAATTGCTCAGCCCTAGGCTCAGATATAAATACACAATTATCTCGAGCATAATTTGTTAAAAATAGGTCGTTGATGGCCTACACGCGTTTCATCGGCGACCCATGCTTGACAAAACTTTGCATTTCGTGTTTTTCAGTTAGGTCTATTCCCAATTCTCTCTTCCTAATGGTGACTAAA